>OY757910.1:100168609-100211109 GCA_963585895.1 Sepioteuthis lessoniana
TGGTCGTCCTGCTTTTGCACGGCCATGTGTGTGGGTCCATAAGAGTACATCTCTTATAAGTTCGTCCCTGCTTCTCCAGCAGTGTCCTGCATGTCTGGCTCGTCTAACTTGAATAGTTTTCGTGATAGGGGGCAGGTGGCCGTACAGTTGGTGTCTTGTGGGGTGTTGCCGCCAATGTGCCTGTATATGTGTGTGCGTGTATGTGTGTGTGTGAACTTGTCAGTCCATGGGTATATATGAATATATGAGTCAAATTTCTTTTTTAATGATACGCATGATTCTGAAGGGAATTCTGCTTTTTGAGGAATCAAAATCTAAAATGTTCGTTTCGCTAAAATTGTAAGACTAGTTATCAAAATTTTGGAGATATCAGAAGGGAGTTTTTTGTTTTTTGTTTGTTTTTTTTTTACATTTTTAAATGCATCAGTAATTACAGCAATCATCAATTTGGAATGTCCATGTTATGTTGTAGAACGAACAGAAAATGCCACGATCATAGCGATTCTGCTAAAATATGTGCATGTCTATCCATTTTAAATTCGTACGACAAAATGCTTAGGATGTGTTATCTGTTTCATGGATATAAATATAAAAGTTTATTTTCTTACTAATAAAGGGGACAATATCAAAATACAGCATTCGTTGTTGTTGTTTTTGTTGTTGTTGTGAGTTGGTTTTGTTGTTGTCATTCTTCTTCTTCTTCTTCTTCTTCTTCTTCTTCTTCTTCTTCTTCTTCTTCTTCTTCTTCTTCTTCTTCTTCTTCTTCTTCAGTGAATTTTAAAATTTCTGTTTACAGTAACCTACAGTGACACACTCATATATATATATATATATATATATATATATATATATATATATATCAGATATTAAAATATTTACACTGAATTCTTCCCAATATCACTGAGATTTTTTTTAAATATGCTTTCTTTGTTGTATAATGAATACTACGTTCATAAAAATATGTAGATTTTTTTTTCATCAAACTTAAAGGAGACGGATAGAAGATATTATGGAAGCGTTCGAAATGATGATCGTTCTGGTTCAGACTCTACTAAAAATGAGAACAGACATAATTGCATCTCTCAATGTTTTATCGCAAGTGTTTAAACTGATGATTATTCGGTTTAAGGAACCACTTATCTCGTGAACAGATAGAATGTAAATCTTCAAAAATTGTTACAATTCTTATTAGGCAGCAGTCTTTTTCAGTTGCTTGTCAATGCTCATTGAATGTTTCTGATTATGTTTTCAATTACAGTTGCAACCACTGGGCACCTGAGAATATGATTTTTTTTCTGGGATTCTGTTCGTGTGGAACATTTATTCATGTAATGTTTAATCATATTGTCTAGATAAGCAATATAACTAGAAAACACCTATTTTAATCATTAATTTTTTTTCAGAAAAAGAAGCATAAACAGGTTCGTGAACCGTTATTACAATAAGAACAACATGAATTAATCTATTTTATTGTCTTTATTGAGTAACTTGGTTGGCTTGACTTTGAATACGCTAAATGTATATATATATATATATATATATATATATATATATATATATATATATATATATATATATATTACGTTTGATATTTAGCATTTTACATTTTTTTAGCTTTTATTTACGTATATATATATTTTTGTATCAAGATAAGATTACCATCAGATTTTTGGGCCCGGTATATATATATATATATATATATATATATATGTATATATATGTATATATATATATATATATATATATATACAAATATACGTATATATATATGTGTGTGTGTGTGTGTGTGCGTGCGTGTGTGTGTGTGTGTGTGTGTGTGTGTGTGTCTTCAGACTTGTTATTTCTATATTGTCTTCATTTAGACAGAATTAAAACTTTTTTTTTAAAAATATATGATATGATTTCATTAATTAATGCACTTTTAAAATTACAAAACCGAACTTTTTGATTTGATGATAAATTTGAATTCTGGAGTCTTAAGTTTAAATTATGCAAGTTAAAATTATGATTCAATTATTGAAACGCAACCTGAGTTAAATATTATTTTTCTTTACTCACGTAAATATTACACAGTTTTATTCTATAATTGTTCCCAAAGCAGATTAGTGAAATAAATCTCAATTTCATGTGCCATTACATCATATTATGATATTATTTACATACCTGGCGGCCGTTCGATATGCATCACAACTAGGTTTAAAATTTCGATAATTTGAGACACGTTTCATGGTTGCTTATATAGTTATTTTGTTTCGGTAAGTTGAAATACATTTCCAGGAAGTTAAAAGTAATTGTGAAATGTAAATATACAAGGTTGAGTTAAATGTTTTGCAATATCTTGGTAGTATGTGTGGCACTATTATCCAGTTAGTGAAGCACTAATAGTGACCAGTTACATTGGATTGTGAGATGACAAGTTCATTTAATACTTTCCGAATACTAACCGGTGGATTTGAGTTCGAGTTTGATCTTGGAATCGGTGGTTTAACCCCTACCTGCACTTGCCTGGTCTTAGAGTTTCTTGCAGTCACTTAGAAGCATCTTTTTAAAAATGTTTTATCATTCGGTGTTTTTGGATTATTGTCTTCATTTTTTTTATATTCACAACATAGCCGATGTGTTCTCTGGCTTTCTTCAGGTATTTGGTATTTCTTTCGACCTTGGAAGCCTACATGGATCTTTTTCAAATGCTTTATCATTCAGGGTTTTTGGATTATTATGTGCATCTTTATTGTTATATTCACAACATATCGGTCGATGTGTTCTCTGGCTTTCTTCAGGTATTCCTTGTCGACCTTGATAGCTTACATGGATGTTTGAAACACGTCCTTTATTAATCCACAGCGGTCATTTTCTCTTATTCTATTTATCATAACCATGTAAACGTATTAAGCATTTCTATATTGTTAATCACCAGCAGTCAGGATTGATCCTGTAACCTCCAGATGATTGTCTCTTAGAAACCTACGGAGCCAACGATTATTACCGTCGCACCATAAATCCTGCATATGTGAATATAGTAATAAAGATGAAGACAATAATATGAAAAGCCTAGCTGATATAAATCATCAAGCGTCGTCACAGAATTTCTGACAACTAACATTTTTTTTTACTTTTCGTTGATCAACTGCATCTTCAACTTTTGCACAATTGCTTTGATTTGATACCGCATCATTTTGTCCCAGTTTGAATTCGTTAAACATAAGTTCCTAAATAAGACAACATTACGCGTTTATCTGTGCGGCTTTCAAAACTCACATAGAGTGAAGCCATGTAATACGTGTCAACGGAAAAACTACCATGATATTACTAACTACAACGGGTACTTACATGGTTTGAACTGCTTCGGTAACGTTATATATATGCCACAAAAAATTACATACAAAAATATTGTCTAACTTTTTACTTTCCTCTGTACAATCAATTGCAATATATACGAGTTATAATCAACGATATAACGATTTACTTTTCAAATATAGATATAACATCTAAACTTTAAATATAGATGTGGCTCCATTGGAGAGATATATATGATACGAGAATTTCGCGCTGAAACCACATGGTTCGGTAGCACAACTGAAGTAAAGCAGTAATGAACCTGCTCACTACGTAGATGGGTGACCTAACGGTTCGGTAGCACAACGGAAGTAAAGCAGTAATGAACCTGCTCACTACGTAGATGGGTGAAGGGCTTAACGTAACGGTTAACGTCTTTGGAAATAGAATCAGTGACCCGAGTTCAAATCCTAGAGGGAGATGTTTTCGTTTCTCTTTGCGATAATGACAATGGGAAAAGCATATATTAATCTGGTTTTTCCTCAGCTATAGGTAAATTGTAGGGCCAGTTGAGTTTTCTGGGTTTGGTGTGGAAATTTGTTTAAGAGTCAGAAAACTTTGAATTCAAACCCACTTTACTTTGCTCAAAAGTTGATATTGTGTCACATTATGCTTGTGACAAAGAGGTTTGGTAAGTAAATGCTTAGATGGGTGACCACCCACTGGAACGAGCCCCGTTAGCTAAGGCTGTAAAACTCGCTGACTACACTCCTGCACGAAGATAGGACTCGTATACAAATGTCCTGGATATGATACTCAAATACTCTAATGATGAGGCTTCAGTTCTGAAACTTTGGGAAATGTAAATTACTTCTTCATTGTCATTACTCACAGGTCTACCGAACCCGGGATTGTAATATCTGTTACGTTCCATTCTCAAGGTTAAATAGAGCTTAACCTTTTAACTGATTTGAAATTGAATTATTTGTGTTACATTGCAAAACTTGAAACCAATTAACTGTGTGCCAATCAATGAGTTCAGGATCGTTTATTAATGTTATCTGCAGACTATTCATTTAGAAATATATGTAATACATTTGTATAAACAAGATTTGACTTTGAATAAAATGTAATAGTGGATAAGCCAAAGACCCAACCAACCACCAAGGAAAGGAAAATAAAGTAAAAGAGCAAAAGACTGCCAGAATATGTAAAGTTAAGTAAAAAATAGCTTATATTATAAAACGCTGATGTTATCATTGGAATCGGAATCATGAATTCAAATACTGGACGAGTCTTCTTACGTTTGACTCCTCGCTAAATCCATTTGATTTAAAAGACACATGATGGTGCTAAAAAAACTATTTCAATAACCGAGACAAGTAACTTTTAGTCATCACACATTAGCTTTTCTTCAAATTTTGGCCGTTTTTTAATTGATTTTTTATACTTAGAAGCCCCAGATTTCCGTTGATAACCCTCTTTTTATCTGGTTGATTGTTGTTGCTGGTTAGACTCGCTTTCTGTGTTACATTAGTGTAGTTGTAACTTTTTACATAGGAGTCTACTATTTTTCTTGCGTCTAGAAATGTTATGCTTCTTCGATATTTCTCCTCCATGCTTACCTTTTCACTGTTGGATATAATAGGTTCTTGAAAAATTAGGTTGTGCAATTTGAGCATTTAATTTCGTTAGAACAAACGTTGTCCATGTGGTTCGTTTTTATTTCTTTATTTTTTTTTTACATTTTCCTCATATCGGACGTCTTTTGAAGCCCTCCGTGTGGTGTTCATTTTTTTGTCATTTAAAGCAATGTAAAATTACTGGTATATATTGTCCTACATTTTCTAGGTAATACCCAATTCTTATTTCGTTTGTAATTTTCGATTTCTTTAAATATCAAAATGCATGTGTCATTTTATATTTCTCGGGTTGTTGGTGATCTCTTACTTTCCCAAACTGTTCATATTTTATTTGTTTTAGCTAAAATAACTCCTTGTTTCCGATTAATCCCTTTGAAGAATTAAGTTTTTCATGTTGGTAAATTTTTGGAGAGGTTTTTCATTTCTAATGTTTTTTCGGCATGTTTCTTGCTCTCTATCTCTATAAGAAGATTGCTGCTTCTAATTTTTTTCACTTTGAAGGTTTTCTCACATGGAAATTTACGTTTTCAATCAAAAATTGGACAGATTAGTTAAACTCTTACCTCTAGTAATATGATTTAAATACATTTTCAGAATTCCTTTTATATTTCATTTGCGGAATCGGATTTCCAGAGATTTTGGTTGGGTTTTTGTGTATTTGTGTGGCTTTTTCCATTCGTATGTGATGTAATCGACAACTCAACATGGAGTCCAACGTGTCTTGGGAATTTACCGCTAAATAAGTTACATCGGTCAGTATACTCGTGTTAGGATTTTGTTCCTATGTTAATTTCTGGCTTTTAATACTCAAAACCTATTGCCTTAAATCTAAACAATGGTCAAAGTCTTGATTCACTCGATGCAGATGACCTACAGGCATCGCCTTCAAGCACGTTCAACATATATAATAAAAAAATTCTTGTGTTTGTTGGCCATTAAAGAAATTTGAAGAATATTGACCGTAATTAATAATATTGGATTAAAGGCTTCAAATGAGGCTTAATCCGATAAATCGGATTATGCCTCTTCGACCGTCAGTCTAACCCACGTAAGGATCGAAGAGGAGAATTGCAGGTCATGTAACTTAGTAGCCGGGTCGCAAACAGCCCAGTGACTAGCATAGTTACCGTCTGCGTATTCAACTGCTACAATCAACAAGGTGTTCTTCATTTAGTACAGTTACTTAAGCGTGAAGTGTGTCATAGATTAATATGGATGGACAAAAATCGATGGATAGAGAAGAATTGACTGAAATAGAGAAATAATCCTTAAAATTCCCTTCTCCGAAATAAAGGTGCCATATATTTTTTCTAATATAAAAAGTAAAATTGGCGACCTTAGTTGAGTGTGAACCGAAGGCTCCCTTTTCAATAGCTATTACAGCGATGTGTAGAGGAGAGTGCTACTCCAATCCCTGGATTGCTCCACTTTACCCTTTTTCCGTATCTTATAAATGCTGAGTGATAAGGCGACATCAAATACTATCTTTTAAGTCTTTGGTATGACAAGACCTGGGATTGAACACTGGCTTCTACTTATTAGGCTTATGACCCGGTTTTCTGATATAGTGTACCTTAAACTTCAGTAAGAAAATATTCGCCCTAGATAGATCTGAATAGTCCAAGGCAGATAGAGAGGAACTGAGTGATACTGGTGTGGCCAGAATTGGATAGATATATATGTTAGAACTGGGGTGGATGGATATATATATATATATATATATATATATATATATATAGAGAGAGAGAGAGAGAGAGATAAATAGATAGACATGGCATATTCTGTTTAATGATATATCAGACTTCGTGGATTATTTAATGTCAAAGCCATACTTGGAGAAAAAAAAAGTGATATAGTTTAACCTAAAGCGTGGAAATAAGGGAGTCAATACCTTTCCCTATGATATTAAGCCGAAATTGTTACCCTCCAGCAAGTTCACCATTACGCCACAAGGACTTCAGATAGATAGATAGATAGATAAAGAAACATATCATGATAAAAAATGTTTCTGAAGATTGAAAGCTACTACTTCTCTGAAATAATGGTTTTATATATCTCTCTGATGATATTTCCTGTCGGCAATGCTGTATCTCAAACTGCAGTAACCGAATATCTGCTAAAGATTAACGTCTAGAAGGATAAAGAAAGACAGCCATACATACATTCTGCTGTAAGATTTCGAGTAACATATTCATCGACTCTCAGTTGTTAAGACATATTAAGTTTGATGTAGCCAAACAGACAGAAAGCAAATTTCTGCTTCTTGCCAAAGGCCGTCAAGAAAGTAAATCACGTTCTTAGATGTGCGCCAATTCGAAGTTTTGGCCAATCTTCAATCTGTACAAATGTTTTTGCGTTTTATTTTCGATAATCTGTCCCATTTGCTTCCTCCGTAAAACTATGACCTTCCAGACAAAAGACACTTATTTGGCGTCTTGTCATGCTACGTAGGACAATTGAACGGCCTCTGAATGTTGGACCGTCTCCAAATTGTCCGGCCATAGGTGAAACGTTCCTACTTTGTGCAAAACACCTGCTTTCTATCCGTCAAAGCTTTTATCGCATGAAAATAAGCCAACATCTACACTTGTTCTTATTCTATCAAACAGTCAAAATAATCTCTTCTCCAGTCCTAAGAATAACAAAATAAAGATTGTCGGACATTGTTGAAATTTAAAAGAAGGAATGCTTTAGAAAAAGAAGAAAAATAACTTATTGATTGAAAATCTCATTCATAGTTCGTTCATATTTTTTTAGTTGTTTCGTAAACCTTTTTTTTTTTTCCTTTTTTTCTTATGTTTTGCACTAAGTTCTTTTATATCACGTATTATTATGTAATACACAGAATTTCCCGCATTTGCATGATTTCAATTATACTTATGTAATACAAAAGTTTCCCACATTTGTATGGTTTCAGTTATTCCTGTCTATTCTATCAGACTAAGCATATCTTTAAAACAGGCCGAATGAGATCTTCCAGCTTAAAGCTTTTTCTGTAGATATTTTCAAAGCTAAGTTATGACAGAAGACCAGCTGTATAGGGCATCCAGTGAGGTTGATACTTTTATATACGTTTCATCACAATGGGTATGAAATAAGACTATGACAGTTTCATTCAAATAAACAATTCTATTGAAGGATTTACCATGGAAACTTATTTCCTGGGTTTAAAGCTATAGTAAGGAAAAGTTACTTTAGTGCCTCACGTTTATACTAGTGTTTTACTAAGACGGCCATATTATCTCTCCACCTAATTTTCAATTCACAGTCACAGTAAATTTGTCAGCGGCTCAACCAGTTCCATACGGCTTAAGTTATGAATTATAGTATTATATATTGATTATTCAATTTGTTTATTAATTGATTGAGTTTAACAGCGTACCAACCCGTTTAGTGATATATTCTCCATATAGTTAGAGAAATGCGTTTATTATACTTTCATATTTACATTTTTGCGCAATTGTTTAAGTCTTACTTCATTTACAAAGTTATAAGATGTCAAATATTCCTTTCTAATACAAATAATGCAATGGTTTCGCATAAGTTAATAATAGTATTTCTTTGTACGCTGTTATGCCGCCATGTAACCAGCAGGCTTGCAGGGTGCTGTTCGTTCCCGGTTAGTCCACCAGTTAACGCAGGGCACAGACGTTGGCTGTGGTTTGCCGACGCTATTTAATGTCCCATATATTACCAACTCCCTAGCTGAGCCACATTTTAAAGACACCATGAGGGTTATAGGTGAATTATTTAAAATCAACACAGCTAACTGGCTAGCTTTCCCCCTCAAATATGAGGTCTTCGATAGATAAAAAAAAGGACTCTGAACTGCCGTGTTTGGGTTAAAAGATTAATAACAATATTCTTTTATTGAATAAAAGAAAGAAACAAAGAAAAAATAATTCAGGTAAACGCCAGGAATGATAAAGTATTTGCTTACTACTACAGCATCTGAAGTTAAGGTTCCAAATCTGTGGATCTGAGATGTATAGAGTACCTCTTTATTGTCATTGCTCTCAGATTCCCTTTAACCCGGATTGATAGTACATTTTAGGGCTTCATCTATCGGTGAGATAGATCTGTTCGCTATTTTTTTCAATTCGAGAGAAATATCAGCTATCATACAACTGAGTAGGAAAAAGAAAGTACAGAAAGATATAATACAAAAAAATTGTCGTAGAAAGAGAGTTTGAAGTTAAAATGCTCTATTACGTTCAGTTACGAACAAATGGCATTTGGAAAGGTGTTAATCCCCCTAGAAAACCTAGAACTAAATATAGAGTCCCTTGGGAAACTTTAGCGGTTAGAGAAAAGTGTACACTCGTGAAAACTGCCTCCAAAAGCTATCGGAAGAACCCAACAAACACAAATGCCCGAAAACTAGAAAAGGCACAATATCAATTAGCAGGAATATATCTAAAAGAACAGACAGAATAAATACAAGATCAGATAGATAAGATTAGAGACTCGGTGGAAGATAGGCAATCAAGGATAGCCTGGCAAACAATAACCGAAGTGAGTAGAATGAAGAGCACAGCCAAAGCAAAATTGAAAGCTGCAAGCCAACAAGAAAGAGTAAAACTGTGAACACAGCATTTCGAAAATCTACTAGGAAACCCACCGAAAGTGACGAATGAAACGATCACCAGAATTATCAGTAAGCAATTAGACATTAAACTAGGTGTGTTCACCAAAGAAGAACTCGACTCGGTTCTTATAAAAATTAAAAATTGGAAAGCTGCAGGGCTTGACGAGATCCCCCCCCCCAGAAGTATGAAAGACCAGATAATTCGACAACATACTGCTCCGACAATGCAACGCAGTCTATAATCAAAATAGGATAGAAAGATGGATGAAGGGATGCATCCTTCCTTTCGCTAAAAAGGGCGACCTCGGATTTGCCAAGAACTACCAAGGTATAACACTTACACGCATAGCAGCCAAAATCTACAATGCCCTACTACGAAACCGCATAGAACTCAAAAGAGACAACACCCTTAGGAAAAACCAAAAGGGCTTCCGAAGAAATAGATCCACAACCTCACAAATATTGACCATCCGTAGAATCCTTGAAGGCGTTCGGGCAAAAAATCTACAGGCGACATTACTATTTGTCGACTTTACCAAGGCCTTCGATTTCATACACAGAGGGAAGATGGAACAAATCCTATTAGCATACGGCCTACCAAAAGAAACCGTAGCAGCAATAACGATTCTCTACAGAAACAGCAAAGTGAAAGTACGTTCACCAGATGGAGACACAGAATACGTCGACATTGTTGCAGGAGTACTACAAGGAGACACGCTAGCCCCATACCTCTTTATCATTTGTCTAGACTACGTGCTCAGAACTTCGACCGACAAGATCAGAGAAAATGGCTTCGAGCTGACGAAGAAAAGAAGCAGAAGGTACCCTGTAAAAACAATTACCGACGCCGACTACGCCGATGACATAGCGTTACTGGCGAATATGCCTAACCAAGCCGAGACATTACTGCATAGTCTGGAACGAGCTGCAGCTGGCATTGGCCTCCATGTCAATGCACAAAAAAATGAATATATGTGTTACAACCAAACAGGCGACATTACCACACTAAACGGAGCCTCTCTAAAACTAGTAGACAAATTTACCTACCTAGGAAGTAGCGTCTCATCAACCGAAAAAGACATCGACACACGACTAACGAAAGGATGGACAGCAATCGATAGGCTCTCGATCATATGGAAATCAGACCTGACCGATAAAATGAAACGCAGTTTCTTCCAGGCAGCGGTCGTATCGATACTGCTATATGGATGCACTACATGGACGATAACTAAGAAGCTGAAGAAGAAACTAGAATGTTGAGAGCAATATTGAAAAAGTCCTGGCGACAACACCCCACGAGACACAAACTATACGGCCACTTGCCTCCCATCATGAAAACTATACAAGTTAGACGAACCAGACACGCAGGACACTGCTGGAGAAGCAATGACGAACTCATAAGTGATGTACTCTTATGGACCCCCACATATGGCCAAGCAAAAGCAGGACGATCAGCTTGAACATACATACAGCAGCTATGTGAAGATACGGGAAGTAACCCTGAAGACCTGCCAGAGGCTATGAATGATAGGGAGAAGTGGTGAGAGAGGGTCAGGGATATCCGTGCTGGCGGCATGACATGATGATGATGATGATATTCCTAGCATTGCTGCTACTTTTCGGTGTAGATGGATTTGGGATTAATTAATCCACATCGGTTGATATCTCAATAATCAAATAAAGCGAAATCATGAAAAGCTCATGGACCAATCAGTGACCAGGCATTACGGGTCACCTTCCATGGTTAAGAGGTAGCCCCACAGGTGGAGTTTTATCATTTGCAGAGATGCAGTTGGCATATTCTACGGCCAGGGCCAATAGGGTAGTCTTCAATTTGTACTATTGCCCTAGCATTGTGTGCATCAAGGATAGATATGGACGAAATTATATATATATATATATATATATATATATATATATATATATATATATATATATATATACACAGAGACAGATAGAGAAAGAGAGGGAGGAGATTAAGATAGAACAATACTATCTAACTTGAATTTTCTTCTCTAAAATAATGGTGCTATATATTTTTTGATATTTCCTTTCAGCTATAGAGGACCTCAAATTACAGTAACCAAATATATGCCAGAAATAAATATGAAAGGTCTGAAATAGCTAGAAATATCAGTTGAAATGTTAAAATCAATCCATCGTATGTTTGCTGTAATTACTATATATATAATTCGAAAGCTCAAATTTCAGAGATTCTTATGTTTAAATTTGCCTGAGTCCTTTATGAATAATAAGATCCACTTCATGTTGATTCAGGAAAAAATGTTTTATCCATAAAGCATTGATTTAATCGATCTGGTCTATAGTTGTTTACAACATTAAATCAAAAACTATAATCAATTCTTATATGACTATGTACATACAGAAATATATTTTCAGTTGGTCTTGAAAACATTGAAAACATTATTAGAATTCTTCAGTATGTTTCTATAATAATAGAGGAACGGTTTCGTGTTCTTTGTTTACTGGTACATCATAATTCGCATGTTATTTGATACCAACACCATCCTCGTAGAACAGCAAGTATATTATTTAACCCCAAAGTAGGTCGGTAGGAGGGTCCATAACTTTCCCAAGATAATTAGTCCAAATGTGAACGTAGTAACGTGACTGAAATTCGAACTCGCTAACTACGATTACGCAGCCCAGCACCAAAGCTCTAATGTAACGGGGACTTCGTCTCCGAGGGTTAAACCTCCAACAGCAACAGCTTTAATTTTCTAAAAGGATTAAAGTTAGGTTGTGTTTTTTTTTGGGGGGGGGCTTATCTCTGAACCCCCTCCCTAAATGGGTATGCCGACTGCTTTATGGAATTTTTTTCCCTCTCGTTGAAGTACTGCAACTGTCTAGAAGAAAGGAGCCAGTGACGAAGAGACAGAAAAGAACTGAAAAGATGATAACGGATGAGGTTATTCATATCAGGAAAGTAAAAACCATGTACGTGGTCACAAAAATATCCTACTTACTTTATTGTCAATAATAAAATTTCCCTCTGGAATTGTCTAAGCATTATAAAGACAGGAAGTGTTTATTTCCAAGGCAATCAATGAATGATCGATTCTTTTGCAAGCTATAGCCAAACCTCAAATGAAGTGAGTGATTTCGCTTTAGTATAAATTTATCATCAATTGTTGCCCTCTCGGTAACTAATTGCACCCTGAATTTGTCTGTCTGTCGTGCATACAGCGAGCATTCTTCTGACTGAAATTTGTACCTGCCAGCAAGGAGGGAAAACTCTCAAGTGGGTTTTCCCCATTAAATCAGCCATGGGTAAGATCCTGCCATCCTTTGGAATGAAGAGTTAGCACTAAATTTCTTACGACAACCTTTCTCGATAGTCAATGTATTTTTAAATTGGAAAAATTGCCCTTTCAATCAGCTCTTCTTACTAGTCATTGAATGGGGTAAACTCAATTAACTAAGTGTCTTGATCTGATGACGTTTTGACTAAGCGTAACAACATCATCAGATTTCTTGATCGGTAGGAAACCACAGTCGTTCGACATTGAACATTGTCTATAATAAGACCGTGTGGGTTTGTCGGAGAGGAGAAAAAACACCATTTAAACACTGTGTGCTGAATGTGAGTAAAGATATATTACAGTTAATTATTGGTAATTGATAAGACAATGCAAATTATGTAACTATTGGTAATCTCTAATTTTAAATGAGCAAGATGTTATTGATAGTGATATTCACAACGACTCGCATAATTTAATCTTCTTTCTCGCAGACTTCTTTGAGAAAATGGGGACTCATATTGATCTACACTTATTAAAACTTTGGCTACTACTACATATCTATCCGTCTCTCTCTCTCTCTCTCTCTCTCTATATATATATATATATATATATATATATATATATTGTGTGTATGTGTTTGTGTGTGTGTGAACCTGTGTAAACATATGTGTCTGTGTTTAGTAAGCTTGCTTTATTCAGTAAATTTCGTCGGGGAGGCTTAGAATAACCCGACTGATTCAGAGGTTGCCTCTCTATAAATAAAGGAGTGGCCTGGAGATGACACTAAATTTCATCCAGTGATGAACCTATATGAAATCTAGAAAACTGAAAGTGAATTTTGAACAGAAAAAAGATGACCTTATCATCATTGAGAACCATTGAATGGAGAAGAGTTAAGGCAGAGACGAATATAGTGATTCATGTACTGATATATATATATATATATGAACGAGTAACTTAACCGAATTAAATGAACTAATTTATGAAGGATCGAATTTAGTTTGCGAGAAAATTGAGATCCCCTCAATAAAATACCAAAGAAAAATCAAAACCAGGATTGGAATTTCGACTAGAAATGTAGAAAAAAATCTACGAAAACAGGCCAAAATGATGAAACAAAGGAAACTCGATGGAATAATTAGGAACAGAAAGGAAAAGGCCAAAGATGAAAAACTTACCAGTTGAGGAAATAAACCAGTAAGTACTAGCGAAAGAAGGAAGATTAAAGAGATATCGACAAAGGGTAAAACAATACGGACAAAACAGGACATTCCAAAACAATGAAAGAAAATTCTATCAACAATTGGGAGGAGATGACACTAAAACATACCAACAATCGGATGCAAAAGAAACCCAACGATTTTGGACTAAAATATGGTAACCAAAAAACATAAGGAAAAGGCGGAATGGATAAACAATATGACAAGAAAACTAGAAGGACACAATGAATGCCCGAAAGCGGAAATACATTTCGATTTACTCAAAGCGACGTTAAAAAATATAAAATGGGAAAACGCCAGGCCATGATGGTATACATGGCTTCTGGTTCAAGAAATTCACCTACATTCACGACAGACTAACACTAGAAATGATCAAATACCTACAAAGACCACACGTACTATAATGGATAACCAAAGGAAGGCCCAAATTGATCCACAAGGACCCAAGCAAAAGGAACTGCCCCAAACAATTACAAACCCAAAACTTGTATACTGACGAAGTGGAAAATATTAACAGCACAAATAAGGGAAGAGATTTAATTCTCGATAAGAAGCCACAGTTTGTTTCTTGACGAACAGAAAGGATGGTGCATAGGATCCAGTGGCACAGCAGAGTTACTTTACATGGATCAACACATCCGAAATGAGAGCAAGACCAGAGGGAAAATTTAGCTATGGCCTGGATTGACAACAAAAAACCATATGGCATGGTTCCGCAAAGCTGGATAATAAACTGCCACAAAATGTACAAAATATCTTATGAAGATATAAACTTCATCGAGGAAACTATAAAAGCCTGATTAGTGGAATTAACAGCAGAAGGAAGAATCTAAGCTGAAACAAATATCCAAAGAGGTATTTTCCATAGAGATGCTCTATCACCCTTATTATTCATAATTGCCATGATCCTACTTAAACACATACTCAGAAAATGCATTGCCGGATTCAAACTTAGTAGATCGCAAGAAATGATCTATCACTTGATGTACATGGATGACATCAAACTATTTGCAAAAAATGAAAAAGAACTGGAAACCCAAATTCACACATTTAGAATGTACAGTCAGGACATAGGAATGGAATTTGGCATAGAAAAATGTGCAATGCTTGTAATGAAAAGTGGAAAATGACATCTAACTGACAGAATGGAACTACCAAATTAAGACAAGATTAGAACGCTCACAGAAAACTAAACGTACAAATACTTGGGCGTCTTGGAGGCTGACACCATGAAACATGTGGAATGAAAAACAAATTTCAAAAAAAATATCCGAGGAGAACTACTAGATAAAATCTATCTTGCCAAAACCTTATCAAAGTAATAAATACCTGGTCTGTACATCTCGTTAGATATTGCAGACCCTTTCTGAAGTGGACCAGATAGGAACTTAAACAAATGGACAAAAAAAAAAAATTAGGACCATGCATAACACATTACATCCCAGAGACGACAGATTATATGTATCAAGAAAAGAGGGAGGAAGTGGATTTGCCAGCATTGAAGACAACATCGATACAGGTGCTGGATTGTGCCAATACCATTCGTTTGTATGGTCAAATTTAAATTTTTTGCACATCTCCCAGTGGATCACTTTGCCGACCCAATTATGTCTAGTCTTAAATTCCTTTTGCGCTAATTTGCTTTATTCGTTTATTATGTGATTGATGGTTTCATCTCTTTCACCACATTGCCTACATTTGTTGTTTTGATGATTCTTGTCTATTCTCGCTTTGATATGATTCGTTCTTACGGCGTTGTCTTGTGCTGCTATTAGGAGAGATTCTGTTTTTCTCTTAAAGTTTCCTTTTCTTAGCTATGTCCAGGTTTTGTCGTGTGAGATTATTATTATTATTATTATTATTATTATTATTATTATTGTTAATGAAACCGAAAATATTGTGATTTGCAGATGCCAGTTAACAAAGCGTTTAATTTTTTTATTTTTTTCTTGACGAAAGAAAAATTTAACGGAATGAATTGCTTTTGATTGAAACTTATTAACGCAAATCCCAATACGTCTGCATAAACACATCTTATCTTGATGAAATTAGCTTTAAATCGGTGTACATTTAAATCAGTTACATGCTTAGAAAGAAGGCCTCATATTTCGAGTTACTATTGAATCAAGAAAACAGCCATTTTGATTAATTCAAACAAGTGTTTATATTTTTTAAGACTTTGCTAGTCTTAATATAAAAATGCACAAAGCAAAGGGAAAGATAAATGCATTACGTTTCATTAGATATTTGAATCACATGAATGAAACCACTTCATGTAGAATTCATGCGCAAAAAAAGAAAAAAAAAGAGAAGCAAATAGAAGATATTAACAGGTATAAACACTGATAACAATGAACGTATGAAGATTTGTAATGGATGGTGAATAAAGAAGAATAAGAAATCGAAAATAAAATTCGACGGTATAAACGAATGAATTTTCCTCTTTGTCTATTGCATTGTAATCCTCAGTTTAATTTGCTGAATTTAAATAACCAATTGATATTATTTCGAAATGAATACGTCCATTATTGAAAGGATTGTACCGGTCCTTTGCCCTAGTGTTAGAATGTTCGCCAACGGCCCAGGAAACTGGGGTTCAATTTCAAGTCTTGTCTTAGCTAAAAAATGGTTCTTAATACCTCTTTGCTTAATACTCAGCATTATAAAATACGGATCAAGAGTAAAGTGGAGTAATCCTGGGAAAGGAGAAGCACCCTCATCTACACCTTGGTGTAGATGCTATTGAAAATGTTGGTTTCGCGTAGCCCTCGACTACGGTCGCCAACTTTACTAACTTATTTAAAGGATTGTCTTGGCATCATTCATTAATTACTAAGCCGATATTCTGACGTGTGTGAAAAAATAAAATAAAATCGAATAAAACATTCGGAAAATAATAAACTTTTTATTATAAAAAAATTGAAATTCGTAATTTTAAAAATATATCAGCATAAAAACAAAGAGAGTTAATTTTTCAAGGGAAAGTCCGGGAGACTTGGGTTCAATCCAAGTTCGCGTCGTACCAATGTCTTTAAAAATGGCACTTGATACCTCCTTGCTTAAAACTCAGCAATATGAGGTACGTATCAAGGGTAAAGTGGAGCATACCAAGGAAAGGAGTAGTGCCCTCCCCTACACCTCAGTGTTGTAGCTGTTGAAAAAGGAACCCTCAGGTTACCCCTGACTACGGTCGCCACCTTTACTTACTTTATATGTTAAGAAGATAAAGAAAGATATTTCAAAATATTATTTCTTTTTAGAGATCATCATACACATATAATTGTATTAATGATAATTCAATTCGATCAGTTAATTAAAGAAATAATGCATATTGACCCTTGACAAAGTCGTCAATCAGAGATTTTCTACTGAGGATGCAACTGTGAAAATAAAAAGAAGCAGTCACGTGGGGAACGGGAATGTGTGGGTATTACGAAATGATATATGCAAATGCTCACGTGAGATACGTGCAGTCTGTGAGTGTGAGTCTCAGTCTTGGAATCTTAGCTTGCAGCTTGAAGATATTCGGTTAGACGAGAGCGCCATGCTGGGGCAGATCCACACATAACGGTCCGTTGTGTACCAATCGGTCGAAAAGCAGAAGATATGCTAAAATAACTTAGCGTGTGAAGGTCAAGAGAAGAAAAAGTTTTGTGTCAGTAAAGCAGTCTGTCTTCGCCTCCCTGTCTCTGCCACTCTCAAACTACAGAACTTTTCAATCCCAGACGAATAAAGAGAGTTATGTTTTTATAAAGAAGTGTCATAATTATTCGTACATGCCAGCTCATCATTCATCTATTCGTTATGCCGACACGGCTATATTGTACTAATTTGATATAGCATCTACACCGACCAAACTTATGCAAAGGAAGTAACTTGGTCGGGAGTTGCGATAAACCTTAATTTTTCTTGGCGTCTAATATACGGAACGTTTTCTTCAAAAGGTTAACGTAACAACTCTTCTAAATACATCATATACCATTTTTAGGGAGTTAATCTGAAAAAGTTATCTTCAAAACCCTGGACGACAAATACAATGATTAACGCCGGTATATTTAATATCTAAAAATAGACAATCAAAATTTGTGAAAAGAACATTATATTTGTCCTTTTAATTAGTTTCTAGAATTTTCGAAGATAAGAAAATTTAGTTTAATTCAAAATATTCAAGAATATTCCGTATATAGAACATCTATTTTGTTCCATTTTTATCGATTCTAGAATATTCTAAAATTTGTTTGAAAACATTAGCCATTTTTTAAATGAACTACTTAAGACGTGTTTTTATTCTAAAAGGAAAAAAAGATTCTTACACGAATATTATAAGAGAAAATATCTGCATTTCCTTGATTTATCAACTGATACTTCACTTTATATAATTACATCAAATTCGCTTAGAAGATCCTACATATTATTAGTCACCGTAGACTTTTAAACATTTCTCAATGCTGCTAACATTTTAAAATAGCATGTGTCTCGCCAGTCAAGATAATCACCGGATAAATTAAAAAAAAATATTGGTTTAAAGAAATTGCTTTCGTTCTTCCTGTTACGTTGGGTGTTCCACGGTCAACTAGTAAATACACCTCCGTATGTTACATTAACAGCTGACTTCTAACAGGCTGAAGTAATGTAAATAAAAAATAAAAACAATAAAAAAATAACCATTCATGGTTGCATATGAAATTAACCACAAAAGAGAATTAACTTTCAAAATTGAACAGAGAAAATTATATAATCATGTTGTTAGAATTTATACGACGTTATTTTATTCCCTTCAAAATTAAAAAAGCATATTTAGACTTCGTCTTTTACTAATGCACGGATTATAAACGGCAGTAAGTTACTTTGCTTCAAAACAACGTCAGATAAATTTTACCAAAACGATTATGTTATTTTCTCAATTGAATTTTTAAAGTCAATTCTCTTTTTAGGTTAGTTTCATATACAGCCATGAAGGGAATTTTGTTTTTGTTTACATTACTTTGGCCTGTTAGAATCCATCCTTTTAATGTAACATGCGGGCCGTATCTAATTGTTATCCGTGGTTGTTCTCTTTCTATCTTTCTTTTTTTTTTGTCTCCCATTCTGTCTCCCAGTCTATCCACACACACACACGAATACTCATAAATATGTTGTCATAAGCATAATATGAAAAATGGTAACTTTTTAAATGGATATTCAGACTTTTTTTGGTAAATCGAATTTCTGCATTGTTAGTAAGTGGCTTATGTCAAAAATTATTATTGCAAGGGAATTTTGGAGGGGCAATTCAATATGGCGGCAAATTCAACAGAGTTCTTCAAGTTTGAACAGAGGTCTGTTATCATTTAATGGCTAAGATGTGCATACCATAAGAAATTTTTATCATTAAGTGTTTTCGGACTATTGTCTTCATCTTTATTGTTATTTCTTCAACTTTTTGGCTGATATGTCCGCTGGCCTTCTTCAGGTGTTTGTCGAACTCGGGAACCTACACGGAAGTTCGAACTACGTTCTTTATTGAATCAACGCAGGACACAGCGTAATGGTTATAGGCGTTGGTTCCCTAAGCTTCTAAGGAGACAATCATCTGAGGGTTGCATGTTCAATCCTGACTGCAGACGAGTTACAATAAAGGAATACATAACACTAGTACCCGGTAATAGCTAAAGGAATCAGAACAGGGGATCCCCGTGGATTCAATAAAGGACGTGTTTCGAAGTTCTTGCATTTTGGTCCATTTTCTTAAGCTCTTCTCTGAGGCACTTAAAGTATGGTCCCAAATAACTTACGATGGGTACAGCCCAGATATTCATTCCCTTTATTCCGATATTTAGTTTTGTCTTGAGTAGCTTTCTGGTTCTCCTGATATACTCTTTTTTTGATTTTTTCTTTCATCTCCACTTGTTTGATGGTGTCCGAGCACTCTAATGTTGTCTTGAATTGGTAGTTTCATTCTGTCCGTCAGGTGTCGTTTTCCAATTTTCATTTCTACCATGGCACATTTTCTAGTGCCAAATTCCATTCCTATGTCCTGACTGTATATTCTCACTATGAGTATTAGAGTTTGCAGTTCTTTTTCCTTTTTTGATGTCTTCCATGTACATTAAGTGATTGATATTTCCTCTGATTTCCGGTACTCTTCTATGTATTTTGGCCGATCATAGGAATGCTGTTGGTTGGGTAGTCTCGACTCGTCTTCGAATTTTAACTCTTCCAGCCCCTGCCCCCGCCCCCTTACTAAGCTTTTAGGAACTGTTCAACGTACATTAATTAGAACTTGTCACCGTCACTTTCATGTACTTGGCTTTTATACTTTTCTGGTCATGTTCAGCTACGTGTCTCTTTTTTCGTTTTCTTTTATTTTCCCTTTTTTTGTTTGTTTATTATCTCTAGGTCTGGTCTTCTCGCCGAGATTAGGTTATCTGTTTGTGTCTCAAAATCCCAGAGAATTTTGTGCGTCCCATTCTCCAATTCAGATACCGTTGTGACTAGTCTTATATTCTTTTTACATTAGTTTGTTGTATTCGCTTATAAGGTGATTAATCGTTTCGTGTTTTTCACCACACAAGCTATATTTCCTATTATGTGGCTTCTAATCAATTTTCGCTTCAATGTAGTTGGTCCTTATGGCATTGCTTTATGTTTCAATTAGAAGAGTTTTAGATTTTCTCAAAGTCTTATCCATGAGCAAGTCTTCTCGTGAGAGATTTCGTTAATTTGTCTCTGTAAATATCCATGCATATCATTTTACTGTTCGAATTTTTTTCACACCAGCATTAGCTGATTTGAGTGACAGCAAGCTATTTTAATTGTCATTGTTGTTGTTGTTTTATATTATTCATATTTAATTTTTTTCAGTTTTTTTCCATAAGTTTCAGTTTATTCTTTTACTTTTTACTTTTATTGTTTTTATTGTTTTTATTCGTCTTTGGTGTTGTTAATTTTCAGGTGGCTTTGTAAAAATTCGTTAAAAGCCGGCTCTTGGATATGGATTCTGAACATTAATTTGAATAATATCTCCAACAATTTTATATATATATATATATATATATATATATATATATATATATCATTACATGAAATACTCAAATCTGTGAGAGCGTGTATGCGCGCACGTGTGTATGCATGCATTATATAAGATTATAGTTTCCGCATTTCCCATTCTTGTTTCGAAAAAAATCATTTTTTCCTTTCTAATTCTTAAAAGCAAACAAGAATTCAATCAGCAAAATCAAAGAAAGAAAATGGCTCCCTGCTGATTTTCGGGTCATTGGCCCAAGGCCACCTTTCAAAGAGAAGTCTTTGTTCACCTTTCGCATTTCGTAACGCATCAATCTGAAAGCACACTGTGAATCTTAACCTGCTTGCACCCAGACATGCACAAGCAACAATAAGGATCCTAATTATTCGAAAGGATGCAAGAAGTGGAGGAAAAAAAAAGGAAATGTGAAATTCTTTTTATATCATGATATTTTAGATATTCGGGAAATACGTTAAAAGGCGGTCTTCATATCTACGGGCGTAAAAGGTAATAAACGAATTCTTTTTTGGTGAATGGAAAGGAAATTATGAAGTGGTTTGGAACTCAAAGATAGATGAGTGGAAATGAGTAAACAGTCAGAAAAAAATATAAGAAAGATGTTATAAACAACGAAGGAAAATATATATTAAAAGAAAATATAGCATTGTCGAATTAAATATAAATACAGTAAATAAACAGATTTAGTTATAAATTTAGACACTTGATTTTTAAATAAATTTTGACGATCTCATATACACGAGAAAGAAAATATCAATTGATTTCAATGTAAAACAAAAGTGCCAAATTTGGTGTAGAATTAAAGCTTCCAGAAGCTATAAAATTTGAATCCGTATTTTTGTACTCTTAGACCAATCAATGCCTTTGGTTAGAATGTAACTTTTCTTTGATTTGGCAGACAACAATATTTGATTTGTTTCGCTAATTCTTGAGCATATATAGATATTACAAAAGTAATAAAATATTGTAACTTTGATATTTAATAGAAAATAACCGCAACCATTTATCACTTTCATATTTATTTCTACTCTGTGAAATTAGTTACTTTCCAACATTCAGTTCTTTCAAAATACATTTAATTTCAACATCGATTAACTATTTCTACAAACAATTTTTTTTTTTTACTTTATGATATATATTTTTACTAATGCGATATTCTTTACCGCTGATTATTATCATCTGGCATTTAGCATACATGTTAGAGTATGAATATATTTTGCCTCTACAAAGTGAAATTCATTGAAAAAGATCTTATCACATACATAGTATATTATCTCGATTTTTAAAAAATGCAAACTGCTATGGACTATTTCTTGTTGATACCATATTGGGGCATATTAACCCTTCAACTAATATTAACTTTCATTACCTAGAAAATGATTTGAAATTTTTGTTGTTTTTCAGCAAACTTTTCAATCATTTTAAAGAAATAAAGATCACTCAAATTTGAAAAAAATAGTTGACTACTGTACATGAGTAAATACAAGGTGTATACGATAAGTTTCCAGACTTTTCTTGTATGAGCATTTACAATTGTCGTAGACTCCTGAAAATTTAGTATGTTATTGCTATACATATTATAAGATGACTGACCAATTTTTATTATTGCAGCTTTAAATGAACAGCTACAGCAGCAATTGGAATACACCCTAGTAAAGCCTGGTTGTCATAGCTAGTGAATTTCAAAAATGCAATCTGACACTTTAGAAGAACGATATGCAATAAAATTCTGTTTTAAACTTGGAAAAAATACCACAGAAACGTATGGAATGATTTCGACTGCTTTTCGACCATCTTGCACGAATCGAGCATTAGTTTTTTAGGGGGAATATGAGATTTAAAAAAGGCAGGGAGTCTGAGAGGGATGATGAGAAGTATGAGAGGAGTAAGGAAGTCCGTACACCAGAGTTATTGGCCAGAGGGTTAGGGTTAGGGTTACTATGTTGAAGTTGTAAGGGAGTTCAGGAAGAGATTCCCAGTAAAGAGGCCAGCGCTCTTCAAATAAGGCCAGTGGCATTTCCACCAGGACAATACACCAGTCCACAACTCCATCCTTGTCGCAGGCTATTTGACCGACATGAGCATCAAGACAGTTCTTCGCCCTCTCTGTAGTCCAAACCTTGCTCCCTGTGACTTTTTCTTATTGCCTAAGTTCAGAGACTGTCGTTATGAGACAATGGAGGAGATGAATGGGACTGTGACGAAGGTCATTGTCACGCTCACACAAGAGGACTTCCATGGAGCCTTCGAGAAGTTGTTGGAATGGTACCACAAGTTCATTGCAGCCGGGGGAGATTACTTCGAAGGGGACCAGAGTTTCATGCGTGTACTATCAATAAAAGTGCCCATAAGAAAAAAGTCTGGTAACTTATTGTATTCACCTCGTATATAGTAAATTTGAAAATCAAATTTAATGAAGTTGACTTATTGCTTTATTTTAACTGCGTTTCAACTCTAATATATTTGCTCATCAAAAGTCATAATGCACCAGTGTTTACCCGTGCAAAAATTATCTTGTATGAACGTTTTTGTACTGGTTAA
This sequence comes from Sepioteuthis lessoniana, assembly GCA_963585895.1. Lineage (NCBI taxonomy): Eukaryota > Metazoa > Mollusca > Cephalopoda > Myopsida > Loliginidae > Sepioteuthis > Sepioteuthis lessoniana. The sequence goes on from OY757910.1 coordinate 100,192,165, forward strand.
AATTGGAGACAATGTTTGTTAACATGACATCGGTATATAATAATCCAATAATGACTTTTTGATATTAGTGCATGACAACCTCCTGAGGGTTATTATTTCCAAGAGGTTAGGGAATCGAGTTCATTGCACAATCATATTTACATTTTCTGTTTGGTTATTTAGAAGATATCTGCACAGTCCTATCAAATTCAAATCATTTTTAAACAGATATATTTAAACTATAGCTGGGACCATAAAAAGTTCAATAACTCCGGGTTGGAGTGGAGTCGGTATAAAAGCAATTAAGAAGCGCTTCATTCTCCCTATATTTCAAACCCTGGAGCCTAATCATCCGATGCAGTTCAGTCTTATACCTTTGACATGTCTTTTTTGTGGAAGTTACTCGTCAGTATAAGAATCAGTTAGCGGATTCAAGGTTCCGCTGAAAGAGTCGAAAAATTATAGGAAAGAGCAGAGGTAAATTTTAGTTTCAAAGACAAATTCCAAAAATTAATGAGTTTGCATTCAAGTCTCAGGATCGACTAAGACGTGAGATTGAGCTATAAATGAAGAGAAAATGCATTTACCTCACACTTCTTAAAGCAGAACAAAGAAAAAATTCGAGGCCTGTACCAATTAGAGGGGATTGTAGTATTCCAAAGCCTTCGAGGCTAATATCACAGGGGGTCAAAATATTTTTCTAACCATGAATTACACCTGTAAGCTTTTTGATTAAATTATCCCATTCTATCCATTCTGTATTAGTTGTATTTTATCTTTTTTTTTATTTTGGTAATTTTTAGTTCTTTCATATATATATATATATATATATATATATATATATATATATATAATACTCGCATAAAAAGAAGGAAGAAAAAGAGAAAAATAGCGAAAGAACATCTGCATAAAGGGAAATTTTCAGAGACAACATATCAAAGTGATCTGAAATTCTCGAACGCAAATTCTGGAATTAAAAGAACAACTGTATAAAAACAGTCACCGCTATTTAAATCAAAGACAACGCTACCATCAAACATTATAATATTCCTGATGAAAGTAAAATACACGGGAAACGCGTGTAGAAGATAATGAATAACTTAGAAAATAAATCTACTTGTGGACTTATTCCTTTTAATATATATATATATATATATATATATATATATCAACCCCTCCACAAGAGAAAGTGAGACACAAGGGCAATACCTATGCTGAGTTTAGCAGATTTGGATTCAAAATTTTAATTTTTTAGACTGGTTGCCATACTAAGATTAAAGAACTAAGTCTGCAGCACTTTTTCCTCATAGCTTCAGAGGGAAGCTTTGGATACATACCTTTCCCACGGTTATTAGTACCGCGTTCAATGTAAATTGGAGTTGAACTGTGGGTTGGGTAATGTGTCCATTCCATACCATTATAACCATTACACCATGACTCTGCGTGTATGTTTGTATGTGTGGTAATAGATAGATAGATAGATATTAATTTGAAATACAACTTTGACTTTTCTGGGGACATTATTAACACACACACACACACACACTCACACACCGATATATATATATATATATATATATATATATATATACCAAGTAAATAATAACAGTGAGTATTCAAAGAAAGATTGCTTAATGCACGGCTATTTTATACAAAATATTCCCGCCGAGCAATATGTATATATATAGACAAGAAATTTTGAAAAAGCATTTATTTTCATTATAGATCTATTTCTCTTATTCAAGCTCATTTGAATTCTATCTGAAGAGCATCAATAAGTGACATAGATCTATTAGCGAAATGAATACTATTTTTAAATTATTTGTTTTTTAAACATATATATATATATATATATATATATATATATATATATATATATATATATATGAAAATGAAATCGTAATTTTACAAATAAGACATGACTCTTATTAATTAAAACCTGCTTTAAGAATTCTTTATACAAATTAGATGTAAGCAATGACTGTGGTAAACAATGTATGTTTGCACATATAATAGAAATTGAGCGATGACAATGTGTAATAAAGATTTAACACGATGTAGGTCACTTTCTTTTTAGCATGAATGCGGAAACACGCAAGGAAATTCGTGTATATATATATATATATATAGAGAGAGAGAGAGAGAGAGAGAGGTAGAAGATTCCCTTGTTGTCTGCTCTTATAGAAGATGACGAACTAGTACTTAGCGCTTAACTTTGCTTTGCTTTTTTGAGAATGAGATGTCTCAGCTATGGTTGTGCAAAGTTTAAGAACTTTCTGAATCCTGTGGTGTGCTTTCGACCATCTTTGGTCATAGCTGATCCTATGTTGTGGAATTCTGTTAAGATAGTGTGTTGAAAGAAAAAAAAAATAGGTGAGCATGACGTCAAGTTTAGATGTGAAGTTTATTGGTGCTAGTTGTAGACATAGTGGTCGATGATCTTGGGACCAAGGATCTACCAAGTCTGTCGGACTGATACAAGATCAGATGCATTATAAAACTCCGATCTCCAAGGTCAAAAAGATTTTTTTTTCATAGTACAGGGTGTCTATTTCTTTTGAGTATCTTTTCTAATATTTCATTTTTTTCTTTTCATTTAAGATTGATGATATTTTTGTATTATCAACTAGAGCTTGTCAAATAATTTTTGGGATATACTGGTTTTCTATTGTGTGTTTGCTTGTGTGTATGTGCAGAGGGGCCAGGCCTCCGATAAATTGCCTATACATATATATATATATATATATATATATATATATATAATTGCATGTATTCGTAAATACTATGCCTATATCTATATAATTGCCCCCCCAACACACACTATATATATATATATATATACATATATATATATATATTTCATTAAAGGTCAGCATTATAATTGTTTTACAACATTTCCTCTAAAAACTATTCAAATGAAAAATGAAAAACTGAACTACTTTAAAGATGGTTACAGAGTCCGACTCGTTAGCACTTTTCTTAGAAATTATAAATGCTCTTGATATTATATTTTTCATATCTTATATTTATACAGTGATCCACATTTCATACTGTCATTCATGCAGTCGGAATGAAGTTATACTAGTAGTAATGGTAGCGACATCTAGCAAATATTTTACAGTTATTTTTCAAATACAAACATTTACAATCATCGTTTACATCGATCCTTTGCTTTGGAACCATTTCTGTATGATTGGATAATCTGCAATTTATACATAGAGAGCTTTTCCTGCTCATTTTATGTTATGTCGGAATGATACTGACCTGGATAGAAAATCGATACTGTTATCAGTTGAAAATTTTAGAAGCTCAGTATAATTCCGACGCAAGATGAAATGAAATGGATAAGATCTCTGTAGAAATTAATTATTCACAATATATATATGTGTTAGCTGATGCAATATATATATATATATATATATATATATATATATATATATATATATATATATATATATATACATATATATTACAACAACAAACGCATAGGATGCCAATCAATATCAGGATCGTAATTAATTTTATAAGGGTTCGTATCTGGGAAAAAATAGTTAGTCGTAAGCTAGATGGAGCTTCAATTCCAAGTTGCCTATTTTCCCATGAAACACGCTCGTGACAGTTTCAAATGAGAGAAGTATTTCGATAGCACCTTCTATTTCTCTCTGTCTCTCTCTGTCTCTCCATCCATCTATGCCCACACGCCCACAAATAGACGCAAAGACAGACGCACACTCACACAAGCACAAATATATATATATATATATATATATATATATATATATATATATATATATATATATATATATATATGTATATATATATATGATCATTTTCATGTGCTCGACTTAATGTAGATGACTATGAAATGAAAATTTGCAAATTAGAATCATTTAACCTTCCTAAATATAAAACGCAATATCACTGGTAATGTTTCAGTGGTGCAGTGGTTAACCTGGTGGCCTACAATCTCACAGTTAAGAAGTTCGAACTGAAGTCGAGCTATTACGTTCAATTTCGTACGAATACCCTTCAGAAAGGTAAAAACTCACTATTCCCCACCAGCTAAAAGTTAAGTAATTATTATTCTTCAACAATGGTGGATTAGACATTAAATATTCCTAAAATTTTTCATATGTTATTAAACAAAGAAAACAAACAGGTAATCAGTATCACGATTGACTGATGTTAGAAAGAAAATTCAACAAATCCATTTTTCATACAGTATGTTTAAACATGACTATACGAAAATGAAACACATTTGAGTAACAAGAGAAATACAAACTAAAAATGGATTGTGATAGAAAATAGAAGTGATAACAGAGTGAAAAGTCAAATTAGCTTTTCCTAAAAATAATTTTAAAAAACGAAATCAAAGGTAAAAATTAAAAATAGACAAGACGATTCACCAATAGATGAAAGAGAAGTTTTAAAATATCCAAAAAATAAAAAGCAAAAGAATAAAAGAATTTACTGTAAAATTAAAGAAAAGAATAATTATTAGGGCAACCAAAAACAAAAAAAGAATAAATAAATAAAGGAGGAAAACAGCGAAAACAGAATTAACCAGCCAATTAAAAATCTTTGAAACCGAATCAGAATATTAGAATTAGAAAAAAAAAATGCGTATCGAGCGTTTCGAAGAATTCTTACAAATTCGAAGAAACCTGATGGAGACAAAAACGAAATGAAGGGATTACACAGAGTTCACATAATTAATGAAAAAAAAAAGTCATAAACGTGGTTACATAAAATTTCCACTCACTCTATTATCAATTTTGCATCTTCCATCTGGAACAGTTTCAGAAACAAGAATACTTGAAGTGCTGTTTTCGAGTGGATCATTCAATAAGTTTCCAGACTGTTTTCCTATGGGCACTTTTATTGATAGTACAGACATGAAACTCTAGTCCCCTTCGAGGTAATCTCCTCCGGCTGCAATGCACTTGTTGTACCGTTCCAACAACTTCTGGAAGACCCTGTGGAAGTCTTCTTGTGTGAGCGTGTCAATGACCTTCGTCACAGCCTCTTTCATCTCCTCAATTGTCTCATAACGACAACTTAGGGAATTCACAAAAGTTACAGGGAGCAACGTCCGGGCTATAGGGAGGCTGAGGAACTGTCTTGATGTCAATCTTGGTCAAATAGTCTGTGACAAAGATGGAGTTGTGGACTGTTGTATTGTCCTGGTGGAAATTCCACTGACCCGATTTGAAGAGCGCTGGCCTTTTAACTAGGAATCTCTTCCTGAACTCCCTTAAAACCTCAACATAGTAACCCTAACCCTAACCCTTTGGCCAATCAACTATGGTGTATTGACGTCCTTACTCCTCCCACACCTCCCATCATCCTCTCAGACTCCCTGCCTTTTTTAAATCTCGTATGCCACTCAAAAACTGACACTCGATTCATGCAAGATGGTCGAAAAGCAGCCTGAAGCATTCCGTACTTTCCTGTGGTATTTTTTCCAAGTTTAAAACAGAATTTTATTGCATATCGTTCTTCTAAATTGTCCTCACGTCCAGATTGCATTTTTGAAATTCACCAGCTGTGACAATCAGGCTTTAGTAGTGTGTATTCTAATTCCTGCTGTAGCTATTCTTTTGAAGCTGAAATTATAAAAATTAGTTAGTCATCTCATAAGATGTATAGCATAACATAGTGTATTCTCAAGAGTCTAGGCCAATTTTAAATACATGTACAAGAAAAGCCTGGAGATTTATTGAAGGCACCACACACACTCACACACACACACACACACATATATATATATATATATATAAATATATATGTACACGAATCTTTGTCCACCTTTTGCCCCGAAATTTTGGTTGTCAGTTGTCACCGTGCCAGTAACTATCTTATCTTTTTTGAACATCTCAAATTTTAGCCTGTGACCGTTTCTGGCACATGCTGCGACAGTTCCAATAAGACAGCCTTCGTTTTCGTGCACACAGCTGTCAACCAAGTTCACTGGTCGTAAGAGGTGGCTACTACGTTTCACCCCAGCAGAAATGAAAGCTTTCTCTTCAAAGGTATCTACCTTAAATAGACCATGGGTCATTACTTGACACCGTGTGGAGGGAGAGTTAAATACTATTTCTCATCTACCATTGCAGAGACATTTTTCCGGTGAGAAAGCGTGCTCTGCTATACTGCATGGATTTTAATGGAATAATCTCAGTGATTCATTGAAGCGACTTCGGGTAACTTAGGGTCTGCTGCCTTTGTCTTCGGTCACACAACTGGCAACCAAGTTTATTGGTCGTAGGAGTGGCTACTACGTTACACCCCTGTAGAAATAGAGGTCTATCTCTACAGAGGTATCCACATTAAATCGACTAATTCCCTTTGTTTTCGGTCAAAACGCCAAGCAGCAGGTTCACTGAAGAAGGTTCCACTTAAAATCAAATGCTTTACAGAAAACTGGTTTATAAGACCTAGATAAAACTATTTGCAAGATTTTTCGTTTTGTGTCCTTTAAAGAAAATCTATAATAATATTTGATTGTAAGCTTGGAAAGTTTTATATTTCTTTAACACATATTTTATTGTTTCCGCACGTACTTCTTGAATTTGTATTTTAGTAAAAGAAATGACAGTAGAGCAACACATTTATGCAGGTATATTTTTCGATAATTTTCCCGGCTTTTTACAACAGTCCTTCCTAATTCATAACATAGAATAGCACATTTTCTATGCTAAATTCTATTCTTATATCCTTACAGTATATTCTTATTGTTTAATGAGAGTCTCAAATTCTGTTTTATTTTTCGCTAACAGCTTGATGGCGTTCATGTTTATTCGGTAGTCGAATTTTTTTCTCGCAAGTTAGTTAATGTCGTGCCCCATATGCATTTAACTTAATGTTGATTAAAAAGTGCTTTTGTCTCTCAACGTACATATTGAATTTCTTTTGCAGTAAAATAACTGTCAGTGAAGCATGACACAACAAATTTCTACAGATATATTTTTCGATATGTTCCTTCGAAGATTCGCCGTTGTTGAGTACACAATAATGTCTTTAGCTTAATTATTTCTTTTTCATAACATCAGATAGTGAAGAAAAAAAGAAACTACAATATCGCACAAGCATTATTTTATTCCTTGCCAGTTTGGCATTTTTGCACGAACTATTAGGTTTTAAGGTATCCTAAGAAATGTTTGTTGTGCTGTGTTTGGGATTGTTTCATTTTCTCTCTAATTTCATTTTCATTCAGGCTCTTTTCCAGGTTTTTAGAAACAGTTCTAAGGGCTTCAATTTCGATTCGTATAAACGTCACGTAAATATTCCACAACTTTTTCACTTCTCTTGTAAGGTCCCGATGTGTTTTTAGCTTTTCACTTGCTTTCTCTTTCAATGTGGTCCACTGGAACTGCAGAATACACTAGATTATAAGTTTTTTTTTTCTTTTGTGGTCAAATAGATCTGTTTGCAAATTATTAAAATGAGATAGAAATAACCCAATAAAACTAAACTCTTTACATTAAGAATTGTTTCTTAAAGGCATAAGTATTTACTAATTGTGTGTTTCGTTGTGTTTTATGGCATATCAATACTTGTGGATTATTTATTGCAAATCTTTTTCCCGCACACACAGTTGCACCCTCAGGCACATACAAATATATACAAACACACTCATGTACACACAAAGTCACACACACACACACACACACACACACACACACACACACACACACACATATATATATATATATACTATTTGTAAGCGAATAATCTATCGGTAACATTTTTTTTTAAATGACCCAATACTCATTTGTTTACACCCGAACAGTAAATGATTAAATAGTTTTATTTGACCCACAGGTGGAAGCCTTACAGCTTCTATCACTCTAGAATATAGTCGGCCTGGGAGTGATGGCGATGTTCACATTCCCCAAAGCTCCATAATTTGAGCCTCACTATCAGATGCAGTATCATGTCATATCAAGGATCTTGGATATTAGGGGTTCTTACACCTCTGCAGAAATTCAGTCGCTGTATTCAACAGCCTCAACCGTGTATGATGAATTCTTTACTAAGGATAACGATTAGTCACTCCCAGGCCGACTGTGTTCTAGAGTGATAGAAGCTGTAAGGCTTTCACCTGTGGGTCAAATAAAACTATTTAATCATTTACTGTTCGAGTGTAAACAAATGAGTATTGGGTCGTTTAAAAAAATGCGCGCGGGTGGATGGAGGTGTCACTCAGATGTCATAACAGTCCGAGACGATACTGGGTGACAAGGTGCGGGCGACGTCACGCACCGGAAGCACGCGGAAGTTTGTGTGAGAATTTGAAGAAAATAAGAGTCGGGTATTTTTTTTTTTTTTGTTGTATTTTTTTGTTGAAATTGTATTGCTGAAAGTGTTCTTGCTCAGTTCGACGTGAGGAGGAGCGGCACAATAGTTTTAGAAAATAATTTGACATCATCGATGACAAATGATTTTATTGTGGTTGGATAGGTATGTTATAAAATAGCCGAGGGATTTCGGTTCATGCCTTTGAGTTTAGTTAGGCTGAGAACCTTTCGGCTCAGCACATGGTTTGGTTGGGTGTAACATTGAAGCGGGTGTTAACGTGGGTGCGCGCGGGCGGATGGAGGTGTCACTCAGATGTCATCGTAGTCCGAGACGATACTGGGTGACAAGGTGCGGGCGACGTCACGCACCGGAAGTACGCGGAAGTTTGTGTGAGAATTTGAAGAAAATAAGAGTCGGGTACTAGATGCCAAACGAAGAGGTTCGACTTTTGGAGCTCGCAGACGCGAAGCGATCTCGCGCCCTAATGGGGCCGCAAGAGTCGGGTACAAGACGCCAAACGAGAAGGATCGATTTTTGGAGCTCGCAGGCGCGAGGCGAACGTGCGCCCTATGGGGGCTGCTCGAAATGGGGGCCAAACGAATAAGACAGCATAGAAGATTGTGTCTCTCCTCCTTACGTCGAAACCGTTAACTCAAAGTTAATAAAAAGGTTTCGTACCTGAACAAGAAGTCGTTACGTGTTTTCTAATTCCGAGATTCCTATGTTCTTTACATATTCTATAGTAATGAACATTATATGTCCATTTTGCACATACCGTTAATTGTGAATATGGTACAATAGCTTAATCGGTTGGAATTATATAATACACGGATTCCTCTAATAAGTATCATGAATATGGTATAAAACAATCTGATGTTGTGGTTCCCGTAATGCAGGAACTTTGGTGAATGCGGAATACCCTTCGTTGTCATCACTCCCAGGTCCACTCTGGCTCGGAGTGGAAGCAACTGAATTGCCTGCATTGTGCATTCATAGATGTATGTTTTGTGTAATTGTTTCTTTAAGAGATTATTTTTATTTTGTACACCAGCCTAGTCGGCTTGGTCTGTAAAATACACTTATAGATATTTATGGATATGAGGTATTCAGTGAGACTTTCAACAGCCTTTTCCTATTATGCATTCATCATCATCATCATCTCTTGCTGGTAGCACGGATATCCCTGACCTTCTCTCGCCACTTTTCCCTATTGTTCATCACCTCAGGCAGGTTTTCTGGACAGCATCCCGTATCCCATAGTTGCTGAATGAATGTTCGTGCTGGTCGTCCTGCTTTTGCACGGCCATGTGTGGGGGCCCATAAGAGTACATCACTTATGAGCTTGTCCCCTGCTTCTCCAGCAGTGTCCTGCATGTCTGGTTCGTCTAACTTGAATAGTTTTCGTGATAGGAGGCAGGTGGCCATACAGTTGGTGTCTCAAACGATAAACAAAGAATATTTCGATAAGGAAAAACAAATTCCGTTTAGACTACAACGACATACATGTCATGTACACGCATAATATAAATAATTACGAAACATAACATCCATGATACGCATCATTAAGAAACATGACATACTGTCCCAAAGTGTAAAAAATGTACACAAGTTGTTCCACAGAACCAGTCAAGCTAATAACAGCGGTTAAAAACCTTCATTTTTTTCTGATATAAGGAAAAAGTCCACATCGGGTAATTTGCAGGCACGTGCAGCTCAAAAAAGCGAAGAAGAAAGACAGGTTCTTTCCGACCGGTGTCTGTTACCAAAAATGAGGTAGAATTCACTTCTCGAATTGTCAAATGACCAACGGTCACGTGATTATCAGAAGCTCCACCCAAAACTCCCGAAAAAGGAGACCACTACGTTTAGTCCCCTAACACATTAATTGCATCTCTGCGGAAGGGTAAGAGCTCACAACGAGTATCATGGAGATGACACTAAACAATCTAATCCGGAAATTCCAATAATCCAGCAGATTTGGGCAAATCAGAGCACCCCTTCATTGTCATTGCTCCCAGGTCCACTCTGGTCCGGAGTGGTAGCACCTATAAGAGTCATATCTACCAATCAATTAGGACTGTTGGACATTTAAACTAAGTGAAAACCAATTACTTATGCGAAATTGAATTGTTTCAAATAGAACTGTTTGATCATTTAACTATGAGTAAAAAAATCTGATATTTAAATGGATTGTTAGCGATACAGAGGTATAATTGGAACTATTTAACTTTTTTGAGATATGTTTGCAAATAATATATAGCTAATATATGTATAAATCGGATTTGGCATCAAATAACCTAGAATGGTTGATATGCCATAGGTTGTTGTTGATAACCGAAGTCGATGGTGACACAAAAGTTCCCGTTTCGATGGCAACAACGTCAAGGTGTAGAGGAGGGCACGACTCCTTTCCCTGGATTGCTCCACTTTACCCTTGATCTGTACCTTATTAAGCTGAGTTTTGAGCAAGAAGAGATCAAGTACCATTTTTGAGTCATTGGTATGACTCGACCAGGGACTGAACCCAGGACCAAATCAAATCAAATTGTTGAAAGTATAATAATCTGTGCAACATATTTTTGTTAAATTGGAATTCTTGATTTCATATAATTGTGTATAAAATGCCATGAATAAATACTACTATCTTAGTAGGGCTTTTAACACACCAAGCGTATCCCCTTCAAAGGAACAATATCACCCATAATGGAATGACACTAATCCAGAGTGATAGTAACCATTTGGTTCCTAGTTATAATTCAACTGTTCCTGTTTGATAGGACTGTGTAAAATCATTTAAAAATCTTAATTAGAAAAAGCTACACAAAAAGAAAATATACATATGAACGTACAATAAAAGCGATTCTTAAGCAGTTAGACAAAAAAAAAACTATAGATGGACTGACATGCCGTTAAAATCAATCTCTCATGAATATATCATCGAGCCAGATAGTTAATGAATTCCTTCTAGTTCCGAGATTAGCGCTCTTATTTTGGCGTTGAAAGATAATGCCCTTTTCAAGACATTGACTGGATTGATTTGTCGATTTAAGTAGTCAGACACAAAAAGGCCGGAATGAGATATCGCTGTGGAAATATTACACTCTGCATAAGAGTGTCCGTATTTTTATCTCGGGCCACTGCAATGTTTCATCTCATTTTATGTGACGATATGCTTGATTTGGGATCGAAGCTGACAATCAAATACTGGCAACAAAGACCAGAGAAACAAAACTGAAACTGATATGCGTAATATGATGCGGCATTGTATTAACGCCTCTCATATTCAGCCGGGAACATGCGTCATGCTTGGTAACATAAATCGTATAGGAGTGAAGGAAAATCGTTAACAGTCTAATTGAATTAAACATGTCAGTTCAATCCAGAAACTTCAGACAATATGCTCACACAAGCATTATTAATAACTATTATAGATGCTTCAGAAAGAAGAAAATCTAATTTCAGTACGTGTGTACATTCGTTATGCTTTCAAAGTTGTACTATAAATAATACAGAAAATAAGAACTACTTAAATATATATATATATATATATATATATATATATATATATATATATATATATATATATATATATATATATATATAAACAAAAATGATAAGACAAATTGGAATATTTTTTCATGGTGTTTATATTCTGATTTTTTTCAAACTCAGGTGATCGTCATGGGAAAATTCTTTTCTGAAGAATGTTCAATTTCTTTCTAATAGTGAAACTGTTATTAAAAAAAAAAGGAGTAAAATGTACTCGTACCAAAGTATAAGTATATACTGAATGTACAATGATTTTGATCAACATTTCTTTTATTGATAATTTTAAGACGAAACAAGAATAAACGTTTCCTTTATATATATATATATATATATATATATATATATATATATATATATATATATATATATATATATATATTGGTGAATTTGATAATAGGATGAATATAAGAAAATCAGACACTTGCAATGAGTTTAGTAATGATATTTTATTCTTTATTCAAGATTTCTTAAAGAATGAAATATCGCAACTAAACTCTTTGTACGTGTGTGATTTATCCATCTTTCCATTTTTTTTTTTTTTTTTCGAGGGAACTTTATCATCAGACAAGTATTTTCTGCTCGATAACCATGGAGATACATGAAATTTTGATTAGCAGAAGTATTAGGCCTTGTGTCACACACACACACACACACACACACACACACACATATATATATATATATATATATATATATATATATATATATATATTGTGGGAGATATAAAAACAAGTTCTGTTTAAAGAGAGTTCTATGAAATGTCAACTGCTTTAATAAACGAAGATGTTTTAAACACTAAATTTCAAAATACGATCCCACATTATTAATGTAACTCTCATTTCCACGTATCATCAGGATAATTAGAATATTTTTCAAATTTGCAGTTCATGATCATCAGAGAAATTCGGAGTATCGGGATATATATATATATATACTCACCCGTCAGCAGGTTTAAGATGTGATACATGATCATTTTTAAGCGGATTTAAAAGGCTTTGTATTTAAAGTTTGCCTTCTTTTTGAGTTGTCACTAATCCAAGTGAAAAGAATACTGGTTGGTCTACTATTTTCCCTATTGCTGGAGAATGAACAATAGGATTCCTGTTTTTCCTAAGGGAATTAGTGCTATGTGAAATGCAATCAAGTTCGTTCATAATTTGAACTCGTGTCACCGTGTCTATTTCTTATGACGATTACCATTACGGAGGTGCCCGTGGTGTAGTCGTTATCGCCGTAGGAAATGAACACGGCGATACGAGTTCAAATCCTGGACGAGACTGATTGCATTTCACATAGCACTAATACCCTTGGGAAAGGTATGAATCCAATTATTCTCCCTCCAGCTATGGGTAAATAGTAACGCAGACTAGGTTCTTCAGCCTTGGTGAGGCAACTAGTCTAGGAGAAGGAAAACTCTGAATTCAAACCTGTTAAACTCCGCTTAAAAATTGACCTTGTGTCATATCCTGCCCGAGCGGAGGGGTTAGTAAATAGTACCATTACGTCTTGGCCAACTAAGGTCGCGTAATTATATATATATATATATATATATATATATATATATATATATATATATATATATATATATATATATATATATATATAACAGTTAATAGATGACAAAGCCACCCGTTACACAAAAAGATCTGGAAGTTGATTACGAACGATTACCTGAAAGCAAAGAAGTTTGCCTTACAATAATACAACAATTCCAATCGAATCTGCAGGAAAAAAAAAAAAATGAGGGAAGAAAAATCTGAATGAATCTTGGACAGAAAAACAACATGGCTGAGAAAGTAAAAGAGAAAAAAAAAACAACAACTGAGAATAGCAAAAAAAAAACGAAAACGAAACAAATAAAAAACACTTATACAAAAAAAGAAAAGAAAAAGATCAACTCCTACTCATTATTAAAGAAACCAACACTCTCAATTGGTCAACAACCATACACCCCTTTATCACCCACGGAGAAAACTATTTGATAGAAAAATCTAACAAAATACGCACTGCCACGCATAGATATACCCACAACAGATCGAATTAACAAGGCAAACACCAGCACACATAAAAAAATCCATACAAAGAAAAACAGTTATCCCATACATATCATCACAAACAAAAATGGCCCAACTACCCATAAAAAAGGCAACTACTCTGTATGAAACAATTTCTTTAGCAAAAAAAGAATTTAGTCACTACACATACACACGTTTCCTAACCACTATACACACATACACACAAATACATTATTGGTTGAATAACATACACTAAAATGAACCTTTAAACAGTGGGGGAAAAACCTCACAGATGGCTCAGGGAATACCAACAATTTGGTAAAGTTTTTTTCTTAGGCAACAAAAATTACCCTAGAAATGATGGCAACATTAGGAACTATCATTTAACCAACACAAGCCGAACAAACATATCAATCTCGGTAACATACAAACCAAAACTAATAACACAAAGCATATAATAATCTATATATCAACGTGTGAATTGGATAAAAATTTATTAAAGCTAATCTTAAAATTGTGCCCTACTCCAAGAAGTTATCTACGAGGATTAAAAAGAATCCTCAAATAATTTGAACGAAAATTTAGAATGATATTGAAATTCCATTACAAAGAAAATACAAATGACGTCCTTGTAAAAAAAATTCAAATTCTTCCCAGCCAAAGATAAAAACGGTGAATTAAACACATTCTTCTAAAAAATTAGATGAAAATAACTTCACAAAACAACTTCTCACGCATAATAAAAAACATGTCTTAAAAATTTACGGGGAAAAACACAATATGATAAAAATATACGGGGAAAAATATATATAAAATATTCGGGGAAAAATATATAATATATACGGGGGAAAACACAATGTAATAAATGATACAGACAAATGTAGAGCAGTAGTTATTTTAGATAAAACTTTACCGAGCAAAAATCCCGGAAATGCTAAGAGATAAAAGCGACTATAAGATGATTAATACAGAATAAACAATGATTTAATAAGAATTACAAAATTGTGCATCATACACAATGAAATATCAACTAAAGAAGAAAAGGACTTCCTTACGAATTAGATTCCCAAAATTAGCAATTTATATGGATCGCTAAAAATTCACAAATCCATTTTTTTTAAATCTGCAGAAACATAAACTTCTGAATACACAGAATTTCCCAACTCAGGTAACCACAAAGTGAAACATATAGTAGCAGGCTCATCATGCCCTACCAACGTCCACAGCAAGATAAGAGATATTCTATGACAATCCTTCCTATATAAAATAAAAAAAAGCTCTATCAGAGGTGATATACAGTTTTTAAAACCCATAATAAAAAAAGACAACAAATTGCAGTAATAGTCACTATTAATTAGTAAAACATGCCATTTCATTTTGGATGGAAAATACCCAGGAAAAAAGCACCCAATATAACAAAAAATTATCACTGATTATTTAGAAACAAACTTTAGCAATAACTTTTACCAATTTGACAATGAATATTAAAATCTAGCGACAGCTATAGGAATTAAATGGTACCAAGATGAATTACCCTAACCTCAGCATATTAAGAGGAAAATCTATATGAAATCATGTAAAAAGAGTTTCTATTTGATTATGGATAAGATACCAGGTTGTTTGGGGATGTCCTCATGATGTAATGGTTAAAGCGATGGACTGCGGAATCGTAGTACGGAAGTTCGAACTCCAGTAGCGCTATTACGTTCACTTGGGAAAGGTATGAATCCCCTTATTCTCCCAGCTATGGGTTAAATAGTACCACTAATGTTCTTCGAGGAGAATGGCTTTGGCCTTAAATAACCTACAAAGGTTGATATGCCATTAAATAAAGAAACCAAACCAGGATGTTTGTTTTATATTTTGAAAATCCTCATTGGGAAATATTAAGAATTTATATTGCTTACTCCAAAACTACACCGTAAAATTGAATTTGCCCTAGATCTTAAACAACTACCATTTTAGACATATCATTAAGATAAAAAAGGGCAAATTATCACAAATGTTTACCTCAATTTCTTGAAAACATAACAAAAACACCACTTTAAGTGTTATAAACCCTAAAACTACGTGAAACCCACCCCTAATAGTCTAGCAGGTAGAATCTGTACCATAATCATAAATAAAAATCTCCGACAAACTAGCCAAGAAGAATTATGCGTAACCCTCCACCAGAGAGGGGATACCAGAACGTTAACAAATAAGAGATTCAAATTAGCAGAGAGGGATGAACTTTTCCTAAAAGTCAGAGCTAAACAAACCACATGTACTACTCACCTTTGGCATCTCTTGCAGGAAAGATGGGTCGAATAATCTTTCGTCTACCTCCAGCCTTTGTTGGAAAGAATATCGAGAATCTGTGAAGCAGTGACAGCGGCTAAAGAGGGCCAATTTCATTCATAAAAAAAAGAAAAAGAAAGTTTGCTTTTTGGGTTTTATCTATAATAAACTTGTATTTAGTATAATGAATAAAACCATTATCTTGTTTAACTAGTTTCATAACAAAAAAATGACACTTTTAAGATGAGAAATAGATTTGTTTAGGGTGGCCAAATACTTGTGACTAGTAGTGCATATATTTAGTACACGGGAGAGACACTCGTGGTGTGAAGTTTACCGGCTTAGTAAACGGACAGGGTGACGTCGGTTCAAATCCTAGTCAAGGAAGTATGCATTTAACATAGTAGTAATACTTGGGAAAAAAGGAATTCAAATTTTCTCCCTCGAAATAAGATTTAAATGTTGGGCAGACTGGGCCCTTTAACCTCAGTATAACAACCGGATTTGAAGAAAGAAAAACCCTTATTAATCTCAGCTTAGAAATTGACCTTTTGTTGTGTCCACTCGTCTAGAGGGATTGGGCAAATATACGAGGATCATGAGATAAGTTCCTAGACTTTTTTTGTATGTGCACTTTTATTGATAGTACACACATGAAACTCTAGTCCCCTTCGAAGTAATCTCCTCCGGCTGCAATGCACTTGTACCATTCCAACACTTCTGGAAGTCCTCTTCTGTGAGCGTGTCAATGACCATCGTCACAGCCTCTTTCATCTCCTCAATTATCTCATAACGACAGCCTCTGAGCTTAGGGAATAACCAAAAGTCACAGTGAGCAAGGTCTCGACTATAGGGAAAGGGAGGAACTGTCTTGATGTCAATCTTGGTCAAATAGTCTGTGACAAGGATGGAGTTGTGGACTGGTGCATATTCTGGTGGAAATTCCACTGACCCGATTTGATGAGTACTGACCTCTTCCGACGGAATCTCTTCCTGAACTCTCTTAAAACCTCAACATCGTAACCCTAACCCTAACCGTTTGGCCAATCAACTTTGGTGTATTGACGTCCTTGCTCCCCCCACACCTCTCATCATCCCTCACAGACTCGCTGCCTTCCTAGAATTTCTTATGCCACTCAAAAACTGATGCTCGATTCATGCAAGATGGTAGAAAAGCAGCCTGAAGCATTCCATACATTTCTGTGGCATTTTTCCACCTTTAAAATACAATTTTTGATAATCGAGAACTCGACATTTTCCAAATTATACGACAATGACTGTCAAAAATCATGTTTGATTACAGCGGAGAAATATATACTAATTTCCGACTTTATTGAATATTAAAGATTTTCATGGACCGAGATATTTCCTCTCAGATATGTTATTTAACTTCCTATGTACCGAAAATATAAAATAACTTAAGATCGTGAGTTGCGAACTTACTTGCTTTTAAGGAAAAGCATTCTTGATCTCTATCACCTATAACACAAAGGCGTCAAAATACTATAACCCCCACCGCTCAGTACAAGCAACAATTAATTTTGATTCTGCGCAAAGGATAAAAGCGAGCTAGGGAAGAGGAGGAACAGATGCGAAAATAGATACTAATCCAAAAGCAGGGGGTTGGAAACACTGATTCCAAGCAAAAGTGATCGAAAAATAAACTTTGACCTAATTAGGACACATATGTTCTACAGTCTGTACCTAGCGGAAGTTACAGACAAACGAAGAATGAAACAAAGAGAAAATACATATTGCAAGTTTTATAGATATAAAAAGTTACCCTTGTGAATGTCTGTTCCGGAAAAAAAATTCCTTTTAAAGGGATATTTGTATTTATGACAGCCAGTCCAAGAATTGTTTCTCAGCAGCCTTTTTGCTTTAATCTTATATATATATATATATATATATATATATATATATATATATATGTTTGTGTGTGTGTGTGTGTGTGTGTATCAGTGTGTGTACACTTCTGTATATAAATTCTTATGTATGTGTATATGCGTATGTTTGCGTCCACATATGTGTGAATATATATTATATGTGTGAATATATATATATATATATATATATATATATATATATATATATATGGAGGGTATATATTTATATTCATATCTTCGTGTATATATATATATATATATATACATTTATATGTATCTGTGTATATACGTATGTACGTGTTTGAGTATATATATATATATATCATCATCATCATATCGTGCTGGCAGCACGGATATCCCTGACCCTCTCTCGCCACTCCTCCCTATCTTTCATCGCCCTAGGTAGGTCTTCAGGACAACAACCTGAATCCTCACATAGCTGCTGAATGTACGTTCGTGCTGGTCGTCCTGATTTTGCGCGGCCGTGTGTGAGGATCCATAAGAGTACATCTCTTATGAGTTCATCTCTGCTTCTCCAGCAATGTCCTGCATGTCTGGTTCGCCTAACTTGAATAGATTTCGTGATAGGGGGCAGGTGGCCGTACAGTTGGTGTCTTGTGGGGTGTTGCTGCCAGGACTTGTTGAGGATTGCACGCAGCATTCTTGTGTAATTGCCATCTAGTTTCTTCTCCAGCCGTTTTGTTAGCGTCCATGTAGTGCATCCATATAGCAGTATCGATGTGACCGCTGCCTGGAAGAAACTGCGTTTCATTTTATCGGTTAGGTCTGATTTCCATATAGTCGATAGCCTATTGATAGCTGTCCATGCTTTCGTTAACCTCGTTTCGATGTCCTTTTCGGTTGATTCGACGCTGCTTCCTAGGTACGTGAATTTGTCTACTAGTTTAAGAGGGGTTCCTTCTAGAGTGGAGATG
>OY757910.1:100216109-100223609 GCA_963585895.1 Sepioteuthis lessoniana
TAATAAATCGACCAATGTTAAATGAAAGCAAACAGATTATCCACTTTGCGTATTTTTCTATATTTATTGGGATATTTTCATTTATCAAACTAAATTTCAGTGAATGAGATGATGATTTTGTTTTGAGTTCCAGAATTATTATCCATATTTGACATATTTCTTCGGATTTCCACAACCGTACCAACACTATATTGATATTCAGGCAGGTTGGGAGACAAGACAAAAATCTTCCAGTGTGTGATTGATTGATTAATTGATTTAAGCAAGGCATCAGTCCGTATAGTGCTATTTTGCTCCTTGAAGTTAGGGAAGCAAGTTCATGGTACCTTTATATTTGGGCACTTGTTTCGTAAGGGTTTTTGCACACAGTTATCTCATATCAAGTATTCAATCTAATACGAATAATTTACAGACAGTTTTATAGTTTCAAGTACCCTATATAATACTAAAAATCATGTGATCCAAGTAATTATTCCTGTTTGATAATGGTAATTTTTGTACACAGATTTTGGTTTCAAGTTACTAGAAATATTACTTAGTAAGCTTGTATAGCGTCGAATAAGAATTCGTAAAACAAATAATACAGAGTTATATATAAAGTATCCCTAATAGATATAATCCAATTGACTAGGGTCGTGTAATACAACGACTGTATCTCTGCAGAGGGTGAAGACTTCCCTAACGAGTGTCCTGCATATGACACTAAACAATTTGATGGTGAAGAACCAGTCACGGAGCTTTAATAGAATGCGGAGTAACCCTTAATTGCCATTCATCAAAGGGCCATCTAACCCCAAATGATATCACATGATAGGGCTTTATCTATGAGTCAAATAGAACTAGTTGACTTTAAAACTGTGCGAAAACCAAAGATTCATACTAATTGAATTGTTAGAAATAGTACTCTTTGATCGTTTATCTTTGTGTAAGCAACTGACTGATTTTATATTAATTGTTAGTAATGAATACAAATACTTAGAACCATTTAACCGGGTGCAAACGAATGATTAATATAGAATAAAATACTTAGTGTTAAATAGCAATATTTGTAACCACTTCCCTGTATGCCAACAAATCATTAATATTCAATTGTGTTAGATAGCCAGAACTGAAACCATTTAAATACGTAGAAACCTTAGAGTTCGAACTCCAGTTGCACTATTACGTTCAGTTCCGTACAAATACCCCTGGAAAAGGTATTAACACTGTTATTCTCCCTGCTATTGGTTCAATAGTACAATAACTGTCCTTCTTGAAGGATGGATTGGGCATTACATTGCCTGAGAATGTTGATATGTCATTAAGTAACAACCAACCTAATACAAAGAATATGCACACTGTTTTATGGTTTCAAGTATTTGCACTTTATCTTAATTATATATGGAGGATTCCTATCCAATATTAGATAATTGCATGGTTAAAAGTAATCATTTTATTTTGATGATAATCATTCGTTTGCAGATAGTTATAAGGATAGTTGTGATATTAAATAATCCATGAAAGTTAATGTGCCTTTAAAAAATAAAAACCACACCAATATTCTTAAAGTATCTCGTGATGTAAAGGTTAAAGCGCTGGACTGCGAATTGTAGTAAGCGAGTTCATACTCCTGTCGCGCTATTACGTTCACTTTCGGACAAACACCCCAAGGAAAGGTATTAACCACCTTATCCTCCCAGCTGTGGGTTAAATAGTGCCACTACTGTTCTTCTAGAAGGATAGCTTTGGGATTAAATAACCTACGAAAGTTGATATGACTTAACCAAAGAACCTCAGCTTCTTTACACCGGATTTGACTGCTTTTGAACATTTCAAATAATAACTATCCTGAAAAATCAATTATGAAGTCAAGTCTTATTAATACAAAATTTTTCATCGAATACGATTATTTTTCAAACATTCTTTGGGATCCATGAATTGGCCTTCGTAAATACTATTATCACGAGGCCAAGTCGACCTTCGAGTACTAGCACGGAAAAGATACGTTACAGTATCCAGAATTTTAGGACTAGAGCTTCTCCATCAAATTCGTTTTTGTATCATATCCTGGATACCCATCTTCGGGTTCTGCAGAAGATAAAGGCAGCATATTCTCAGCCCAGCAAACTGGGTAATATCCAGCCTGTAGTGAGGGGTTGGATAAATACATAATAAATGTAAAATATTCACATAATACTTAGTTTCTTTTTGCAAAACATTCCATCACCTCAAGTCACTTGAAAAAGATAAATAAATCTCGACTCAACATTATTTCTAAAATCATCCGTCTTTCGTTCTCTCTTTCACCATTTCAAAAGCAATGGCGGCTCACAAAAGCTGTTTGATAAGTGAGAAAAAGCTTTACAGATCTGACACGTTGGGAGATAATTTAAGAGGACGCGGTGATTTTATATTTTCCTGTTTTATTATCTTTTTGACACGAGGCGAATGTCACGAAAAAGAAGAACTAAAACATATCCTGCCTTTCAATTTTTTTCTTTACATTTATTTCCATCCATTCCGCGTCCTAAACATAAATCTCACCCATTTTCACGAGAGAGACGACTGGCTTTATTAAGGAAACTGAAAGCGAAACAAAACAATGTTTGAGAAAGAAAAAAAATGAATGAAACGAAAGAGAAAATGACAGTTAGAAAACAAGAAAGGGGAATAAAAATATGGAAGGAAAAAAAAAACAAAAGAAAAGGAACGTTATGGGAAAACATCGCAGAAGGAATGCAAAGATAAGAAAGTCGAAAAAGAAAAAAAAAGAAAAGAAAAACGAATGAAATAAGAAAAGTTAAAAAAATTATCTATAGTGGTCTTTCTTGGGACTGTGAAAATTGCAAATATCAAACAATGTCAAAGATGGCGTTCCACTGGATGAAATGAAATTCAATGGATTTGAAATGGTAATCAGCGTAAGAAATGCCCAATTGCAGAATTCGCATAACACTGTCATCCACATCTATTTTTCACTCATTTGGCCTTGTGCCGACCTTTGTAAACATCAGTAAGAAATAAATCATTAATGTATGTACTGAGAAATATAAATGTATGAAGAGAAAGATACATGAACAGAGGAATATAAGAATAAAAAAGAAAGAAATTAAATGAACGAGACGTCAGTCAAAACATGGCCCCATGCCTAATATGTTATTTGGTTTCTATACGCCCGCAAAATACATATTTTCTTTTTAGATAGGCATGAGCTCTCATTCCATTTGCTGGAGCAGCCAATAATTTTCAGTGAGAATTTCAGTCAGATTAGAATTGGAAGCTAAGAAACAGACAGCTTAAGAGATAGGTCACATATTTCCAGATTCAGGAAAAATCCACTTACCTGGGTTGGGTGGGCAATTATCTATTATTGGAAAATAGAATGCTTCCCTTGACTGATAGAAAAAGTATATTTTATGAGATTTTATTCTGAACCAGTCCAGAAAAAAACTTGTAACAACCGAAATTATTGATATGTATATTTTCCTTTTCTTTTTTTTTTCTGAATATAAAAATGTGTTTCACATTTCCTTATTTGTGAGGTGAACACGTGATGGCATTTTAATCTGTTCATCCCTTCATCTGTTCATCCTAATCTCTTCTCTTCATCTGTTAATATGTTCATCTGACCATCTGTTAATCGTTTCACGTGTTCATATTCATCTGAACATAGTTTTATCTTAATCCATTTAACTCTTTATATAGGTGTATAGCCACATAATAAATATACATATATACACATATACACGCAAAATACATATTGACGCAATGAATAAAGACGAGCGAAGACTTCTTTAAAAAAATATACCTCTCACTTTATTTCAAAGGTTCGTGTGTGAGAGGGAGTTGGAGACCGCACAGAACTGCAACATATTGACCCCCACTCTTATGGCCATCAGTCTTTCTTTCCCGTTGTCCATGGTGCTCAACCGGAGGCCCCGGGGCCCACTCTACTGGGTGCAGGCCTCTCTACCGCATCTTGTCTCTAACTCATCTGATATCCAAACTTCCTGTCTTCACTGAGTTATATAATCGTTCAATCGCCCAGTCAATCTTTGGAATGACGTGTTTGATCGTCATCAAGCAGAAATAATTGTCATGCAGTTCACAGGTCACTCTCTTCCGGTGTATCAGTCTATGACTGTACCGCGGGATTTTACCTTGTCCCATATTGTCAGCCAGACTCGCCCACGCCAATGGAATATGCAACTTCTGCGTCTTTGGAATGGCATGTTTGGCCGGGTCGAAGGTCAATATACAACAATATCTTCATCTCCATCTGTTTATCTGTTCATTTCTTATACAGTTTCCATCACCCTCCAGTCCCCGCAACATTAGAATATCGTCTAATGTCATCTTTGGTTTAATGTATGATTCGCTCATTTGACTAAGGAAGAGATTAACTTGTAATCAAATAAGTGCGTGTCATTTCTACTATCGTTTGTACTCTATTTGTATTTAAGATAAACAAAACGTTGGTCGATGGAAAATGGAAACACAGAAAATAATATCAAGGTTAATCACCTATTTTTAATATAGATAATCATTGTTTTACAACTGGTTAGGGTCTGATATAAATACTATATACAACCTATGTATTCTATGTATTCAAATTCCTCTCAGGATTTGACGCAAAGTCTGTTTTAAAAGTGTAAAATCCTGTTTGAATTCGGAGTTTTCCTTCTCTGAGATAGATTGCCTAATCTGGATTAAAGAATCTAATCTGCTCTAATATTTATTCATACGTGGTAACATCGATTCATATCTATTTTAACCTCTTTGTAACACAGCTATTACTTTAATAGTATTACTACTGTTATTCTACGGCGATGGTTTGGGCTTTAAATAAGCCACAAAGTTTGATATGAGATTAAAAAAAGAAGCAGACAAAACCAATTAGGTATCTAATTTTATTTTCATTTTGGATTTTAAGTGATGCCTTTTGCTCGTAGTTGTAAATGTGGTTCGTCGAACGTTCGATAGGCCGTTAGTCGATGGCCATATGTATCGCTTTATATTTATGGGGCTTTGATACAGTAATGTTTAGTTTTGCTACTAATAGAATTTTTTACTCATCATTCAATCGTACGTTTAAGATCAATTGAATATGAGCCGTGTGTTGGTATCAAGGTTTTATCACAATTCCTAATGGGTATAAGGTCTGGAGATAATTTTGACCCATGGAACTTTATAGTTATCCATTTAGACTATGGCTATTCTAGCAATGTATTTCAGGTTA
This sequence comes from Sepioteuthis lessoniana, assembly GCA_963585895.1. NCBI lineage: Eukaryota > Metazoa > Mollusca > Cephalopoda > Myopsida > Loliginidae > Sepioteuthis > Sepioteuthis lessoniana. The sequence goes on from OY757910.1 coordinate 100,221,328, forward strand.
TCGTGCGGAAAACACCATTATCAATTCATGATTTTGAGCGCATGGTAGAAAAAACTTTATCGAATACGTCAAATCTTATTAACCTAAATACTCTTAAGTCAACCCAACGTAGCTACTCTATTTTCAAACAATCAAAGCAGTTAATAAGACTCATTTCTCTTTATCACAAATTGTATTAAGCGTTCGCTGCCATTCTTCTAATATTGATTTGACACTAAAATCCGAAAATGTTCAATTTTCTTCTTCATTATAGGTAATTTTTGCTTATTTGTTTATTTAATGGCATATCCACCTTCTTAGGTTATTTAATGCCAAAGCCGTCCTTCTTGAAGAACAGTAGGGGTATTATTTAACCTATAGCTGGGATGATAAGGGGGATCATAAGTTTCCCAAGGGTATTTGTCTGAAAGTGAACGCAATGACGTGATGGAGTTCGAACTACCGTCCAGCGTTTTGACGATTACGCAACTAGGGTAACCCCATACCAAGTTTGATCCTTTTGCAAGTTATATATTTTATTAGGGTGGGAAAGCTACGTATTCAACTACTCCCTGACCTATGCGTTGGGGGTTGTAGAATACACAGAGTGCATCCCAGCAGAGAAGTAAGACTCCTCCAATGAGAGACCTGTTATGACACAAAACAATCTGATGGTAAGGCTCCAGTAATGCTAGATTTTGTTGGGATTCCAAGTACCTCTTTTCGAAATCAATTCCAGGTCTACTCTGGCCACTAGTAGTAGCACCTGATAGGAACTAATTTAAAGGTCAAATAGAAGTGTTTTACATTCAGACTGAATTCTTATGCTAAACTAAATTGTTTGAAATAGAACTTATCCTCTAAGCTATGGGTTAAATAGTACCACTACTGTTCTTCAGAAGGATGACTTAGGCATTAAATAACCTACGAAGGTTTATATGTCATTAAACGAAGAACCTGAAGTCCAAACCCGACTAATCTTCCTCTACCTCTGGGGAAATAGTCTAGCAGATTGGGCTTTTGAACCTGGTCTAGGAAAAGTGAAACTTTCGATTCAAACCTGCCACATTCCATTTAAAAATTATTCTCGTACTGCCTTCAGGTCACGTGAAGGGTTTTTGGTTTGGTTTGGTTCTTTGGGTTTTATGGCATATCAATCTTTGTAGGTTATTTAACGCCAAATCCATTTTTATGAAAATAGTTCTAATTCAAACTATTCAGTTTAGCATAAGTTCGCAGTTTAAAAGTAAGTACAGTTTCATTGTGAAAAACATTTCTATTTCAAGCTATTCAGTTTAGTCTAGCAGCTCTAATTCAGCTAATTCATTTTAGTATAAGTACAGATTTTGTTTACAAAATATAGTTCTATATTAAACAATTCAGTTTATTGTAAGTACAGTTTCAATGTCAAAAATAGATCTATTTCAAATAATTCAGTTTAGCATAATCACGAAGTTTATATGTAGGTACAATTTAATTGTCAAAAACATTTCTGTTTCAAGCTTTTCAGATTATTCAAACAGATCTTATTCAAACAAATCAGTTTAGCATACGTATGCAGTTAGTTCTATTTAAACTATTGGTAGGGCCCTTATCAGGTGCTACCAATCCAGGCCAGAGTGGACTTGAAGCGATGTTAATGAAGGGGTGCTCCGCCTTCTCCAAAGCACCGGTATTACTGAAACCTCACCATCAGATTATTTAGTGTCATATCCAGAACACATGTTGGGGGGTTGAGTCAGTGTATTCTCCAGCCCCAGCCGACTAGGCAAAAGGTGTTGTAATATATATATATATATATATATGTTAAGGGAACAAATTAAGATAAACACATTCTTAAAAATGAGTTCATAAAAATTAAAAGACTGGTCAACAGAGGAAATAAAATCTACAAGAAATTGAAATTTCACCTCTTAAATCGCTTCATTGCTAAGAATTTCATCTTCTATCCAAGCTGATGTAATAAACTCTTAGTAATGTGACTATTAAAATGTGGCAATATCCCCATCACCATCATCATCATTATGAAGTCACGCTGAGAGTACGGATTTCCATGACACTCTCTCTCCATCTATCGCCCTCGGTAGTTTCCCCGGAGAGCTATTATAATTAAGTTTTTGCTGGTCGGCCAATACTGGCACGTCCATGCGTCGGACTTCATAGAAGAACGTCATCTATGAGTTTGTCTTTCTATCAACATCAGTGTCCCGCGTGTCACACACGTACACACACACACACACACACACACACACACACACACACACACACACACACACACACACACACACACACACAGAGGCACG
>OY757910.1:100226109-100236109 GCA_963585895.1 Sepioteuthis lessoniana
GAACTCTAAAAAAATCATCCTCTGAGTATCTTGTTTTTTCTTATTTGTGCATTTACACACATACGCATATATATATATATATATATATATATATATGTGTGTGTGTGTGTGTGTGTGTGTGTGTGTGTGTATGTGTGTGTGTGTGTGTGTGTGTGTGAAAGAGAGGAAGAGAGAGAGAGAGAGAAAAAGGAAGATAATATGGAACAAATTGACATGTTTCCCTACTAGGATATCTTCATCAGAAAAGGAAATTGTGTTTCGCAAAAAAGATATTGATACGTGACAAGTGTGAGAAACGAGCCGTTTTTTTTTTTTTCATCTTATACATTTTGTATACAATGTATCATTTACTTTTTGAACCTTATATAGGTTTTATTTCTTTCATTTTGTTATTGTTATTAATTATGCCTAACATGTTTATTTGGTGAGATCTGGGGAATATATGGTAGGAATCCAGCCGTACATGAATAGTGGCTTAGTTTCATTTCAAATGTCTAAGATACAGATTTCTAAGAAAAATATTGTTAGAAGCACGCTTCCCGCCCCTTGTTATGTGTAGATTCCGTTCTCGCGAAATACAATTGCATTTCTGTTGAACCTATTCTGGTAACGAAAGTGTCTAATTAATTTTGCGTAGAGTGTTCATTTTCTAGAATATTTATTCCCTAACTTTCCCATATATTCATGGATAAGAGACGGAGGCAGGGGGTTACAAAGAGATTGTCTTTCTTCAAACATGCAAAATCTTTATTCTTTCTTTCTTTCTTTCTTTCTTTCTTTCTTTAAACACATTGACGCTTTATTTTTCTATCTATTGATTTATTTATTCATTTATTTATTTCAAAAACATGAGCAAACTTTCACAGTCTCTCTTTTTTTTTCTTCAAACACGTGGACAATTTATTTATTTATTTATTTATTTACTCATTTATTTGTCATTTCCTTCAAGCACAGGGAATGACTCAGTTTTTTTTTCTCACTCTTCAAGTGCATAGATACTTTCTTTCTGACTTTCTTTCCTTCTTTCTTTCTTTCTTTCTTTCTTTCAAATAAATTAACAGATTGTCCCGGCCTTTCTCTGCTTCTTCAAACACATGGAAACTTTCTTTTTTATTCATTTATTTATTTTCCTTCAAACAAATGAACCCAATTTTCTTTCTTCAATTACATTCGCCCTTTTTTATTTATTCATTTATTTGTTCATCATTTTATGTATTTTTCACGGCAAACACTTGAACATACAATATCCGAAAGAAAGAAAGAAAGAAAGAAAGAATGAATGAAAGAAAGATTCCACGTCTTTACAAAAAGAGTAAAGACGTGGAATCTTTCTTTCATTCTTTCTTTCTTTCTTTCTTTCTTTCTTTCTTTCTTTCTTTCTTTCTTTCTTCAAATCCCTGTATACGGTTTGCCTTCCTTTCAATTTTTTTAATAAATAAATGTTCTATTTATTTTTCGTTTTTATTTTTTGCAAACACATGCAGCCTTTCTTTCTTTCTTTCTTTTTTCTTTCTTTCTTTCTTTCTTTCTTTCTTTCTTTCTTGTTTCAAACAAATAAACCGTTTCTTTCGTCTTTCAAATAGTCGCACTGTTTCTTTCTTTCTTTCTTTCTTTCTTTCTTTCTTTCTTTCTTCAAGTACATACACCATTTATTTAATTATTTATTTAAACACATGCAATTACTTTTATCTCTCTTTCTTTGAAAACTTTTGGCCTTCATTTTTTTTTCGGAGGAACTTATTGTTCAAATATTCCTCTTTTTTCTTCATTCAAGCGAAAATTATTTCACAATATGGGTGAATATAGATCATCGTTACACCATTTACATAAATCTGTTTACACACAAACACAGCAAATAACTTTTTAACATATACTCATAAACATGCACACATATGCAGAAAGAGGCACATACGTTCAGAACAAATTCACACTTAAATGAAATTAATTTTTGATTATATTACTTTATTAATGTGTGACATCTGCATGCATATCTCTTTTATGAACCTCAAGCCGGAGGCCAAATTACTTGTTACACACAAATTGTTCCGAAAATCCTCCGTTTGTTATGAAAATGACAAAAACAAAACAAAAACAGAGTTATTTCTTGTTAGTTATAAATGTTCAAGCGAACCTCGGTGATTTAAGTTTAAGTAGTTAGTTGTTTATACTCGATTTTAAGTGTCGTAAAATTGGCAATGACCAGAGTTTAGAAGTTTAGTGAACGGTATCTAAATATTGTGTGGATTTTCTATATTAAATGTTGCATTCTGGTTAGTGAACGCATGTAATATTAAATAAAGGACAGACCACGATATGAGATGAAATAGAGATATATTCTCAGGAAAAACTATATCCAATAGAGAGACTATTAGTAGACAAGAACATAGGATTAGTGAATACAGATTAAAGTTATAGTCCAACCATAGTATTGGCTTCTGTTATTACGGTAGCAAGTAAGGTGGTCTCGTGTGATCTCCAGTCGCCAACGCTCGAATACAATTCCTATAAGAAGCTGCTCTCCATATTCTAGTCTGCCCTGGTATTAGTAGCTACTGCTATATATGGCAGATGGACAAGTTCATAGTGTGGAAAAAGGTGGGTGATACACAACATTAAATTAGTTCGTTTCTGTTATTAACATTTACAATGGCCTCCGAAAATTTATCGGTCCAATGATAAGGCCAAAAATGTATTTATCTATATACATTTAGCACTTTTAGAAGACATGGTTTTCGGCATATCTAAGGGATTCGGTGATTCGACCTTGAACTCTTGGCAAAATATATTAAGGTTTCACACCGTGCTAATACCTTTGGGGAAAGACTGAACCCATCTCTTCTCCCAGATCAACTCTTTATTAGTAAGGCAGATTGGTTTATTTAGAATTTGTTAGGCATGCAGAAACTTAGTCAACACAATAATGACGAACGAAACACAGATCTTTAGAAAGATATACGTCTCAAACTTTATTCAAAATGGTACGAAAGGGTTACGAAAGGTTTATGTGTGAGAGTTGATTTGGAGACTGAACAACGACTGCAACATATTGACCCCCAGTTTGTCTGGCTATTGCAGCACTTCTTTCTCACCCTGCGGGGCTGCCCAAACGGGAGCCCTGAGGGCCCAGCTCTCTGCTGGGTCTGGTTCTCACTCCTCGAACTGCAACAACTGACTCCAAACTCTGATCTCCAACTAACTGACTTCCTGTCGCACCGGGTTATATAATTGTTTGACATCCACCTGCTTCAGTGAGCGCCGCTTCTGCACCCAACTCAACCCGTCAACAACCAAGGTTATCTTCTGATATCTTCGACCGGATGCACCTGTTATTTGCACAGATGCATTTCTTATTTGACAGCTCCGCCGGGTCGGTGGTAAATATGTTACAAGGCAACCATTCTAGAAAAAGGAAATCTCTAGATTCCAATCAACTTTTCTTAACTTAAAATTGACCTAGTTTCTCATTCTGTCCATTTTGGAGTATTTAAATAGATTCTTTCTTTTAATGATTAATTCTTTGATTGGTTTATTTCAGCTGCATGTCAATCCGTCATGGGTTATTTTATGAATAGAGGATATGGAAAAAATTTCTTTGTAGGTCCAAGTTAACATTTTCAGCGTGGTTTTTTTCCCCAAAGAGTTATTTGATATATATTTTATAGATTTGCACATGGTAATATCGAAGACGAATAGCTTTTAAATTAATGTATCATACCTACTGAAGAATTCCGAACATATGCAATCTCCGGGTAAGATTGAACCTAGAAGGACTGATATGAAAGGGTACTCCACATTCTTCCAAGCTGGAGTTTCGTGAAGAGATGCAGTTTAGTGTCATAGCAAAGACATATAATTTCAATTCCATGCATACATTTATTTGTTTGTATATATGTAAAAAAAAGAAAGCCAAGAATCATTTACCTTTATAAGTAATACTTTTATAAATATACATGGTTACATGTATGAGCATAGGCAATTAGCTTTGCTATAATTACCTGCATTTCGATTTAAGATCCAATAAGTGTCCACATACTACCTTAGGGAAAAGAGAGAGTGAAACTTTCTGTTTTGATATCTGTTAAGAGAACCGTCAGCAATATGACCAGAGAAAGAGATGCATAAAAGCATGTCTTCAATTTCATGATTTATCGCAAATATTTGAGATCTGAAAAAAAAAACACCATGAAAAATAAGAAAAGAAAAGTATATCATATGTTGTTTTCTTTCCTTTCTTTTTTTCTTAATCTGTTTCGTGTTTATTGAAACTCCACTGTCGCCTACGGCAAAAGAATTGCGTGTCATGAAATGCGTTTAAGGTTTCTACAAAAATGCTGAAAAAGAAAAAAAGTTTCCCCCCACAAGTTTCTAAACAGTGAATTGAACTTTCGTTTTTATGCTTCAGAGATTTTTTTTTATATGAATCTAAAAATCTGTGGAAAATTAGGTGACTTAAAATATTGTATATGTTTTCTACTTAAATAACAACTATGCCTATTCCATACCATTTCTCAGGATGCTAACTACATGGTTTACAAACAAATACAGACATATTTCCCACACTAATCTTATTAAAACTGAGACAATGCAGAGCCAAAAAAAAAGTACTCATTTAAACAAGAAGTAAATAATCAAAAGTCTTGACACAAACAAGTCATTTCATATATTCTTTCCGGCTGAGACAGTAAAATTCACTGACTGCATCAGTGCAGACAAGGAAGACTCCCCAAATGAGTGTCCAAGATATGACACAAAGCAATTTGATGGTTTGGCTTCAGTAAGGATGGAGCTTTAGGGGATGTGGAATTTATTGAAACCACTCCCAGGTCTACTCTGGCCCTGAGTGTTAGCACCTGATAGGGTCCCATATATGGGTCAAATAGACCTAAGCTGTGGACTTCGGCTAAACTGAATTATTTTAAATAGAACTGTATTTATATTTACCTCTGTGTAAACATAATTTGTATTTAAACTAAACTTAATTGTTTAAAATAGAACTGTTTTGACCTTTATACTGCGTACTTGCTCTAAACTTCTTTGAAATATAACTGTGTATATATATATATATATATATATATATATATATATATATATATATGAATTAGGCATTAAGTAACCTACCATGGTCGATATGCCATAAAATTAAACAAAACAAAATAAAAACAAATCATATATTCTTTCAAGAACTAAAAAAGAACTTTTGCATTGTTCTGGTTCATTTTACTTTTTCTCAAAGTCGTTTTAACCCAACCATAACCTAAAAGGATATTGGCCTAACGAGCACAGTGTTTGCCAATGGTCCGGGAGACCTGGGTTTAATGGTATTTGATACCGCCTTGTTTGGCGCTCAGCACTATAAGGTGATGATCAAGGGTAAAGTGGAACAATCCTGGGAATGGAGTAGCGTTTTCCCCTACATCTCGGTGTTGTAGCTATTGAAAATGGAGCCTTCGGGTCACCCTCAACTAAGGTCGCCAACTTTAATTACAGCTGATCTGAATTTTGACGTTTCATTCTAGATTGGTTGCCGTAACATGCAGTCTATTCTACTTTTTACCCATAGATATATTTTTCCACTATTTACTCAGAGATGGATGCCTACTTCTCCCAAGAGCATCAAAGCACAGAGAAGTGCAGTCAACCTCGTCACAAATTGAAATCAGTTTGTCGAGTTAATTTCTTACGACGATAAACATTACGCCACATGTTTGTCTGTGAGTCTGTGTGTCTGTGTGTCCACGTCTGCATTTGCGTGTTTTTGCGTGGCTGAATGTATGTTACAGGAAAATGACTTTCTCTTGTCGCTTCAATAAACAATGGTAATACTGGATGAATTGAAGATAGCTACAATTTATATTTGTGCTGGTATTATCCTACTGCTACTGGATCACAATGAAATCAAATGCCTATCAACTTAGTTTAGTTGCCTCTTAGTAGGGGCTGTAGAATACATCGACTGCTTCTACGTAGACGAGTAAAACTCTCCCAAGGAGTGTCCTGCATATGGCACAAAACAATCTGATGGTTAAGTTCCAGTAAGGCTGAAGCTTTCGGGAAAGTCGAGTAACCCTTCATTGCCACCGCTCCCAGGTCAACTCTGCCCCGGAGTGGTAGCACCTGACAGAGTCCTATCTATGGATCAAATAGAATTAAACTATACTTATAAAAAACTGAATTATTTGAAATTGAACTTTTTCTGACATGTAAACTGCGTACTTATGCTAAACTGAATTCTTTGAAATAGAACTGTTTTTACTTTTAAGTGACCTGTTTTGATATTTAACTGTGGGTAAACTAAACTATACTTATACTGAACTGAATGGTTTGAAATTAAATTCGGCATTAAATGACCCGAAAAGGGTTGATTCGCCGTTAAAACAAAAAAAAAACAACCAACCAACAAACAAACTTTGGCATATTAACACATTGCTTTTTTAATTACCGATCATGTTTATATGTATATAAATATATATACATATATAAACAGCACTTAGTATCCATATTTACCAACTCCTCCGCTCGGGCAGTATATGACACAATGTCAATTTTAAAGCGGAATTTAATAGGTTTGATTTCAGAGTTTTCCTTCTCCTAGTTGCCACACCAAGACTGAAGAACCCAGGCTGCCCTACTATTTACCCATAGCTGGAGGGAGAATAATTGGATTCATACCTTTCCCAAGGGTATTAGTGCAATGTGAAATGCAATCAGCCTCGTCTAGGATTTTGAACTCGTATCGCCATGACCATTCCCTTCACGATAACCATTACACCACGGGCACCTCCATTTACACCACGGACACCTCCATAAACAGCAACTAGCATCAATTAACAAGCACACACACGTACACACATACACACACAATTAATGATTTGTAAACGAATATATTATTTGTTAAATTGTTGAATTGTTTCAGTAATTCCCAGAATTCGAATGATTTACTTTGTTATTAATCATTTGTTTACCGAGAGTTGAATAGTTTCAGGTATTGCCTTTTAACCCTAACAATCCAATTTAATATCAGTCATTTGTTTGTACATAATTTAATAGCTAAACAGTTATATTTGACCATTAGCTGGAACCCTAACAAGCACAACCTCTCCGGAGAGTCAAGCACTTGGAGAAATGCTATTGAAGGGATATTCCACATTCTCCAAAGCTCAAGGACTCTAGCCTCTCTGTCTCTGTTTTATTTTAGTGTCATATTCAAGGCACACTTTAGGGGTCTTAGCTCTTTATAGAGATAGAGTCGGTGTATTGTACATCCCCAGCCGACTAGACTTTTCAAAATTGGAATTAATTCAACAAGACATATCTTTATAATGCATTTGATAATTTGTCCCATCTTGCTTAGAAGAATATCAGTCTATAAATAATGGTTAATTTGATTTTTAGAATACTTTTTCCATAATACAAACTTTGAATTGTTTGGAAATAATCGATTGAATGAATCATTTTAATGTCGAAAAAATGTTAGTTTTGATGCAAATCATAAGCAAATTGTATAATGGACAAACCAAACAGAATATTCCAAACTTGAACAGAGGCCTGTCATCAATACTTTGGTAGCTGAGCAGAGCAAACCATATAAAGTTTACAAAGAAATGCGTGATAAACACGGAGAAGCGCATTTTAGTAAAAAAAAAAAATATTTCAAATTGGCTAAACATGGGTTTTCCATATCGAGCCTGTGTCCAAAAGATAGCCCAAATATTGGAAACACACATACTCCCAATAATTAGAACGTTCTTGTAGCCATGGCATGACATGAAAAACCCATCAATGTTAATTTTCTTGGAAAGGGCGTACCTGTAAACTGCGCCAGCCATCTCAAATTCCTTAGTCCAAATTCACTTTATTCATTGAAAACAAGTGACGAACTCCAGTAATTCACTAAGCTTTATTTGATATTATGAACAGTTTTTTTTTATATCAAAAAATTCCTCTATTCGGTAAATATGATTCAACAGCAAGGAATCGACTTCTCATCAACTTAATAGTGCATCAAAAACTACCTCACTGACTTATTTTTTTTTACTAACATGGACCAGTTTTCCTTAATTCTGTAAAAGGAGACAATGAAAGATATATATATATATATATATATATATATATATATATATATATATATGTACAGATTCTTTTTTGATAGATTTATCGGCTCTACTCATCAAAGCTTATCTTATGCCAAGAGTTTAAAAATCCGCTTTCATCGCACGTTCATATCTACAGGTCTTTTATAGGTGTTTCGAGATATATCATTTTTGTATGCAGTCGTATTGATGACGAATAATGTTTCCACAGAGATACTTGAGCCATACATTGGACAATAACTTCTACTATCATTCCTTATCAGAGTGGACTTGTAATTAAGGCAATCAATGTATACTCTACATTTTCTAGATTTGCAAGAATGGAGTCACATCCAATATAGTTTAGTGTTATACGCTATAAGCTGACATTGCAGTGTTATTCTAATGTAGAGGATACAGTGAGCGTATTGTAAGCTCTACAAGCGAGGTGAGCATACTTTGAGATAGATTGAGGAATCAAGTAGACAACATAAATAGCGTAGCACTGAATAGTAGAACGTATATATCAACCAATCTATCCCCATGAGTAGAATGCGACGTAAGTTAATTTTTATCGGTATTTAATAGGTCTTAATTTTTTTTCTTCTCCTAGACTGGTTATCGTACCAAGGCTAAAGATCTTAATCTGGTCCACTTTATTACTTATAGCTGGAGAGAGAATAGTTGGATGCATACCATTCTCAACGGTGTTTACGTGTAAAAAGAATCGTTGAAGTTGAAGTTGTGTCTACAATATTCCCAACTAGTTTAACTACCTTTGTCTTTTTGTTTACAAAAAGTAAGAAATAAGAATCTATCTATCTATCTATCTATCTATCTCACTTTCTTAATAGATCTCACTCTCTTTCTTTTTATCTATGCTTCTCAATATATATCTATATAGAAAGTGTGTCAGAAATATCTGCGTTATGTCACATAATAAGAATCTATCTATCTATCTAGCTAGCTAGCTAGCTAGCTAACTAGCTACCTTAATAGATCTATCACACTCTATCTATCGTTATATTTATATTTCTCAATATCCCTCTATCCATCTTTATAGAGGGTGCATTAGAAATATCTTCATCATCTGAAAATGTCTACTGTGTGCTGATAAAAACCTATCCATCTATCTATTTACTCATCCATCTATCTATCTATCGAAACAGAAAGAGAAAGAGAGAGAGAGAGAGAGAGATACCTGTTTCTCCTTCTCTCTGTCACTGTCTATCTGTCGATCTGTCTGTATCTATCTCGCTTTCTCTCAAATCTCTCTCTCTCTCTCTTTCTCTCTAATCTATCTCTCTACCTATCTATCTATTCACTTGTTCGGAAAATACTATCTGATTTTTAAGTAAAAGATATGAGTTCTCTTCTGACATACTTTATTAATAGTGGTATCAAAATTCCCATTCCTAATTATTACTATGTCTATTTTTGTTGATTTTTAGTCATTTCTTTCAGAATTTGATTTTGAAGTTTATATGCCCAAAATCACAAACATGAAAAAAGGATTAACGTGTTAACTTTTCAAGCTTGATTTTTATTTGTTTTCATGAAAAATTCTTGGCCATAAGTTGTCAGGATGACACTGCATACACTCAATGACTTGAGATAAGTGACTTTTCTCAACCATATTCAATTCACCATTAACATTCACCATTTTCTCTTGATCATTCAACTGGTGATTACAACTTTTTTAAGCATCTGGACAACTTTTTTCGCCTAAAAAAATATTGGAGAAGAAACAGCACATAAAGATTTCATGACATTAAACCATTACAGTTCTATCATAAAAGTACACTTTACCTTTTTTAATCGATGGAAGAATCCGTACATGTTCAGGGATCCTATTTTGGTTGATTAAAACTATAATTTAATTATTCTCTCTCTCTCTCTCTCTTTCTCTGTCTCTCTCTCTCTTTCTCTCT
>OY757910.1:100238609-100309309 GCA_963585895.1 Sepioteuthis lessoniana
GCCATGAAAACATGGAGAGTGTAATTAACAGCAGGATAAAGAACCTTTGCCGAAGCAAAGATTCAGACTTCTTGTGATATTTTATACATTTTGAGGCAGTTATCGGTATATTTACTCGAAACGTTATATTTGTAGATTAATAATTAGTATTTAACTGGAACACTGTTAACCATATGGTGTTTGTTTGATGGCATACAATTGTTTGTGGGTATTTCTCTTTCAAATACGTCTTTGAAGAAGAACAGTAATTGTACTATTTAATCCAAAGCTTGGTCGAAAGAGGGTTTATAGCTTTCTCTTGATTATCCTTCCAAAAGTGAGCGTTATAATGCAACTGGAGTTCGAACTCACAAAGTGCGATATAACAGTCCCATATGTTTATCATAACGTCACGGGACCTCCTGCAGAGCAAACTATATAACCATGTCACATGGTCCATATGCAAATAATAGCTTATTACAAATTTTTGAAAAAATATTTATTCATACAGCTATATAGATCAATAAAAATAATACTTATTATTATGAATGAAAGTTGATTTTTAACAATTATTTATAGATGAAAAAAAATCCAAATCAGAAGAACAAGACATCCGAGACACTTCTGGTGAAGTAATGAGCAAATCATAAGGGACATTTTCCTGTGGACCCCTGCATACAGACGAGCAGGTGTTGGGCTTCCAGCAATAACATATCTAGAACAGCTCTGTACGGACGCAGAATGTAGTCTGGATGTGATAGACGATGGAGACGAGTAGCGAGAGAGAGTCAGGAAAATCCGTGCTCACAGTACGACGTGATGATGATGATCATCATCATCATGAGGATGATGATTATACATAAACAATTTATTGATAGAAATAAACAATTAAAGAATGACTGCAATTTCAAGTGGAGAAATTCATGATTCGAATGACGACATTATATCCCCCATTCGAAGTTGATTTGTCATTGAATAAGCCAGATCTATCCAAACTTCACTTCTATTTTCTTTAAAATTGTGTAAAATATTTTCATCGAGAAAGTTAACTTTTAATTCTTGAAAACATCCGTGAATATTCCTAGGTTTGGTTTCTTTGTTTAATGGTATATCAACCTTTGTAGGTTATTTAATGCCAAAGCAATTCTCTGAGAAGAATAGTAGTGGTACTATTTAACCCATAGCAGGGAGGATAAGGGGGGGTTCATACCTTTCCCAAGGGTATTTGCCCGAAAGTGAACGTAATAACGCGACTGGAGTGCGAACTCACTTACTACGATTCTGCAGTCCATCGCTTTAACCATTACACCACGAGGACACCCCCCCGTGAATATTTCTAGTTAATATTACATCATTTAATACGCATATTACCTTCTTTTTCTTTGTATTTTTTTGACGAATTATTGCGGAATCTATGTAATTGTTATCCTTTTATCAATATATTTTTACTTACACTAGAATAAGCAAACAGTAAATCGTATTAAATAAATCTTACGAAACCACTGCATTATTGCAAATATTCTAATAAATACAGATACGATAAGTTATCATAAACGTAATTGTATCTTGAAATATTTACTAATATAGGTGGGTTTATGCGATTTTTTTTTTTGACAGAATATAATTAGCTCATTAAAATCTGATATAGATTACCTCTTTGAATGAATAATAAATCATTGCAAATATTTAATCTTGGGACTTAAGATTATTCAAGCGATGTCAGAGAGCATACTGAGCAAAAATTCGTGATCAAAATAATAAAGATAAGGACAGTCGAATGAATAAATGTTTGATCACTTTTATGATTCCGTGTCTGGAGTTAGTAAGAAAAAAGAAACAATGATATGAAAGGAGGTCTCCGATAAGTTCACAAAATAATATTTTTATATAAATGCTGTTTGGACGTTTGGTTGATTTTTTTTTACATGTGTAACCTTGTGTGGTTATCTTATGACCTCAGTCATGGTCTCCAACGTTATCGTACAAAAGAAATTATTTCCAAATATTTGATAACGATGTTTGCTCATTAACACCTATTAGGGGATCATTCAATTGATTAGGGGATTTTTAAAAAGTCTATTCAAATGGTCGAAAATAAATTGAAATACTTCAGGCTTGAACAGAGGTCTGTCATACAATATTCTGTTGCTGAGGCGTGCAAAGCATGTGAAATTTACTTAAGAATGTGGGATGCGTACAGAGGAGAATATGATGATAAAAAATATCAACAAACATGGGTTTCCTATGGGTTTGCCATAACATGGGTTTGCCATAACAAGTCTGAGACGAAAAGGCATTCTATTTCTTTTAGACTTAATATGAATCAAATGTTTTGCAATATTTTAGTAAAGTGGGACTCAATTCGGTGGCACCTGATGCTGATTCTCCAGTAAAAAAAAAGCTTTGAGTGCAGTGGATAGTGAAGAAGTTTATGCTGACAGTGTTCTGGAAAATGAAAGGACCCATCACTTCAGATTCCCTTTTAAAAAGTTCAACTGTACACAGTGGTTCCTATTACCAGCTATTTGGGCAAAATCGATCTTATTTATTAAACTATAACAACCATATTTTACTAAGTGCATTAGTGTACAAAATAGAAAACAGATATTAAAAATTGCCACAGAACTCTACAAAGTCAAAAATTCTCTTAGTTGAGCATTTTCTTTTACGGTACACACTGACGCTATAAGAGCAATTGCTAATTTATGGTGGAATAAAAAGTCGGAATCAATTAAGGTCCATCAGTTAATTATTTGACTTGATTGGGAAGAGAAAGTGATTAATCAACTTAATCGATAGAAATTTGATTAACATGGATTAGAATCACGGTTGTTTTTGTTTTATTGTATTTTTTATAATAATCACTGAACTGTCGGAAGGTAAAAGATTTTGGCAAATGAAGAACCAAAAACGTAATTAGTTTGAAATACTTCCATGAGTGAAACAGAAAACACTCTTGAATAGAGAAGAGATGGTCAGTGTAGAAACAAATCGAAAGGAGAAAATCAGTGCGTCGGTCAAAATGATTTCAATCTCTAATTCTCTATTTAGATGTCTTAAAATTCCTAAGATCAAAGATAAAATAAATTTGTCAATTTACCTTCGCAGATATAAAAATAAGATAGATGGCATTAAAGGCGTCATTGTATCAAATCTGTCAAGAATGATTTTCATAATATTTCTGTAATTATTCGTGAAGGTCCTGATGAGGTAACGGTTAGTGGCACGAAGAATGGAATCGGCTAAACGAGCTCAAACTCCAGCTTGGATAGTTATTCATTTAATAAAGACATGACTCAAATTCTTCAAATTATTATTAAATAATAGGAACACCAGAATTCTTTTTTCATGGTAAAAGACAATTCATTTCAAGTGTTCGCTAATAGGGATTTCAGCTAACCTAATATGATAAAGGTATTTCATCTGGCAATGTGAGCGCCTGGCTTCTATTTAAAACCTTCAATGATAAAACCCTCGAAAGCATATATATTACGCTGCTTTGTACTTTAACATGTTCTTTTTTGTATGATCTTTCTGTGAATAATTCATTAATTGATTGAGTTTAAATAGCATGTCAACTCGTGAAGTTTTTGCTCTTGGTGCCACAAAATGCTAATAAATTTTAAACAGATCTATTCGACCCTAACGGATAAGACCCAAACTGGCACAAGAGCTACGAGTCAGAGTAGATTTTGGAGTAATGGTGATGAAGGTTTTCTCAAAATTCCCTAGATTTTCAGAAATGGATCCTCACCATCAGATGCATTTTATTGTCATACCTATGGCAACCAGTGAAGGAGATACTCTTTGACAATGGTTTCCGTTAACGTATACTAAGTCTCTCTTTCTAGGTCCCCGTTGTGTAATGCATAGTGGCGTAAGAAATGGATTTGGCAACAGGAGTTCAAATCCTGGACGAGTCTGATTGCATTTCGCATAGCGCTAATATCCTTGGGAAAGGTATGGATCCAATTATTCTCTCTCCAGCTATGAGCAAACTGGGTTCTTCAGCCTTGGTTTGATAACCAGTCTAGTAGAAGGAAAACTGTATTTAAAACATGTAGAACTCCGCTTGAAAATTGACCTTGCGTCATATCCTGCCTATTCAGAAGGGTTGGATATATTAACATTAAGTTCCATCGACATTGTGTTGTCAGTTGTACAAATCCACTTTGCTTATAAGTAAATATGTCGGCCGACAGTAGTTGAGGGTGACTTAAAAGGCTCTCATTTCAATAGCGACAACAACGAGGTGTAAAGGATGGCGCTACTCCTATCCCTAGATTGCTCCACTTAACATTGATCCGTACCTTATAATGCTGAGAGTTAATCAAGGAGGCATCAAGTGCCATTTTTGAGTCTTTGGTATCACTCAACCTGGTACTGAACCCCGGTCTCTCGAACCATTGGTGAACACCGACCATTAGGCCAGTATAGTGATTATTTATATCAGGAAAATCTGAAACTCCTTAAAACCCAGCAATAGATTCAATAGTATCCCTTCAGTTGAAAGGATGACTTTGGCTTTAAATAACCCACGAATGTTGAAAAGTCATGAAAAGCCAAACCAAATTCCAATTCTTTGATCTTCTAAAAGTCAATTCATATGAAATGTTCAATAATTTACCGGGTAAGAGATTTTTCCTTGTTACTGCTGCCGTGGGGCTCAGTGAAATGTGTCATATGTAACTTGTTGGTAAGATAGGCACCGCGAAATAACACTAATTACACCTGAGTTGGTATAATAGGAAATTACGCGACATGACATCCCGAAGACTTAATAGATGATAGGAAAGATCTATCCGCCCGATATTCATTCACATTATCTTCAAAACAGACAGCATTAATATATTCTACTTATCTGTCCGAGTTTACGTTGAATATTGATTAATGTTGTATTTACACTGATGCTTTTGCCGTTATAATGAAGGTGACGAACCACACCAGGATGTAAGATGCAAGGCTAGGTTAAAACTCTCTGAGTGCTACAAGCCGGATTTAAATCTGTGGTTTAAAGAAAAGGAATCCATGGATTTAGGCCAACCTGATCTTGCCTGATCATCGAGGTTCTAGCAACCTATGCTTTTGCCGTTATAATGAAGGTGACGAACCACACCAGGATGTAAGATGCAAAGCTAGGTTGAAACTCTCTGAGTGCTACAAGCCGGATTTAAATCTGTGGTTTAAAGAAAAGGAATCCATGGATTTAGGCCAACCTGATCTTGCCTGATCGTCGAGGTTCTAGCAACCTAAGCAAAATGTATTGTGGTATATGACAATTATACTTAGATAATTGAAACTAGGTTGAAGCTCTCTGAGAGCTACAAGCTGGATTTGACTCTGTGGTTTAAAGAAATGGAATCCATGGATTTGGGCCAACCTGATCTTGTCTGATCGTCAAGGTTCTAACAAACTAAGCAAAATTTCTTGTGGTATATGGCAATTATACTCAAATAGTTTTTTTGTTGATTCTACGGTACAATGGTCCAGTTTGAACTTGTAAAGCAAGTTTCCGAATCAGGCTACATTGCATGTTCATCTGCGTGGCTTTATCTGATACCCTGCTAAACAACAAATGCAAAACACCGGGGAATATCTTTTATTTTTTAAATTGAAAAAAAAACTATCATTACAATTTATAGATACTAGTAACAGAATTTGATTAAAAATCATATAGGAATTACCAGAAGAAAAAACTAATTTACTATAGCCTAGTTGATAGGGGAGACACAGGCTATGTCGACATCGTAGCAGGTGTACAGCAAGGAGACACATTAGCTCCATACCTCTTTATCGTCTGACTAGACTACTTGTTTAGAACATCTATCGATAAAATCAAAGAAAACGGTTTCAAGCTAACAAAAGAAAAAAGTAGAAGGTACCCCGCAAAACCAATTACCGACGCAGACTACGCCAATGATATAGAGCTTCTGGCAAATGCACCCGCCCAACCAGAAACCCTGCTACATAATCTGGAACGAGCCACTGCAGGCATCAGACTTTATACCAATGCACACAAGACTGAATATATGTGCTTTAATCAAACAGTTGACATCTACACACTAAACAATAGCTTTCTGAAACTAGTTGATACGTTCACCATCCTAGAAAGCAGTGTTTCATCAACCCAGACAGAAATCGACACGTGACTTGCGAATTCATGGACAGCTATTGACAGCCTATCGGTGATATAGACGTCATACCTGACCGATAAAATAAAACACAGTTTCTTCCAAGTAGTGGTCATCTCGATCCTGGTCCACTACATGGATGCTAACTAAACGTACGGAGAAAAAGCTTGACGGCAACTACACAAGAATGCTGCGAGCAATATTGAACAAGTCCTGGAGGCAGCACCCAACAAAGCAGCAGTTGTACTGCCAACTACCCCCCCATTACGAAAATTATCAAAATTAGACGAACCAGACATGCGGGGCACTCCTGAAAAAGTAGGGGTGAGCTCTTAAGCGATGTACTCCTGTGGAACCCTTCACATGGACGAGCAAAGGCAGGACGACCAGTTCGAACCTACATACAGCAGCTCTGTGCTTATAAGGGATGTGTCCCTGAAGACCAACCGGAAGCAATGGACGATAGGGAGGAGTGGCGAGAGAGGGTTAGGGATATCCGTGCTGATAGCACGACATGATGATGATGATGATGATGATAGGGGCTGTAGTATACACCGACTGTATCTCTGAAACAGGGTTAGACTCCCCTCCTCTGAGTGTTCTCCATATGGCAATAAATGATCCGAAGTTGAGGCTCCAGTAATGCTGAAGATTTGGGGAATGTGGAGAACCTTTCCTTTGTCATCACTTCCAGTTTCACTCTTATCCAAAGTGGTAGCAGTGAGACGGTCGAATCTATGGGTCAAATAGAACAGTTTGACATTTAAACTGAGTGCAGACAAGTGACTTATGTTAAATTGAATTAGTAGAAAAAAGAACTGTTTGATCATTTAATGGTAAATAAAAAATGACTGATATTTAATTGAATTGTTAGTGAGACCTAGCAATAACTGGAACCATTTAACTTTGTTGAAATATGTTAAATTGAATTGTAAGAAATATAACTGTTTTATCATTTAACTGTGTGTAGCTACAAAGTGAGTTTACAATTCATATATTTAATACGTATGTAAAAACAGGATTTGGCATAAAATAACCGAGAATGATTCTCTATGACATAAAATCAAACCAAGCTGATTTATTCTAATTTCGTTTAAACCACATATTTACTTTATCAGTTTCTTTTTTAAATGGCACATCAAGCTTTGTAAGTTATTTAATGCCAAATCCACCCTTCTTCCAGAACAGCAGTTTTGCTATTTAACCCATAAGCTGAGAGGATAAGGGGGTTCATACCTTTCCCAAGGGTATTTGTCCCAAAGTGAACGTCATAGCGCAACTAGAATTCGAACTGGCTTACTACGATTCCACAGTCCATCGCTTTAAACATTACACCACGAGACACTTTTGCAATATTATAACCCAACTTCTCAAAATAGTTAATCTAGAGGTTTCACATTTATAGATTTCAAATCATACTGTGAGTATTTACGATAAAACTTGTGATATACATAATGACAGGATACGGACTATTCGATTTCCACTCACATCATTAATGTTTGGGTTTTTGTATTCTATCAAGATAATTCATATGATTTATTTGAGTATTAGCACTATATCTGCTAGACTCATTTTAAAAATTTCACTTGTTGGTAAATCCTCAATTATAAAGTGCCTGATAAGATAAACATAATTATCTAAAACATGGCTTCTTTTCCATTAATGGAAAATTTACTGGGAGTATGATATTAACACTCACACACACACACACAAACACTCTCTCTCTCTCTCTCTCACACACACACACGCACACATATATATTTATATATATATGGGGAGAGAGAGACATTAATCTGAAGCCAAATGAAGTAAAAATCATTTATTGTACAAAGATACTTGTTTTTTTTTTTCAAAATAAACTACTTCCTTGTCAATGTGCTTAACCCAACGCTTCTCCATTACCTATTTTGATTGAGCATTACACAGGGATATTTTCTGGTAAACATTAAGATAAAACGTGCGTCAAATTTATTGATCCAACCTCCAATATAAACAGACACTGATAATTTGAAGGAGTAATGAACTGCATGCACTTTATGTGGCTTACACAAGACACTAAATGTTAGGATCATCGTCTAAGGAAATGGAATTAGCGAACCGCTTTCAAATCCTGGACTAGGCTGATTACATTTAACATCATTCCCCGGGGAAGGCATAAATCTATCAGTTCAACAATTCCGCCTGCCCAATATGGGTAAAAAGTAAAGCAAACTTGCTTCTTTGGCCTTGGTTAAGCCACCATCTTAAAAACAAGAAGGTGCCTGTGGTGTAATGGTTATCGTCGTAGGAAATGAACACGGCGATACGAGTTCAAATCCTGGACGAGACTGATTGCATTTCACATAGCACTAATACCCTTGGGAAAGTTATGAATCCAATTATTCTCCCTCCAGGTATGGGTAAATAGTAGGGCAGACTGATTTCTTCAGCCTCGGTGAAGCAACTACTCTAGGAGAAGGAAAACTCTGAATTGAAACCTGTTAAACTCCGCTTAAAAACTGACCTTGTGTCATATCCTGCCCGATCAGAGGGGTTGGTAAATATGATCCTAAAGAAAAGAAAATCTGAATTAAAACCAGCTTTACTCCTCTACTGTTTGATTTATGTCACATCATGCCAGTAGCAGAGAGGTTGGGTACATACTGACAACTGTACAACCCAGAGAGACTTCATCGGATGTTCACTGAGGTCAGACAGAGTTTGGGGGGCTTTTCTAACGTCCTATTAAACCAGAAAGCCTTGAAGAAAGGATTCCAATGAAAATTTCATAGTTTCATACGTTTTATCTATAATTTGAATGATTGCAAAATGACGTCCAATGAGTATGACGGTTCTATAAGATGACCATTCACCTTCTAATTGACTTTTGGGGGTGTCCTCGTGGTGTAATGGTTAAAGCGATGAACTGCGGAATCGTAGTACGCGAGTTCGTACTCCAGTCGCGCTATTACGTTCACTTTCGGGCAAATACCCTTGGGAAAGGTATGAACCCCCTTATTCTCCCTCCAGCTATGGATAAATAGTAGGACGGACTAGATTCTTCAGCCTTGGTGAGGCAACTAGTCTAGGAGAAGGAAAACTCTGAATTCAAACCTGTTAAACTCCGCTTAAAAAAAATTGACCTTGTGTCATATCCTGCCCGAGCGGAGGGGTTGGTAAATAGTACCTTCTAATTGAGTCATTATCTGTATTAGAGAATTATAAATGCATTGCCGTGTTTATCTGTTTACAGTTACATACGTAATCATAAGGATTTTTGCAATATATTTAAAGTTGGTGACCTTAGTCGAGGTTGACCCAAAGGCTCCCTTTTTAAATAGCTTTTACAACGAGCTAATGGGGAGAGTGCTATTTCATTCCCTGGATTGCTCCACTTTACCCTTGATCCTTGCCTTTTAATGCTGAATGTTGAGTAAGGCGGAATCAAGTACCAATGTTTGGAGTCTTTGGTATGACTCGACCTGGGATTGAACCCTGGTCTCCCGGACCAGTGGTGAACCCTTAACTCTTTAATGCCAATATGTAAGGGATCTCAAATGAATCGATCATAAAAAGGAGTTAATTTTTGTGCAAAAATAGACCACAGAACTGTAATTTTTGTGTTAGTATTTTTTTTTTTCATTTATCAACCAATGGGAGCATTTGCATTAGTTTGATTTGACGCAAAAGATTTGAAGGATCAAAACCCAAAATAATTTTAGAAATATTTCCCAATAAAAAATACTAAAAGCACAGTTGTTAAGCCAATTAGATTCATAGATCAATCATCAAATTTTTAATCCAATTTTGGGCCGACATAAAGTGTATAAATAAGCAAAGAAATAAATGTTTTTGTCGGTAAATATGGAATTGTCAATACTTCCTATTTACCCAACCCCTCCGCTCTGGCAGGATATGACACAAGGTCAGTTTTTAAGCGGAGTTTAACAGGTTTCAATTCAGAGTTTTCCTTCTCCTAGACTAGTTGCCTCACCAAGGCTGAAGAAATCAGTCTGCCCTACTATTTACCCACAGCTGGAGGGAGAATAATTGGATTCATACCTTTCCCAAGGGTATTAATGCTATGTGAAATGCAATAAGTCTCGTCCAGGATTTGAACTCGTATCGCCGTGTCCATTTCCTACGACGATAGTCATTACACCACCAGCACCTCCAATACTTATTCATCTAAGAGTTGTCATGAATTCATTTTCATATCAACTCAATCTTTCGGCTTAGTTCTTTAAAGCGAAATTCTACAAATGTTGTTTTTTTTTTCACTTATACATTTATTTTCGACTTCGTTTGATTTTTATTAAGAAATGTTTATTTTTATTTTTATATTATTCAAAATTACTACTATTACATCTCTTCCCTGCTGAGAAAAACTTCAGCAACAACGGCATAAACGTTAAGGCATACACACATTTTTCTCTTTACATAGTGACACTCCAAAATAAATAGCTTCAACATACACAAAATTTATCAACGGAGATTAAAACTACATAAACTACTTCTAGAAAGTATCATAATTTATTTTTCTAATGTAGATATTGGCTAGTAATTTATGATCAAATATCTTTTTTACAAGAAAATCTTATCAACTTTAATGATTCTGCAAAATTTTTAGTCAGTTTAAAGAAATGAAATAGATAAATTTGTAGGTCGGAGTTTCATTCAATCATTTGCTTCTTTCTTTTACCCCCCACCATATATATATATATATATATATATATATATATATATATATATATATATATATATATAATTTTCACCACTTAAAATATAAGAACATGAAGCGTATGGTTCTTTTCACCTTTTTATGATCAAAGTTGATCAATCTCTCTCTCTCTCTCTCTCTCTCTCTCTCTCTATATATATATATATATATATATATATATATATATATATATATATATATATATATATATATGCCAGTCGATTCTTATTGATAGAGTTAGACCTTGATAAAAAATAACACAGATAAAGTAAACAATACTCATGTAATAACTATAGAATGACCAAAATCATTATTAATAATCATATTGGGAAGAATAATTATAAAAATAGACACAGAAAAATAATATGGTTCAAGCCATTATTCAAATATTAATATAGGAAAATATTTCTAAAATTTAAGCTATTAACATTTCCAGAAAAACTGCACCAGCAATATGTCAAAAATAATGGATGACAATAATAACAAAAAAATTACTGAATAACTTGAACCAGGAAAGTAAAGTTTTTAAAAAAATATGTAATTCTTGGATTAAAAAAGAGTGCCCTTTAGAAAACAATTGTAAAAAAGAAACTGTGTTTTACCGGGCCAAAACATACGTTAAAGAAAGTAAAATTAATAATAAGACTAACTTTGGGATTTCATCTCTAAACTGGAAGTCCAGATATTATAATCCTCAACAATCTTTTAATAAACCCTTATTAAGGAACTAAACAGTCATATCAAATTACTACTGGGAACTAAATTACCAAGAATTAACCCCCATAATAAATGTAGAAATTAAAAATCTCATCAGCCATAAGTAGTTTACATGGAAGATGAAATTTATATTTAGATGAAAAAAAATTCAGTATCTTAACATATATGTTAGCCTAGCGTACCCGAAGGCTCCTTTTTCTATTGCTACAACACAGAGGTGTAGGGGGTGGCGCTACTCCATTTCCTCGATTGTTACACTTTACCCTTGATACGTAACTTATAATGCTGAGTGTTAATCAGGGAAGCAACAAGTACAATTTTTGAGTCTTTGGTGTAACTCGACCTGGGATTGAACCCTTGTCTCCTGGACCATTGGTAAATACTCTACCACCAGGCCACTGGTTCAGTAAAGTTACCATCCCTTTATTAAATGAAAGAAGTGAATGTATATTTAAATGTAGACATAGGAGTACATTCATAATATAATTTCTAATATTTATCATATTGAACCATATTAAATCAATACAGAAATATGGTTTCAATTTTTTTTATTTATCATTCACGTATCACCCCTATAATCTATCTCCAATGATTTTTAATTTGAATTATAGATGATATGTTTCTAAATAAAATAAGGTCTTAACTATATCACTTAGAGTTATACCACAACTTTCAGAGTTTTAAGTGAATTTCTAATCTTAAGCTTTTGTTTTTATTAACTTGTAATTCAAATTTTACGTAACCCATGGTGATTAATAATATAAGCCAAATTAATGATAATATGTACCACAATACAATTTATATGCATAATTTATACCAAAATGAATTTAATTTTTTAGAATTATAAAAATATAGATTCTTAGCGGTTGAAATATCGACAGTTGTATTTTATTTACGAAGAGGAATTAACATCACAAATAATAAGTAACTTTAAATTTCCAGATAACTTATAAATTCAATTATCGGTCCCACTTAGAAATAACATGGAAGTAAAAAAAGTTAGAATTTTTTTTTTTTTAAATCTATAAGAAATTATTACTTTTTTAAAAAATGTTTATAAAAGACTAAGGGAGCAAACTATTAAAAATCTAACTAATTGAAAATGATTAACTATAATGCTCGCCACAATAAAATATAAGTTATACTTTATCGGACAAATAGTCATATTAATTGATAAAAGGGATAAAGTGTCCGATATAATGAGATACTTTTTAAAACATATAAATATATAGTGAAAAGGTTTAAGCCATTGTACAGTTGGTTAAAATTAAATAAAAACTATTTTATGATGTTACTTCAGAGTTATCAAAAAAAAAAAAATTAGAAACAGTTTTCAAAAAGGTTTTATAAATAGATACTAACTTAAACTTATTAAAAAGATTGATAAAATATCTAATACCATTAATTAATTTTCCAAAATTTTAGATAAAACGATAGATAAAGTATTAAATATCTTACATTTAATTTTTAAAATAAAAGTTAAATAATCGTAAATATCGATGAAAATTAAAAAAAAAAAAAAAACGGAAAGAAATATTGAGTGGAACTGAAATTGAAATAAGATATATTACTAAATTCTAAGAAATTAACTTACAATTAATTTTTTTTTAAACTGATTACCAAAATTAATCAACCGAAATATATTTATTGAAAATAAATTTTAAAATTAAAAAAAAAAATTAAAATGTTAATTCCGACGAACAGGCGGAAGTGATGATGCAATAAAATCATTAATTACATATTGAGTTTTTTTTTTGTTTTTTTTGTGCATTGGAGGGTTTTCTTAACAGGAATATATAAGGAACTTCCTCCTTTTTTTTCTCTTTTTTTTAGTAGTATTTAAATTATGACATGGTGATTTATTAAAAATGAATATCTAGATTATGTCACGTGAATCTTTACATAAGATAAAAATATCCCCCAGAGTTAATGGTCAATTTTTTTTTTCAAATCGATCTGATGAATCTCTCAAATTTATAATGATATATACTTAGTGGATTTCTTGTTTCTCAATTATATATATATATATATATATATATATATATATATATATATATATATATACGATCGTCATTCAATAAATAATCGGAAAACTCTCTTAGGAGTTGGCAATAAAAAAAGCAATGTTAGGCTAATTTTTTTTCATTAATCAATAGTGAGAGGTCTTGTCATGTCCCAGAGGACTGTAAGCATGACCTTCTTTACTGACCGATGCACTCTGAGCGATTTTTATTATTAGAGCCAGTGCATTTCAACTTCCAAGTTTGTTTTTTCAACTCAGGTTTATTGTAATAAATCTATGCCCAGACATTTTTCTTAATTTTTTCCACAATATAGATCTCTGTAAACAGCACACATTTTTCTACAAATTTTGCATGCTTTTAAGTTCACAGATATCAAAAGATTGATGACAAACATATGTTCAAGCTCTGACTATTCTGTTATTTGCCACCCATTTTGAAACGGCTCAAAACAAATATTTTTCGGAGACCAAAATATTTTTGTTTTTAACCGATTCCAACCAATGAAAAGTTTTACATTTATGGAAATTTATGAAAAAAAAAATGTGATTTTTAAAAAAGTTTCTCCTCAATTATTGAATAGTCCTCATATATATATATATATATATATATATATATATATATATATATATATATATATATCCGGCTAGCCACGCTGATGAGTTCAGATACAACGAAACAGATCTGTCTGTGGATGACAATATATATATATGCTCCCCTCCCCCTGTAGGGTTGAGCTCTCTGGCGAATGAAGTAATTGTGTTGCCATTAGAGTATATTCAAGGCTCTTCGTATGAATCGAGCTCTCGTTAGCCGTTAAGCGGAAAGATGTAAACAATAACAATTGTGATTCATAACCGTTTAAATTTACTTCGCTGGTGCTGGCTTCCTCGTGGCTGAGTGGTAGAATCTTGGATTGGCGATTGAGTCAACCGCGTTTCGATCCCAGCTTTGGGAATCTAGCCCACCTAGCTACACTGATGAGTTCTGATAGAACGAAACAGATCTGTCTGTGGATGACAATATATATACATATATATATATATATATATATATATATATATATATATATATGTATCATCCTCAAGTCATGCTGTTAGTATGGATTTCCCTGACTCTCTTACCATTCGTCTCTATCATCACTTTCGGTAGGTCTTCTTGACTGCATTCGGTGTCCGTAGAGAGCTGTTTAGATAAGTTCTAGTTGTTCGTTCAACCACTTGTGCGTCCGTGTGAAGGTGTCCGAAGGAGAACGTCATTACAAACCTCTCTATAATTCTCCTGTGCATGTGTGTGTATGGCTGAGTGTGTATGTGTATTTCATTTTATTTATATCCATATTCGTCCCTTCATCATTCGGTATATTCTTTTTCTCTCAATCAGTCAATTTTTCTCTCCCTTCCACTCTCTCTCTCTCTCTCATTCTCTATCTCCCTTTCTTTCTCTATATTTTCTCTCCCTTCCACTCTCTTTCTCGTGCTTTCTTTTTCTCTTTCTGTATCTCCCTCACCTTCTGTATATATACATGTATATGAATGCATTTCAGAATATATTTTAATAACTGTTTAACATCTGGCGCTCAAAAACAATTGCCAGTGAACTTATTTGTATTTATACACGGTTTTCTACTCTTAACATCTTGTGCCACACTTAGGAGAACTTACTAAAAAAAACTGTGAATAAGTTTATCTACAACTGTAAATAAATTTATCTTTAAAGCTAAGTACCACTAATTTCATTAAATTCTTTAACTTTTCTACTTACTTTCTATTTTGCATCTGGAGGCGATGTGTCGGTATGTGTCATTGTGCACACACTCCCGACCCTGTGTATATGGTTATGTGTGAGTGTGTATGTATTACGTCTTAATTACATCACCAATAAAAGTGTTATCTTTAAAGTTACCGGTTGTAACCATGATAACATTTCTTCGACTTTTAGTCCCGGTTCAAGCAACAAAAACCACGACCTCTTTACATCTCAGTCCCGATTCCTGTTGGCCTTATCTCTGGCTTAGTTGTCATTTAACGTAATTACGAATCACGCATGATTAGATATTAAAAGACACAGCTTTTAAATTAGCTCTGCCACAATCAATACAAACGCGACCTTTGATGTCAACAAATGGGCAGCGATTCTTCAAACACACCTAATTCAGCCTGTTCATGTCATATCAATTTTATGTGGCTACTCTTTTGCTGGAAAGTGTGTAAGGCCAAGTATCGCATTAAGTTGATTCATTTCATTAGAGAATGACAAATTGTGAGGTTCATTTGCTCAATATCTTTGTTTGTTTTTTTTATCTTACTAGAGTCAACTGACAGACATTTCATTTTGAAGTATCTTGGCACATAATCACAAGTTATCTTTTGAAATATTTCCATATCGAGCAACTTTGTTGAAAAAATCATAAAACAGCAAGAAGTTGTTAGTATACAGGATCGTTCAAAATCTTCGGTCACTTTCAGTTGATTGGTGTATGTGAGGAAGCTGAAAACTTTCACACAGACAGTTTTGGAGATGGCCCCGCATCTTCCTCTCTCTTTCAGATACCTTTCGACAAAATAGATATGGAAATGATTAATATTCCATGTGTAAAAAACGCAATGCGAAACATCCGCTTATACGTCAGCAATTAGTTGAAATTTGTGAATGGTTCTGTAGTATTACAAAAGTCATGTTAAAAACTGAAGTTTTGATTGAAAAATAAACATTCAGTCTTAACGTTTATCACCGTAATTGTTATAATTATTTAAAATATCCAGGTTTTGTTTATTTATTTAATACTATATCCATTCTTATTTAATAGCGATATTTGATTAATTTCTTAATGTTTTATCACTATCAAAACTGTATTTCCAAGGTTCCAATTAACTTTGTCATGATATATATATATATATATATATATATATATATATATATATATATATATATATATATATACAAATGGAGGATGCGAACTATAACGATCTAATGCTAATGAGTTATGCAAAAGTATATAGTCTAAAGCAGAGCAACTAAAAGTAATGATACGAGTATCAGTGTTGGTAAGCAGGTCATTGACTGCCGGTATGTGGAGAGTTTCTAGTTTTCTATTTAACAACTCGTTTGCAAAATGTCTATAAAAATTGTGTTAACTTTTATTATTTTAATCATATTTCTTTTATATTTTTGCAAAGTAATTGACATCATTGCATACATCCAAATAATTTATTTTTAGATCATAAATATGATGTCACAAATATGGTACAGGTCAGTGGGACATTGCAAAAATATCTTGCTGATACGCCAGATCAGATTGCTTGAAGAGCATTACTCTAAATCAATTATTCCTATTCCATATTAATAATTTGTTTGCCTACAATTTTATGCGTTCAAGTATTCCTATCAAACACAAATAATTTGCAAGCATTTATGAGTTTCAAGTAAGTCATAACAATCCATTGTAAGCAACTATAGCTTATAAAGTATCAAGTATTCCTCTCTAACAGTAATCATTTTTAAACAGATCTATTTTACCTATATGGGATCCTCATACATATTACTTCTGTGGGCAAGAGAAGATCAGGGATTAATGGTAAAATGATGATCCACCTTAATATTCAGAGTTCCAGAAATGGAAGCTCATCATCCAAAGTAATTAAATGTTATACCCAGGACACATAAAGTCCAATAACATTTCTAAGATATTAATCATTTTATAAAACCCAATATAAAACAAGTCCAAATGTACACAGCACCCATAAAAATTTGCTCAGAACAAAGATCGTTTTTTTTCGTTTTTTTTAAGGACATGTTTATTTTCTTCTTAAAATCTATACATGTTTCTGTTATTCAGAATTAAACAGATATTATTAGGCATTATTTATTACATTTACAATTATTTATCTGAAAAATTCTGAATTATTTCTCATCTATAAGCCAAATATTTGTATTTCAGAAAGACAGTTATCTTATTACAGGAAAATTGAAAAGGGAATGTTCCGATGGAGTATTTTATTGTCTCAGGAAAAAAAAAGACATGAACGACAGCAATACCGAAGTCTGTGTGCATACAAAAAAGCTTGTTAATGATTTAAATAGACTTCCTATCCCAAAGAATCAACAGAAGAAGAAGAAGAAGAAGAAGAAGAAGAAGAAGAAGAAGAAGAAGAAGTTATTATTATTAATAACTAGATATTCACCTCACTAAACCCGGCAGGTGGTATAATCAATTTGTGCGAGACTCTACAGGCGATATTGTCAATTCATAACAGGCTCAGTAGGGCGCCTCTGGTGGTATAATGGTTAGCAAGCTAGACTAGCGAACCTACACGAGTGAGTTCGAGTCTCATTGGGTGCCCCTTTCATATGGCCTTGTGCCACATCTAAGCAAAAAGCTTAGTACATTCCCATTTTTGATCACTCAGCGGAGAGTAGCATTTCTGAGATAGACATAAAAAGGTAGGTTCAGTTTCCATATAGTTCTTCTAATTTATACTCTCCTGCTTGATTCTACATATTTCCTTTTTTTATTTATCGATTCACTGTAAATGAATGGCCAATTTAGAGAAAAGGTTACAAATTACATCTGCCAAAATGAGCTGCTTCATCCATAGATTTTGACAAGTATTATCTTTTATTTTCTTACTCCAGCTGAATTTTATGCGAAATAACCGATTTTGAAAAATGTATCTTTTCCAAAGAAAAATTGAAAATTTCTAAATAAATTTTTGAAAAGACAGCATTTGTAGTTATTTTCTTTTATCCAAGCTGAGTAAAATTTGCATCATGCCATAAATACTTTTTTCTAAAAATGTAAATGTGATCATGACAAAACGTGTAAGATGATGATTAAGATACACATGATGATGATGATGATGATGGTGCTGGTGCTGGCTACGTAATCAAGTCATTTGTTTCTGATTGATAATCGTGAAGATGAAAATGTCCTCGTGATGGTTAGGCAAACGTCAATGCTCATTACTGAGATAGTAGATTCCGCTGAATTTAAAAGAACACTAATTTACTTATAGCAGAAAAAAAAGGCGTCGGATACGTTGGACTATAATAATGTCCCATTGCTTTATTTTCTTCTCCAAGTATGCTTTTCTGGAAGCGTGCTAATTGAATTAACAGAACAAAGGATGAAAGAAACAAAAAGAAGTGGGGCGGGGCAAAACAGAGGACAACAAAGAAGACAGACAAAAGTGTTTAATATGAGAATAAAAAAGGCTAACTTCTTCATGATTACGTTGACTGAATGTTTTATGGCAATCATTCAACTGAAATTCATGGGATTGTTCCAGCTTTACCAAACTAACGGCATCAAAGCTGATGTTGACAACTAATATTATATAGTATATGATATAATTATAATACAGCGGGGATAAAAAAAACAAACAAACACATATTGTAGCAACCTTTATGCTGGCCCAGTCGGCTAGGAATGTAGAATACACCGACTCTTTCTCTGCAGAGGGGTAAGACTCCCCCAGTGAGAGCCCTGATTATGATACTAAACAGTCTGATGGTACTATTTACCAACCCCTCCGCTTGGGCAGGATATGACACAAGGTCAATTTTTAAGTGGAGTTTAACAGGTTTGAATTCAGTGTTTTCCTTCTCCTAGACTAGTTGCCTCAACAAGGCTGAAGAACCTAGTCCGTCCTACTATTTACCCATAGCTGGAGGGAGAATAAGGGGGTTCATACCTTTCCCAAGGGTATTTGCCCGAAAGTGAACATAATAGCGCGACTGGAGTACGAACTCGCGTACTACGATTTCGCAGTTCATCGCTTTAACCATTACACCACGAGGACACCCCTCAGTCTGATGGTGAGGCTTCTGTAATACTGGAGCTTTGGAGAATGCTGAGTACCCTTTTGTTACCATCGTTCCATGGTCTGCTCTGTCTCGGTGAGGTTGCACTTGATAGGGTGTTATATATATAGGTCAAACACAACAAAGCTGTGTAACTATGCTAAACTGAATTGTTTGAAATAGAACTGTTTTTATATCCAAACTAGGTGCTTATGCTTAACCGAATAGTTTGAAATGGAACTGTTTACCTGTATAAAATGAATTTGATATTAAATAACCTACAATGTTTGATATGCCATAAGACCAAACGAAAACAAACAAAACACCCTTATGTAGGAGTCTTTATATAGTTTAAATCAAAATTCACCAACCCTGTCGACGTATTCTTGGAATCTTCCGAATATGATTAAAATGTTAAAACCTCTATACGAGAATCTTTAATATTGTGAAATATGACGGATATTACGGAAACCACCTGGTAATGATTCCAATAATATATTGACTGGTATGTTCAAATATAAAATCCTATCAAAAAAGGAACTGTCATATCGATATATCAATGATAATTTTTTAAACACCCTGTTTAAATCGCGTTATGGAATCTTCTTTTTTAATTAAAGCATCAAATGAGAAAGATAAATTTAATTTCTGTTTATATTATAAGCAAAGTTTCTTCACCAATCATCTTGATATTCGTCATAGCTGTTTGGTTTGATCGGTTTTATAGTATATCAACCATAGTAGGATGTTCAATGCTAAACCCCGTTTATACATTAGATAAATATGAGATTTGTAAACTCATTTTGTTTTTAACATTCTTGTACGGGCCTGAAATCTTTTTGCACAGTAAAATGAGTTCAAGTATTGCAATATATAAATGCATGATTTAACATCGATAATTTGTTAGCACATTTTTTGCCATTTGATCTAATCAGGTGCTACCACTCCGGGTCAGAGTCGACCAAGAAATAATTGTAATGAAGGGTTACTCCACATTTATCAAATCTTAAAGTTTGGTTTGGTTTGGTTTGATTTCTTTGTTTAATGGCATATCAACATTTGTAGGTTATTTAATGCCAAAGCTATTCTCCTCGAAGAACAGTAGTGATACTATTTAACCCATAGCTAGGAGGATAAGGGGGTTCCTATACTTCCCAAGGGTATTTGCCCGAAAGTGAACGTAATAGCGCGACTGGAGAACGAACTCGTTTACTACGAATCCACAGTCTATCGCTTTAACTATTACACCACGAGGTCACTCCCTTGAAAATTCTAGCCGCAAAAGTGTGATTCCGAGGTAACGGGAAATGTGCACGAAATTTTATCTGAGTAATAATTAAAGTTTTTTGCCAATGTTTTTGGAACGTTTAAACATGAAATACATGGTGTAAGCAGGTCGAAAATATTGATCGTATCTGAAAAAAAAGTACGACATCAGCTAGATGTGTTGTACACCACTAGATGTGTTGTACACCACTAGATGTGTTGTACACCACGGCCATAATGTAACACAATTACAAACACAAATACAGGCGGGCTCTTTCGTTTTGCATACGAACGGGTTTATTAATTTCTGGCTTCGGTCCATGGCGACACGAGGAGAGACAACAATTCTTAAAATCCTATGCTAACCATACTATGCTGACCCCACCCCAACGCGCGGCGCATCTTGTGATGTTTAAGATCTCAATTCATCTCTGCCGGTCGAGATCCTAAAAACTCAACCACATGCTTCAACATCTTTTCAAAATCCTCAAATTCTCAGGACTATCTCTTCGGGGCATGACGTCATCCACACTCCATCCCCATTCCCTGTCTGGAGGTTATTATGACAAATGGTGATTGTCATATCCTTTCTGTGCGAGTGTAAAACTGCACCGAATGACCATGCACCTGGACTAAGAGACCCGAATGGTTCAAAGCCTTACCAAACTGAATGATAAAATATAATTAACGGAAAATGATTAATATAAAAAATCATTCCTTAATTATATAACATATGTATATACTATTGCCTATTGTCAAAGATCCATAAAACCATAAAGGTAATACGTTTAAGTGAGGGAAGTATTTTTATTGCACTGTGTATATTTCAGTTACCCTGTTTATGTAGTCTTTGATTTATTTTAAAGAATCAGACGGTTACTGTGAAATTATTAGTAGCACTGGCTCCATCTTTTTGATTTGTAAAAATATTGGTTAAAACTGAATGTGCTTTTTTTTTTTTCTTTTTTTTAAAATTTTTTTAGAATTGTTTTCCGTGATGGAGTCGAAATCAGAAAGGTAATCAGAAAACAATTCTCCACAAGAATTTATTTAATTTGCTTGACGGTGTCAAAAGTTGCTAAAAACTGTTGCTTCAGCAAAAAGCTACAACATTAACGTCAACAGAACCACACAATTAATATTTTCTTTTTCGATGGAAATATACAAAGTGAAATTTCACATCCCAAAGCAAGTTTCAGCTTTCCATTTATAACACAGACACACCTTGACACACATATTTACACACTAACACAGGCACACATTTATATATATATACATAAATATATGTATATATAAACGTTGATATATATATATATATATATATATATATATATATATATATATTGAAGTATGTATGTATGTATGAATTTATGTAAGTGGTGTGTGTGCTTGTATGTGTTTGTGTATACATTATGAATAATTAATATCTGAACCAAAGTTTTTAGTTCTTCATTAAAATATATGACATCTTATAGACACGAGAAAGAATTCGATATATATACATATATCCTCATGCCGTACTACAAGCATGGATTTCCGTGAAACTCTCTCGCCACTTGGCTCTATCGTCCATCTCTCCCGGCAGGTCTTCCATGCTACATCCAGTGTCATTGGAGAGTTGTTGGAGATAGGGTTTAGCTGGTTGCCCAACTCCAGCTCGTCCGTGTGAAAAGGTCCACCGGAGTGCGTCGCTTATGAGTTCGTCCTTATTCTCCAGCAGTGAGCCGCATGTCTAATTTGGATGGTTTACGAGATGTGTGGTAGGTGGCCGTACACCTGCTGTTTTGTGCGATGTTGACTCCAGGATTTGTTCAAAATAGCTCATAACATTCCTGTATAATTGCAGTCAAACTTTCTCTCTAAGCGCTTAGTCAGCGTCCATGTGGTGTATCCATATAGCAGTATTGACACGACCGGTGATATATATATATATATATATATACAGACACACACACACACACACACACATGTATATATATATATATGTGTGTGTGTGTGTGTGTGTGTGCGTGTGTGTGTAGAGAGAGAGAGATAGGGGGAGAGAAGAGGGAGAATGAGTGAGTGAGAGGGAGAGAAAGAGAAGAAAGATTGATATAAAGAAAGAGACTGAGAAAGGTTGATAGCGGAGTTTGAATAGCGTACATACGAGTTCAGCAGCGTTTATTGAAACCGACTGTCAATAAACGCCGTTGATACCCTGTTTCTTGCTTATGCAATCATCAAAAGAAACACCCGTGGTGAGAATCCCTTCGTTTAGATTTATGTGAAGCAGGAAGGGAATGTTTATTCCCTTTGTGTTGGACTCTAGAAAGAACCCTTCTATCTAAATTTGCTTTTATTTACATCCACGGAGATCTATTTTTATTTTCATTTTTTCTCTTGGTCGTATGATTGCATACCCGAGACATGCTCGGTTAAAAAACATCTTTGATTCTGTGTCTAAGCCATTCAAAACTTGATTTACTATATATATATATATGAGCACTCTGGCGAAGAAATTAACAGTTAACACGTGTGTAATCCAAAGCTCTTCTAATGAATTGAGCATTCCGGTATCCGAGAGCCAAATATGTTTACAAACAAAAGTTAATAAATATGCGTTAAATTTCTGAGCCGCCGTTGGGTCACCAATCGATTCATGGATATGTTATCATTCTAACGTAAATTTAGGTGGGTTCTGATCACAGCTTGAAGCGTTTCGCTTGTCTATATACACTAAGGAATTTTGATACAATGAAACAGTCTGTGGATGACTATATATATATATATATATATATATATATATGTGTGTGTGTGTGTGTATGCGCGCACGCGTATGTGGACTCAACTCATTTCCAAACTAAATAAATGTGCTAACTTTTCTTCAAAAGGAAGCTTCAAGAAGCTGTATTTTTTTAAGTGTATATTTTACGCCCTTAGATTCAAAGGCAAATCGTCAATTTTGAGGTTGTTTTCGACTCTGCTTGAATTGTATAAATAAGCAAGGAAACAAATATTTCTTCAGTCAGTCTATGTTTACTCAACTGTCAGTAAGTATGGAATTATCAATAACTACTCAAATACCTTTCGGTTTATATCTTGTGAGTGAAAATATGTACTCTTTCTGTTAAGAATGTATTTCATTTTAATTCGATTAGTTTTGGTTTAATAAAACGAACGTTGTTTACATATATATTTTGTGTTAAAAACTTTCATCTGTTTCTTTCTAAATATCAGCAGGGGTTCACTTATATATTCCCTAAAGCAAAAATACACTTCCTCACTCACATCATGACAGACTGACACAAAAGAATTATCATGCACACAAAATCTTTCTCTATACATATTTAACAGTTCTATCAAAAAATATCCATGCTCTTATTTCATATATATATATATATATATATATATGTGTGTGTGTGTGTGTGTGTGTGTAAGTAAAGTTTGCAAGCAGAGTCGAAGGTTGTTTGAAGTCTTCCTTTTCATTGGCTAATACACGATCCTATTTACCCAACCCCTCCGCTCGGGCAGGATATGACACAAGGTCAATTTTCTAAGCGGAGTTTAACAGGTTTTAATTCAGAGTTTTCCTTCTCCTAGACTAATTGCCTCACCAAGGCTGAAGAACCTAGTCTGCCCTACTATTTACCCATAGCTGGAGGGAGAATAATTGGATTCATACCTTTCCCAAGGGTATTAGTGCTATGTGAAATGCAATCAGTCTTGTCCAGGAATTGAACTCGTATCGCCGTGTACATATCCTGTGACGATAACCATTACACCACGATAGACCAAGTTAGTAGAGTATTCAGCAATGGCCAGGGAGGCAAAGATTCAATTCAAGGTCGATTCTTACCAAAGAATGCCGCCTTGCTTAACACTAAGCATTATAAGGTACGGATCAAGGGAAATAGGTTGCACCATCCATTACCCCTCGGTGTTGTAGCTAATGAAAAGGGTGTATTCGGATCACCCTTGACTAATGTCGCCAACTTTACAAATATATAAAAATATATTTATCGTAGATCCATAAGTTTCATAATGTCAAACCGATCCTCGTAGAACAAGAGCATTGGTATTATTTTAGCCATAGTAGAGATATATAAGGGACCCATACCTTTTATAAGGTTTTAATTTGAAAGATAATTAAAAAATGCTATTGGAGTTCGAAATCCCTTACTTCAATGTCACGTGAACTCCCAAGCTTTTATATATATATATATATATATATAGTATCACAACTATCATTTTCTAACTTACTACACTAGTTAATAATTTGGGTAAATTAGTGATGTTTTTCTAAAGGGGACCATTCTGTATTAAGTTACAAGTAAAGTTTACTTTCATCAAGTTCACGGGGTGTGATCGTAAGGTATACAGATTGGATCTTTTATAATCTCATATTTAAACGAAAACTTGTACACAGCTGAGTAACATATTTGATGAAACAATTAAGTTTAGCGTCAGTTCTTAATTATGTCGACTGTGCTTACTTCAAATCGACCAATCTCTCCCGATGCGAAAAACTTCCCTTGAAAAGTAGTGTTATAGTTTTGACATTAACCTGAATGCCCTGAAACTGTTAGGAGTATGGAGATCCCATCCATTGCCATTACTCCCAGGTCAACTCTGTCCAAGTATGCTATTAACCGTTCAGGTCCCATCTATGGGTAAAATAGATGTGTTGGAAAATTATTTGTTTGGAATATTTGTCAATATGTCACTGTGTTTGTTTGTTTGTTTGGGTTTTATGGCATATCAACATTTTAGATTGTTTAATGCCACATCCATTTTATACAAATTAACCACTCTATATCAAACAATCAGGTTTAGCAGAAGTACACAGTTTAATTATCCAAAACATTTCTATGACAAGCTATGAACTTTAGTCAAACAGTTCTATTTCAAACAATTCAGTTTAGCGTAAGTAGAGTTTCAATGTCAAAAACAGTTTTCTTTCTAACAATTCAATTTAGCATACAAAAGCATTTCCATTCCTTAAAAATCTGTTTAGCGTAAGTATGCAGTTTAGCTGTCAAAACAGTTCTATTTCAAACAAGTCATTTTAGCATAAGAAAGCAGTTTAGTCCTGTTTGACCCAAACATAGGACTCTATCAGGTGCTACCACTACCAGGGTGGTCTTGGGAGTGATGGCCGTGAAGGGGTTCCCCGCATTCTCCAAAGCTCCAGCAATACTGGAACCACTCCATCCGACTGTTAATGTCATATCCAGGAGACTCGTTGGGGAGGTCTTACCCCTCTGCATAGAAACAGTCGGTATATTCTACAGCTCCAACCGACAGGGCAACATGTCACTGGGTGCTTATTAAGTGTATAAAGAGTAGTTATCTGAATCCATATTTTCCCTTTGGATATATATATATATATATATATATATATATATATATATTATTATTATTATTATTATTATTATTATTAGTTACTTAAAATTGTGCAGTTGTGTGTAAAATATGATCATTAGTAATATAGTAGTTTAAAACCTTTTATATTCAAAAGAAATACACACAAAAACATAACATTTGGTAAAGTTTTACTGACTGATAGAAATATTTGATGGCGTCAACCGTGGAAATTATACATATATATCTTAGAGGTGTTCTAACCAAATAAAAAAGGTTACTGAATGAGAAATAACCAAAACGGAGGCTGGAAATGATTTGAAAGTCTTTATAACATGAATAAAACACAATAGTCACCAGTGGCGTGAAGAAGATGACCGCTGCTAGTAGTAACTATTTAGTTAGCATATTTTACCTTATCACAATTGTGTCCAACATGTAATATACCAATTAATCTTCATCGGTTGGGTATATAACAATTGTGATACTTGATATTGTTGAACTGAGTAAAATCAATAGCGTCTGAATTCAAAAAAATGATTTTTATAAAAAAGTAGAATTTGAAAATATAATTAAGATTATGATTAAACATTGGCAAATAAATTAGATGTCTGTTGTTATTTACTTAGCTTTGCTTAATTGTTGAACCCACTTAGAAGTATGTAATATTAGAATACCCAATTAGAAGAAAACTCATTTTTAATAGTATACTAGCATAAATCGCTAACCCGTGGAGGTGCCCGTGGTGTAATGGTTATCGTCGTAGGAAATGGGCACGGCGATACGAGTTCAAATCCTGGACGGTACTGTATGCATTTCACATAGCACTAATACCCTTGGGAATAGTATGAATCCAGTTATTCTCCCTCCATCTATGTGTAAATAGTAGGACAGACTGGGTTCTTCAGCCTTGGTGAGGCAACTAGTCAAGGAGAAGGGAAACACTGAATTGAAACCCGTTAAACTCCGCTTAAAAACTGAACTTGTGTCACATCCTGCCCGAGCGGAGGGGTTGGTAAATATGATAAATCGCTAACCATTATACTATTGGAACCGCTTATAACAATAACCCTTTAAGTTTTCCTGATTCCTTTTTGTCAGGTTCAATTTACAGAGCTTTGGGGATTGTGGAGTTGCCATTACTCCCAAGTTCATTCTGACTCCGAGTAGTAGAGTGTGTTAAGTCTATGGGTTGAACAGATTTATTTAATAAATATAATTTTCTGATAAAGGTAATATCAAGAACCATTTTTTTGAGTCTTCAGTATGACTCGACCAGGGATTTAACCCCGGTCTCCCGGACCTTTGGTGAGCACTCTGCTTTGAGGACAAATGGTCTGAGACAAAATAAAAGTACGATGTTAAAAGAAAATAATGTATAAGGGTAATAGAATATTCACAAATGAATTAAAATCTGGCTTTAAATAACCCAAAAGATTTTGCGGGCCGTTTGACAAATAAAACAATCGATACCTATGAATAGTTATGGTTATAATCAAACATTTTACGATGAAGCAAATTTTTGCATTAACTAACTCATTAGGAATTCATATGAAGTTAAACACATTAACTAAAACAATTGCTATGTTGTTCATCAGTGTTGACACATATTCCATAGATTTCGGCGAAAAAACAGCGTCCCTATATTCATTAAACTAAGCTTCGTACGAGTTTCTCTTTCTTAAACTGAAAATCTAACACAGGGGTAAGATTTGCATTTGAAACTATCCTTAAAAGTAACACACCATGTCGAAATAAGATTTTTTAAAGTTTGACAACCTGTTCAAAAGCGTATATATATATATATATATATATATATATATACTTTTTGGGGCACCGTAGTTGAGGGTGACCCGAAGGTTCCTTTTTCGATAGCTACTACACCAAGGTGTAGGGAACGGCGCTACCTCTTTCCCTGGATTGTTCTACCCTTGATACGCACCTTATAATGCTGAGTGTAAAACAAGGAGGTACCAAGTGCCATTTTTAAAGTCTTTGGTACGACGCGACCTGGGATTAAACCCAGGTCTCCCGGACCATTGGTGAACACTCTACTCAATGACCCGGTCTGTATATATATATATATATATATATATATATATATATATATATATATATATATATATATATATATATATATATATATATATATATATATATATATATATAAGATCGACATATTGTTTGATAAGTAGAGTCAAATTTGATATTTTGAATTAGAACTCCTACTTAGAGACATTTTATCAATAAATGTGAGTGACAGGTGATGATACCAACATCAATTTGAGATCTTGATTATGATTGATTATCTTAAGTCTGATAAACGAGGATTTAGAAAAATAGAGATGAATTTTAACCAGTTGGATCAGATGAGTTGAGGAGAAAACAGGTTGATACAATGTACCGTCCATGCACTGAAAGGGATATCTTCTTGGAATTTATGACCCGAGATATACATAAAGAAAAGAAGGCATAGATTGGAAATAAAATACGGAAATGTCCACAGAAAAGATCCTCGTATTTAATCTTCTCAGTAAAAGAAATGCCCATGTTTTTTTTTTTCTAACAGGGAAACAAGGTAGACTTCGCAACTTAAGAAAGGTGATGCACAATCAAACGAATGCAACACGTCGTTGGAGTCGAAACGTGTCAGTCACCATCGTCAAAAGAAGGTAGTAGAAATATATCGACCAACGATCCAGAAAACATGCAAAATGTTCAAGGAACTGTTTTGGAGAAAACGTTTGATTCATATTACACTTTTTTCTTGAAAAATATAGCTTTAGTCTTGATACTTCCTGAATATGCTTTGTATGAATAGATTTGAAATTAATGAATAGTCGACTACTATTGACATCTTCTCGATTAAATCTCAGAAAATACCGAACGTAGCTGAATCTGAGATAGAAAAAATAGGTAAAAGAATTTTTTTTTTAAATTCTAAAAAAGATGTCACTCTCTCTGCAATTTAAGATGAACAAAAGTATATCTTATTCGTATTCGTTCGAGTGAAACGTACAAAAACATATGGATGATATAACTTTCTTGTAAATATAATAATCATTCGTTATACCATATTAATCCTGACCAACTTATTTTGGGCGTTTGCAAAAAAACGTAATTCCTTGGATTTCTTTAGACTTCCATATTCAGTTATTTCTCGCTCGAATAGATGTAAATACTGCTGGTAATTGTAATTCAGTTTCTTTACTTAATTTTTTTTACAATTTGATCCGTTAAGAAAACAGTTTTTCTTCTGTAAGAATCGTTAATAAATGGAAAAAAGAAAATTGGGCCTCCCTGCTTCAAACACATCACACAAAAATTGCAAACTGTTTGGTAAGAACGATTAAGTCTTCTTCTAATATCACTCTCCGCTCTCAGCTAATATATCTTGTCGCTATTGCTTTAGAGTTCAAAGCTATCCGGTAACTTGACTCGGATCAAAATATCCCGTCTGAGTTACTATAAGTAAATTCCTCCATCATGATTTTATTAGTATCAAGAGGCCAATCCCTTCCAGTAGGTATTCCAAAGAAACATTACCTACGTAGCGAATTATCTTATATATATATATATATATATATATATATATATATATATATATTGTGAGAAGATATATAAATAGGGAGAGACAGAGAGACAGACAGATAGAGAACTGTAAAAATGTATTTATTTACCTTGTAGCATGTTCTGTTGCTTCATGTTCAAATCGTAGTGACTCTTTTTTAAATTGCTAAAATACTCTCCCTTGAGATTGTTTACTAATAGCTTTTAACGCTCTGATGCAACTGTATTGCAAGTCAGAATTTTCCTTCTCCTCGACCTTTTACGCTCTCAAACACATAGAATCCATTTTGGTTTGATGTTTACCTAAGGCGAGTTTAGGAGTAAAAAAGGATTCATATCTTCCCCAAGGTTATTAACATTAAATGAAAGACAAATACCTCGATCAGAATATGAATTAGGTTGCTCGTGTCCATTTTTGGAGAGAT
The DNA here is from genome assembly GCA_963585895.1 of Sepioteuthis lessoniana. NCBI lineage: Eukaryota > Metazoa > Mollusca > Cephalopoda > Myopsida > Loliginidae > Sepioteuthis > Sepioteuthis lessoniana. The sequence continues at coordinate 100,268,560 of OY757910.1, forward strand.
AACACTTACACTACCACGATTCCCTTCTTATAACAATATCATAGCCCATATATTGGCATAATATATATACAAGCCATTTACCGCATGTAAAGTTTGTATTCAGTCCTTAACACCGACAAACTGTGCTTTAGATAAATAACATTATTTTCCCTGACAAGTTGCTATAGTGCCCTGCCTGACTTTCGACTTTCTTAAAGCATTCCTCAATGATTATATTTATTTATAAAGTTTCACCACAGGGAATAATGCAAAAAATTAAAATTTGAACATACAACAAAATTTTATATGCACAGCCCAGAATCAGTCCTGAAGAATGAGACGCACAAAATCCTCTTGGGTTTTTAGAAGCAAACAGATGAACAAATTCTCGCCAGAAAATCAGACCTTGCGATAGTTAAGAAAAAAAAAGAATCTGTCAACTAATGGATTTTTTTGTCAGGGTTGACTACATATGGAAAACCAAAGAAAATAAAAGAGAGACAAGTACTTTGACGTTGGCAGAGAACTAAAAAAAATAAACGTTGAACTTGAAGGTGACGGTGATGCTAATTGCAATTGCCGCTCTTTAAATGTTCTCCAAAGACTTGAAAATAAGTATGGAAGAGAAAAAAATCAGAGGACAAGAAGAAACCATACAAAATACAGCTATGATCAGCCAGAATAATGAGAAGATTTTATTGAGACTTAAGGAGACTTGTCTCTTAGATACCAGTGTAAGACAATCAGCAAACGCTGGTGTAAAAACTCAAGTAGAGTACAATGATGATAATAATTGCAATAATTAATATAATGAAAAGAATAGTGCTGTCCAATCAAGTAAGCGTCACATGATCTGGACGAAAAAAAATTATTAGAAGCACCACCATAAAAAACAAGGATAAAAGGAAAAAAACAAATGTACCCAGGAAGAGAAAAGACTATAAATTATTTATAACGATGTAAACTTCTTTTTGTTTATAAAGAAAGGTACGAAATAGTCGACGAAATAGTTGCACGAGAAGAGATAGATAGATAGATAGAGAGAGAGAAAGAGAGAGAGAGAGAAGGAGATAGAGAGAGAGAGAGAGAGAGATTCTTCAGAAAACCTTTCTTCTTCGCTCTGCTTCCACGAGGCAGTCACAGGACGGACTTGAAAGATTTAATCCTCAACGCTTCTTTTTCGTTTTCCTTTACTGTGACAGGTACAGGACAATTCAACAAGAGAGGGCCTTACAAGCCACTCCTACTTTCTTCTGTGATCATACTCGCTTTTGACATTGGTTAATCCTCTGATTTCAGACTTTTCTCAAAATCCCAAACCTGAATCGTCCGCACACTCCGGACAGCGCCTGTCTCTCTGTGTCTGTCTGTCTGTCTGTCTCTCTCTCTGCTCTGCCCACTGCCCGGAGTCAAAATCTTTCGTCGTTACATATTTTTCGGAAGCCCACGCACCTCATGCTTACTCTTCCTTACGGCTGTCGCTCACGCAATTAACGTTGCATTTCCGTTGTCATTTATTTATCTAAAGACACAGGTGCAACCTGTTATTGATATCCATGTAACTTATGCAGGAGGCCAAAGGTCAAGAATGTAACAATATGAGAAACTCAGAAAAAAATTCTCAAAACTAATTTTTGCAGCAGAAATCACCTAAAAGTAATTAATATCTGAACAGACAACTTTGTAAGATATTCTGGAAACTTCTTAAAGTTGACAAGTAAAGAACACAGACAAATGGACAAAAAAAAAGAATCAGAAGCAGATTCGATGTGCCAAGAAAAAATGACTTTGAAGTTTTGCCATCATTGTGAATTAAGAAGATGGAGGAACAATTCAGTGACTCGAATAATATACAATAAAGAATATATAAAGACTGATAATAGAAACCATTAATAACAATGAAAATGATAGAAAAAACAATAAAGGAAAATAACAGTACGGATATTTCAGGTGACAAACGAGGGAAACTGCCCAAGACATGGCACAAGTGTCTAAACTTTCGTCATGCTGATAATACATATACACTAAACCAGAAACTGCGACGGAAAAGTCTTCAGAGATTTTGTGCGACAGATTACCAAATCCCGGCCAGGAGACCATACCAAGAGTCGACTAACAAGAAAGAAATTTGCCATATAGCTGATCTTATTTTTCCAGCAAACTAAAGAGTCTCATAAATTAAAGCTAAAAACTGAAAAAAAACTTCGATCTTACCAAAGAGCTAAAAAAAAAAAAACAACTAAAAACTAAAAGCTGAAATTTGTGGAACATAAATTTGAACCGTAGTCATTACTCTTGGAATATTCATCAAAAGCGTGGAAAAGCGAGACAGGGGAAACTGGAGATTAGATGCGAATCGAGACCATCTACACCGCAGTACAGTTTAAATAAGCTAGAATATTATATTAAAGCGAAAATCAATAATGCGCAACAGAATAGCAAGTGTAGGTTGTGTGGAGACAGAGATGAAACGGTTAATCACATAATGAGCGAATGCAGTAAAATATCATAAAAAGAGTACAACACCAAGAATGATAACGTAGGGATGGTGATCCATTTGGAATCGTGCAGGAGGTTAAAAATTGACTATATATCTAAATGATATATATATATATATATATATATATATATATTGAGAAAGAGAGAGAGATAGAAAGAGAGAGGCTGTGGTTATGAGACAGTTGAGGAGATGAAAGAGGCTGTGAAGAAGGTCATTGAGACGCTCACTCAAGAGGACTTCCATGGGGCCTTCCAGAAGTTGTTGGAACGGTACAAGTGCATTTCAGCCGGAGAAGATTACTTCGAAGGGGACAAGAGTTTCATGTTTGTACTAGCAATAAAAGTGACCATACGAAAAAAGTCTGGAAACTTATTTAATGAACCTTGTATATATATATATATATATATATATATATATATATATACATACAAAACAGAATCCGTCCCCGAGAATGAGACGCATAATATTTTCAGAGATTTTGAAATAAAAACAGAACTCATAATCCCAGTCAGAACACTAGACCTAGTTCTTTTTACCCAGAAGAAAAAGATAGAAATTGTTCCAGCGAACACAATAAAAATAAAAGAAAACGCAAAGTAAAAATCCGTGGAATATGAACAGTAGGTTTATATTATGATTTGGTTTGGTTTTATGGCACATCAACTATTGCTGGTAATTTAATGATAAATCTATTTTTATACTAAAACAGTTCTATTTCAAACAATTCAGTTAAACATAAGTATGCTGTTTAGTTTTATTTACATTTTTTTCAAAATAATTCAGTTTAGCATAAGTACACATTTTACTGGTAAGAAAAGTTCCATTTAAAACAATCCAGTTTAGCATAAGTACGTAGTTTAAATATCAAAAACGGTTATATTTCAAACAACTCAATTTAGCATAAGCACACAATTTTGTTGTATTTGACCTATATATATATAGGACCCTCTTAGGTGCTACCACCCACAACAGAGTGGACCTGGGAGTGATGGCAATAAAGAGTTAAACCGCATTTCCCAAAGCCTCAGCATTCCTGGAGTCACACCAACAGATTTTTCAGAACACTCCTTGAGGAAGTATTACCTTTCTGCAGAGATGCCGTTGGTGTATTCTACAGTCCCAGCTGATTGGGCCAGAAGGCGACAGTTATACAAATAAGAGTTGGTGCACTTACAATGATACCAAAGTTTTGGTAGAAGGACTAAACGATTTGAATATTTAAAAAAGTCTTGAAACCATACAGATTATAGCATTGCTGAGAATATCCGAAATACTGAGAAAAGTTCTGAGTGTGATAAGACTTGCTGTCACTAAGGTGTCAGTTAAAAACTACTTGTAACACTTGGTGAAGAAAACTCAGAAAGAACAGAATGTTACATGGATATTGTATGATATTGAATGAATAGAATATTACATGTATATTGAATGATATTAAAGGAATATATCACATGGATATTGAATGCAATAATAGTGTTGTAAAATATTTCTATATTTTAAAATTATAGCTTTTGTGTATACCCACTATCCTCTCTTCATTTGAATTCTATCAGTTAGGGAGTCTTTGGCATGTAAACAGGCGAGAGAGAAATTTATTGCCTCAAATTATATCAATTTACTTTTTATTCTTTTGTTTATTGCATTGGTAATTTACTAAGCTTTTTGCTTAGATGTAGCACAAGGCCGCATGAATTGGGCACCCAATGAGAATCGAACTCACTTGTGTAGGTTTGCTAGTCTACCTTGCTAACCATTACACCACCCGAGGTAATTTACTAAGCTTTTTTGCTTAGATGTAGCACAAGGCCGCATGAATTGGGCACCCAATGAGAATCGAACTCACTCGTGTAGGTTTCCGAGTCTACCTTGCTAACCATTACACCACCCGAGGTAATTTACTAAGCTTTTTTGCTTAGATGTAGCACAAGGCCGCATGAATTGGGCACCCAATGAGAATCGAACTCATTCGTGTAGGTTTGCTAGTCTACCTTGCTAACCATTACACCACCCGAGGTAATTTACTAAGCTTTTTTGCTTAGATGTAGCACAAGGCCGCAGGAATTGGGCACCCAATGAGAATCGAACTCACTCGTGTTGGTTTGCTAGTCTACCTTGCTAACCATTACACCACCCGAGGTAATTTACTCAGCTTTTTTGCTTAAATGTAGCACAAGGCCGCAGGAATTGGGCACCCAATGAGAATCGAACTCATTCGTGTAGGTTTGCTAGTCTACCTTGCTAACCATTACACCACCCGAGGTAATTTACTAAGCTTTTTTGCTTAGATGTAGCACAAGGCCGCATGAATTGGGCACCCAATGAGAATCGAACTCACTCGTGTAGGTTTGCTAGTCTACCTTGCTAACCACTACACCACCCGTGGTGCCCCTTTTGTTTATTGCATTGTTTAGTTGTTTAAGGCTTTTCAGTATCTCTAAGTAGATCTTTATTCCAAGAGTACAGCTTTCTTTCTCAATAAAATTCTTATTGAATTTCTTTTTTTTTAAAACAGATGTGATATGATGATTCGGCTGTGAATAGGAGAATATAATTAGTTAAAATATTTACTGAGTTTGTGAGCTCTACTTTAGTTTCATCAGTGTGAAAACAAATTATTAATATTACGTAACATTATTAGTAATGAATATGAATAATTAAAACTCTGTGCAAATAATAAATAATGATCTTTGAAACCGTTTAACTCTGTATAAATATATTAATAAGAGTTAGATCAATGCTTGAAACAATTCAACCGTGATCAAGAGTGAGTCCTAGTGGTGTAATTGCAAAAGAGTTGGACTGCGGCCTCAAAGTAAATGAGTACGGATTCTGGTTACGCTATTACGCTAATTTCTTACAAATACACTTTAATAAATTATGAACCCCCAGCTCCCCCAGCTAAAGGTTATATAATATTAGCGCGTTTCTTCAAAACAAAGTAACACAAGAAGGTTGATCATATTTACCAACCCCTCCGCTTTATGTAGCTTTACGTTATCGTTATCATCTAATACAAATAAATGTGTACATTATCATTCGATTTTGAATATATGTATGTAATAATTTGCAAGCATTTTTTTTTCTTTCTTACTGGTAAAGTCTTTATCATATTTACCTACCCCTTCGCTCGGGCAGTATATAACACAAGGTTAATTTTTAAGCGGAGTTTAACTGGTTTGAATTCAGAGTTTTCCTTCTCCTAGACTAGTTGCCTCACCAAGGCTGAAGAACCTAGTCTGCCCTACTATTTACCCATAGCTGGAGGGAGAATAATTGGATTCATACCTTTCCCAAGGGTATTAGTGCTATGTGAAATGCAATCAGTCTCGTTCAGGAATTGAACTCGTGTCGTCGTGTTCATTTCCTACGACGATAACCATTACACCACGGGCACCTCCAAAAGGTTGATATGCTATCAAAATAGGAAACACGTGTGGAAACAAATGATCAAAATAAACAGAATCATTTATTTGGAAAATAATATCTGAAAACATTTAAATGTGTCGAAGCAGCGTCTCATCAACCGAAAAAGACATCGACACACGGCTAACGAAGTCATGGAAAGCTATCGATAGGCTCTCGATCATATGGAAATCAGACCTGACCGATAAAATGAAACGCAGTTTCTGCCAAGCAGTGGTCGTAAGGATACTGCTGTATGTATGCACCACTTAGACGCTAACAAAACGGCCGGAGAAGAAGCTAGACGGCAACTACACAAGAATGTTGCGAGCAATATTAAACAAGTCCTGGCGGCAACACCCCACAAAGAACAAATTATACGGCCACCTGCCTCCTATCACGACAACTATCAAATTAGACAAACCAGGCACGCAGGACACTGCTGGAGGAGCAGGGATGAGCTCATAAGTGATGTACTCCTATGGACCCCCACATATGGCTGAGCAAAAGCTGGACGACCAGCGAGAACATAAATACAGCAGCTATGTGAGGATACGGGATGTAGCCCAGAAGACCTGTCATAGGCGATGAGCGATAGTGAAAAGTGGCGAGAGAGGGTCAGAGATATCCGTGCTAGCGGCACGACATCATGATGATGATTTGGAAAATAATATCTGAAAACATTTAACTGTGTCCAAACCAAGATTAATAAAAAAGTATCGGTACCTACAAACTGTTTTCTTTGAAATCATATATATATATATATATATATATATATATATATATATATATATTATAACAGTGTTGGTTGTCACTAAATCACTTTGTGTGTTTGTGTCGAACCAAGTGGAATATAGTATGGAGAGTGCTCAATATCTAGGATAGAGCTATTATATAATAATAATAATAATAAGAAGAATTATATATATATATATATATATATATATATATATATATATATATATATATATATATATATAATTCATGAAATTTAGACTGTGACCCCTGGGTTTCATGTTCTTTTATTGCAAAACAACAATCATCAGACAGTTAAGAAAATGAAATGTATCGAAAATAAAAATAAAAAATTGTTTCATATAATTTTTAACTGCCTTACGATTGTTGTTTTGCAAAAAAAACTCCATGAAACCCAGGGGTCACAGTCTACATCATATGAAATATATATATATATATATATATATATATATATATATATATATATATATATATATATATATAAATATTAAGGATTTGGCATTAAAAAAACCACTAGGTTTTCTAAGCTATTAAACACAAACCAATTAAGTTCACTTTCCAATGTATCGATATACTATGCAATATTATATGCATAGTAACATTGTTTCCATGACGTTTAACTTAAAAATGAGACATGGTCGTTAATTTCTGACTTTACATTTGAATCTAAATTCCTGTATTCAGTTAAGTATGCATTTACCCAAGACTTTCATCGCAGGCAGTGTGTAACATAAAAGTAATTCTTTAAACTGAAAAAACTGGTTTGAATTCAGAGTTTCCTTATATTACATTGGTTGTCTTGCAAATACTAAAGAAAAAAATCTGCCCATCGATTTGTCCATACATAAAAAAAAAAGCTTAAGAAAAGGCGTTTGTATTAAATTCAATGCTAGCAGCATTATAGAGAATTTGAACTCGTAACTGATTACATTATAAGCATTAGACTTAGCGTACCAGTGAAATAAATGCGTTTAATTGAATTTAATACATTTTAGTGACAATTTATATACGTAAAATTTTGTTTTTTATTTATTTTATCTTATTTTATTTTTTTTTATTTTAGAAAAAATGTTATCCAGAAACAAAAAAAAGACAGCAACGGGGGTAAGACTTTATAGAATTTTCCTAGTTTTTAGAAAGCAAAAGTAGATTCTGATTTTTGATGGATTGATTTTAATAGCATGTCAATACGGCTATATTTATTACTTCGTGAGAAGGGAATCCTCTTCATGCTACATTCATATTTTTATTTTGGGGCAATTGTTTCTTAAAAGGCATTTTTGCACACGGTCATATAAATATTATAATATTTAATCGTATCTATTTGACCCACGCATTTGGAACTTAGAACGGTAAGGTGGACATATAAGTAATAAAATTCGAGTTCAACATCACAAGCATAAGATATCCAGAACTGGAGTCTCACCACATGATGCCATTTATTATCATACCCAGGATACTCGCATTGGTGGGATTTACTTACCACTCTGCCAGAGATACAGTCAGTATACTCTAAGCCCCGACAATAAAGAGGGTGGATTTTAAGATTCTTGTCAAATGAGAACTTTTTGATAAGAGATAAAGCAGGATTTTGCCACGTAAAATCAAACGTTATGAGCAGTTATTACAATAAATAAAATATTGGAAAAAATGAAAGCGTTATAAGATCTGGATCCACCCGGGGTATGATATTAAACAGCATCAAGTAGTGAGACTGCAGTTCTTGATATCTTATGCTTGTGATGCTGTATTCAATTTATATTACTTTTATACCCACCTTACCCTATTAAGTTCCTATGTTTGGGTCAAATAAGTATGTTTAAATATTATCATATTTAATATATGAAAGTGTCTTCAACTGATCATTGTATGATATCTGCTCTGCTCTGAGTACACCTTGTAAAAAATAGATTGATTGTTAAATATATTAATTATTTTATTTTTAAATTTGGTAAAATTGTACACTGGTTAGAAGTCTTTGAGTTTAAGAGTAAGTCAAATTGAAAAAGTCATAAGCGTGCACACCTGGTGACCAGGATAGCAGCTGTTATCAAAATAATATTAAGAGGACCGAATATAGGAAAAATTGATAACATCTGAGCAAAAAATGAAGATATGATTCAATAGATTAATAAGATGATGTCACACCGAATACATTTCCACATGAAGGAATTAATTTACAATATATAAAAAATAAAAGAATTTAGAAAACTGAGTGAGTTGGAGTTAGTCGGGTGTTGAAGTTAGAGAGAGCCGGTAGATGAACTTAGAAACGAATTGGTTCGAAGTCGTAAGTGATTGTCTCTCTGGTATGCCATCTGGTTGTTCGTAGACCCTTAACATGTATTCATCTCTTTTACACTGAAAGATTCTTGTCAAATGAGAACTTTTCGATAAGGGATAAAGCCCAAGTAAAATCAAACATCACGAGCAGTTATTAAGATAGATACAATATTAATAATGGACAAAATGAAAGCGTTATAAGATCTGAACAAGAAAGCTCTCCGGCACAAGCGATGCTTGATTCATTGAATAACAAGTTTATAGTAATAATTCAGGCGTAGTGTGAATGGAAGTTTCCTATACCATAGATCGGGGGATGTAAATTGATTGGTTTAGTGCACATGCATACATGCATGATGTCGAACCGAGGAAATGCAAGATAGATAACATTTGACTTACAGCGAAAATACGAAGAATAGTATAGGTTTGGACTGAGGAAGTGGTATCACGTGAAAAGTGGTGTGTAGATGAGGGTAAGCAGTGTTAATCTATGAATTAAGTGAAAGCACAATTCTCTTGAAGATGAAATGTCATGTTGTCTCTTATTTCAAGAGTTCAACGAGATTTCTTAAATCTATCAAGTAATAAACATTATCAATATTTATCTATATTTATCATAATGGATTTTTTCCTGGAACAAATAAATGTACATGGGCCATACAGTGTCGATCAAATTAAATGTAGCAATAATGAAAATCCAGGCAAGATTCCCGACTCCTTGTCGGTGTTACTATCGGGTTGCACTTTTTGGATCCGAAAGAAACGCTTGCAGGAATATCCAGCTGGAAACTAAAAGTAAAGCTAGCTATCATAGTCGAGGGTGACCCGAAAGCTCCCTTTTCGATAGCTACTACACCGGGGTGTAGGGGAGGCAGCTACTCCATTTCCTGGATTGCTCTACTTTACCCTTGATCCGTACCTTATAATGCTGAGTGTTATGCAAGGCGGCATCGAGTATCATTTTTGAGTCTTTGATATGACTCCACCAGGGATTGAACCTTGGTCTCTCGGATCATTGGCAAACACTTTACTCATTTACGTAACCATAATGCGGGCTGTTTTAACAAATGCTGGAAGTAGCACCTTAGAAAACATCAAATGATCGGCCTCTTACTTCTCATCTCACAAATTATCCAAGTAAGACAAGCTCGTCATTATTGAAAATAAGGACGAACTTAAAAGGAATGTTCTCCAATGGACTCCTACGCTTGAACACACCAGTGTAGGCCAAAGAGTAAAAAATTACATGCGTAAGTACATTAGATACTGTCCATAAAAATGTCAAGAGTGATAGCCAATGAATACGGATGGTGAAGAAGTCAAAGAATTTTTTGCGGTCTGGACACCATTATATATATATATATATATACATATATATATATATATATATATATATATATATAACAATAATCTAAATATATATATATATATATATATATATATATATATAGATAGATAGATAGATAGATAGATAGATAGATTATTGTTATATTATATCAATAGATTCTACAGATATACTTAAACGGAATTATTCAAATTATCAGACAGCGAAATAAATTAAAATGGAATATATTTATCGATGTTCTTGTTTCTCAATATATATATATATATATATATATATATATATATATATATATCATCTAGAAACACTAATAACACGGATTCCCATGAATCCCTCTCGCTATCAGTCCCAAACGGATATTGCTCTTGGCGGGCTATGAAGACGAGTTTTAGTCTCCATAGAGAGTTGAATACTTCAAGCATATGTTCTCACCAAAGAAACTGTAAACACGAAATGATATACTATACAAAGGCAAATGCAAAAGATCACTTACTCGTGACTGATTTCTTTGAAATTGTAACAAGTGTCTGGCAAGTAGATACATTCGTACCAATTCATTTTAAAATCTACCAGAGCATCAATAAATCAAATGAACGAAAATAACCTCATATTTAAAAAAAAAAAATGCTAAAAGTATAGGGTATACTGCAGAGATTTTAACGGATTCGGATAAGGCAGGTAATCTAGTGCTTCTTGCTAATGTTGCAGTATTGCCAGGATCATCAGTAAGCCACATTCCTTTTGATGTGTACTCTGATAAAACACAGTTCATGTCTTTCAAACCAGAACGCGCATCAGTTGTATTAAATAAAAAACATCCCAAATTAATTGACAATTTCACATGTTAGGAATATATTATCTACTAAAGTGATGTCAACATACGTATAGAAAAGTTATGGATTGCTATCGGCAAGTAATCAACCATATAGAAATCTAATTTCTTTGAAAAAATAAAATAAGAATTCTGCCAAGTTGTTACCGTCTCAGTACTTTTGTATGGTTGCATGGCCTGAATTTACCGAATCGCTTGGGAAAAACTAGATGGGAATTAAACAAGTTTTTTGAATAAATCCTGGAAGCAGCACCTCATAAAACATCTACTATTTTGCAATTTTTCTCTCATCTCACAAATCGTCCGTGAAAGACACACAAGACAAGCCTTTGATTTTTGTTTTCATGGGAGTTTATAAGATATGAAAGTCCAGTTTTAGACCAGTCCGTTTCTCCGGTAGATGTTACAAACATTTTCTGCCTGAAAAATATCCGAGAACGAGATAGATGAATTAGGATTAAGTACATTACTAAAAAGTAGAATGACAGCTGATCTAATTTAAACTTTCAAAATAATTAATGAAATTTCTATTTATGGTAGACATTTTTTTCAATATTTCTCATCGAACTGGAAATTTATTGTCAAGACAGGTTTTAAAAACAGACTGGCCTAACCAATTAATCTTTTTTGCTAATAGAGCGATATATTTTTGTAACAAATTATCTAATTAAATCAAAAACTGCAATAGTGTAAAAATGTTTAAGATTAAATTGGATGATTTTAGAAATATTGGTAAGAAAAAGTATATAAGATGGCATTTTAGGGAACAATTAGATGGATTTTTCAGTAAAATTTGATCTGTATATTAAAATAGTATTAATGCGTATATGGTCTGTGAAAAGATTTTTTTTTTTGTCTAAGGTTGATGGGATATTAAAAAGGAGGTGTGCCCAGGGAGACATAACAAGCAAATAAATATATAAATAGAAAAACAAGAATTCATAATTTTAGAACATTGCAGCTATTGATTCATTTGAGATTACTTTCAAGATAAGATATTTTTATTCTTATGCCTCTTGGGGTTTGGGGCCATTCCAGGTATGTCGCTTGTACAAATTATTTTTGATGGCAGAACACTATAGTTTTGGGAGTGCACTCCATGCCTGTTCTCATTAATGCTCATTACGATGGATCAATGTACACTCTCAGTCTCTCACTCCGTCTCTGTCTCTCTCTGTCTCTGTCTCACACACACACACACACACTCACACATGTATGTATATATGTGGAGTTTATGTGTCTGTCTCTTAAACACTTATCTCACCCAAAATAACCGTTTAGCTTGGCTACAACGTCGTTTACCTGACTCATTTGCCACGGTCAGGATTTGATAGAAGGTCACACTCTTAGGTGAAACTCTTTAGCGCACGAAGGCACGGAGAGAAGCAGCGCTAGAAATTGCCTTGTTTCCCTCTTGGGAAGCACCAATACAGCAAAAATGAGCCTGAATTTTGCTATCTTCTACGAAAGGGAAGGTTTTATTTGGGAAAGAAGCCCTCCTAAAACCAAACTCATTATATATAGGGAGGAAACCGGAACTAACACTAGTTTCTGCATCAATAATAGTGATGTATATATTGACATTTCAACAAACGCAATCCTGTCTGACTTTGTTAATTTGCATGTTTTTCTTTTAAATCGCTAATGAAAAGAAGCCTAACACGATATTTAAAACATTAGATTGAAAATGGATGACTTGATTTAATTATTCGTTTCCAAATCTATTTCCAATAAGTAATTGCTTTGATTAGTCTTCGCCTGCAAAATCTTGCAATCAAGCTTTGTGATTTACGTTTGCGTATTTTTTTAACGGCATGTCAATTTTTTATGAGTTATTCAATGCCGAAAGTTCATTCCTTCTAGGCATTTGATAAAAATCATAATTATATTGTGAATTTTCCCCGAGTATATTTAAAAAGCTCTTTTTAATTGTTCTTTAATCATATTTGCGCAATCACACACACACACACACACACACACACACACACACACACACACACACACACACACATATATATATATATATATATATATATATATATATATATATATATATATATATATATAAATAAGGTGTAGTGGTTATCGTCGTACGAAATGGACACGACGACACGAATTCGAATCTTGGACGAGATTGATTGCATTTCAGAAAGCACTAATACGCTTGGGAAAGGTAGGAAGCTAATTCTTCTCCCTCCAGCTATGGGTAAAGAGTAGGGCAAACTAGGTTCTTCAGTCTCGGTGAGGTGACTAGTGTAAGAGAAGGAAAACTCTGAATACAAACCTGTTAAACTCCGCTTGAAAGTTGACCTTGTGTCCAATCCTACCCGAGTGATTGGTATATATATATATATATATATATATATATATATATATATATATATATATATATATATATATATATATATATATATATTGTTATCCACAGAAAGACTGTTTTACTGAACCGTAAGATGCTTCAAGCAGAGATCAAAACCCGGCTGACTTTACTACAGTTGGATATCTTACATCAGATGTATAACAATACTTACGGTAAGAAAAGGGATATTTTACGAAACACTTTTTGCATATACGTTATCAGTTACCGGAGTATTTAATTCAAGAGAAGAGCAATTGCTTTTCGGCAAATGTAGCAGGCGGAAAATTCCCCACTCTAGTACTCAACATACGGGATGGAGGGAGCATATATACAGCCATCCACAGACAGACTTTAGTTGTATCGCACCACTCAAGTGTGACTAGACCCTCGAGATGCTTCAATAATGGATATATATATATATATATATATATATATATATATAGAACGAAACAGTCTGTCAGTGGATGACAATATATACGCTCCCCCATGGGGGTTGAGCACTCAGGCGAAGGAATTGTCGGCCGCCCCTAGCGTAATGCAAAGCTCTTCGTAAGAATTGAGCACTCTGGTAGCCGATAGGGTATTTAAAAAAGTAAACAAAGGCTGCTGCTGCTGTTGCTAAAAATAAAATACCTTAAAATTCCCTTAGCCAACGTAGTCCGCTTGTAGCTGTGTGGTCTGAAACCTTAATCTATCGTAAAGTTAGACGGGTTTCGATCCCGGCTTCGAGCGTCCTGCGGGTCTAGCCACACTGAAGAGTTCTGATAGAACGAAACAGTCTGTCTGTGGATGACAATATATATATATATATATATATATATATATATATATATATATCATGATAATGTATTTCTGAATGTATGTATGTATGTATGTATGTATGTATGTAATAAAAGAAAAATGCAACTAGACGACCCCACGTCACAAGCGCACTTGAGGATATTGACGCTTCTGTAAAAGAATCGATGAAGGATTTGTAATTAGCATTATATCTATTATATTACTAATTCGGGTGATTAGATATCCTATTCAGTGCGAATACTCACACCGTGAAATCAACATTTAATTGCAAATTGGATACTAAAGTTTCTTACAATATAAATAAGAGAAATCAAGTGCGTTTCTATGATGCAAATCCTGCTATGATATGTCATTCTTAAATGTTACTGTACCCCCTCCCCAGCAGCGCACGTGCAGACACACACAGGTATATAAAATGTGAATTTTTGCAACTTCACAGTTTATAAACGTACATATAAGTTTCGATATTATCGATAAAAGAGTGACTATTTACTTGGTCATTTAGACGAAAGTGATATTAAAAACACATTTTTACTGGGTGATGAGATTATCTTCTTCCAGCAGACTAAACTGAAAGCCTTGGTGTCGTTTATTCTTCATAGTCCATCCATATTATCAAAATGGTGATCGTCAAAACAAACTTTCTTTATCTTCTGCCAAAACGCGATGGATTCAAATGAGAATGTGTCACTCGGTGGCAAATCTTCCCTTGACGCGCTTTAGCACAAGATAGAGACTCGAGTAAAAGGTTTCCGAAGTGGATTTTGATGAGAGTGGTTGTAATCGAATTTCTGAATATACTGAAGATGATAAGAAGCAGTGCTATTTATCTATAAAGTCAATATTTGCCGCATTAGGCACCCGTAGATTTGTGAAAATGGTCAGTTGGATGTTGTAGACTTCAAAGAAAGTAAGAAAGAAAGAAAGAAAGAAAAGAAAGAAAGAAAAGAAAAGAAAAAAAAGAAAAGTGGAGAAAACTGACATCATGAAAAGAATAAAAAATTACAAAAGGAAATATCAAGCAAGAAATAAACAGGAGTTAAAGAAGATAATTGAAAAATGGGTTAAGAATGAATAAAAGAAGGAAAGAAGAAAAATTGGAAAGAAAGAAAGAAAGAAAGAAAGAAAGAAAGAAAGAGAACATGACACGAACTGCATATACATAATCGTGAGTGAGATATAAGATAGCATAAAAGAAAGAAAGAAAGAAAGAAAGAAAGAAAGAAAGTAAGTGAAGTGAAGTAAATTTGAAGAGAAGAAAGGAAGAAAGGAGTGAAGTAAGTTCTAAAGAGAAGAAAGAAAGAAAGAAACAAACAAACAAACAAACAAACAAACAAACATACACACAAAGAAGAGAAGTAAGTTCTAAAGAGAAGAAAAACTAATAAAAACAAATTGTGAACTAGAAAAAGAAAAAGAAAAAAAAGAAAATTATTCAAAAAAAGAAACAAAAAATAATAGTTGTATTATAAAACACAAAGTAAAAAAACAAATTAAGAAAAAAACTCTGCGGGTTAACAAAAGAAAAAAAGAAGATCGAAGAAAAAAAAGAATGAAAAATAAAAGAAATTAATGAAGGGAAGAAGAAAGCTTGAAAATAAAAGATGAAAGGAAAGAAAGAGATAAACTAAACAATCAGCACTGATAAAATAATGAGTCAAAAATAAATCCATTAAAAAAAAACAGATAAAAGAAAGAATGAATGAAAGGAATGAAAGATAGTTGTAAGTAAAATCCTAAAATAAAGAAAAAAATTACGAAAAGGGAATAGCAAAAAAGAATTGAACAGAAATAAAAGAAAATAATTCTAAAAGACGCAAGAAACAAATTATAGACTCCAAGTAAGACACAAATTAAAATGGAAAATAAAACGAGAAAGAAATAAAATAACGGGAAAAGCGAATGAACCTAAAAATTTAACGAAAGAAAAAATAAGAAAGTAAAAAGGAAAGAAGGAAGGAAAAATGAAAACAAAATAAAAAAGAAAGACATAAGAAAAGCAATGAGAAATAAAAATAAAGATAATTAAAATGATATTAAATACACAGAAACGAACAAAAGAAAGAAAGAAAGAAAGAAAGAAAGAAAGAACGTTTTAATAAAGGATAATAGAATAATAAAAGAAAACCGAAAAAACGCAAAATTGAAAGAAAGAAAAATAATCGAATGAATAACCTTAAAGAATGTGAGAAAGAAACAACCAAGAAAGAAAGAACCCAAACTGTAATAAACTGACGAAAATTGTTAGGACAAGGATAACGGAAAAAGGCAAAGGGAAAAAATAACAGAATACAAGAAACAAAAGTATCTGAAAGATATTGAAAGAAGAAAATAAAGAATGAATAGTTTAAAATAGAAAATGTAGAAACACGAAAGAAACAGAGAAAATTAAATAAAAGGAATTAAAGAATGATATAAAAAGAAAGATGGAGGAAACGGTGACATAATTCAGAAAAGTGACTTGCATAAAAATAAAAATGAAATTATTAGAGCAATATCACTATAAAGTCCGGCCTTATTATTTCTTTGGTAGAGGCACGAGCGTAGCACGTCGCGATCAAGGAGACGGCTTGGCTCTTCCAGAGTCATGCCGGGTGTTCTGTCGGAGAAGATATGATGCATAAAATCCGAAATCGGTGATGAAGACAGTGCATCACCGAAGACCTACGTAGATGCATCTAGGATGTATGATTGAAAAAATAAAAATCAGTTAGATTCTATCTATTATTAACAGTTTTATTCACTTATTCACTGAAAAGTCAATCAATTATAAGTCTATTGATATCTTATACTAAGTAAATACTGTGTTTTACCCAACTATTCCACTATTGACGGAATGTTACACAAAATCATTTTAAATGATTGATTGGTTGATTTTAATAGTAATTGTCTAGTGTTATTTTAAGCCAAGAGATCGGGGAATCGCATTCATTAAACATTTATAATTACAGTATTTGTAATTGTCCCGAAATACTTTTTACTTGCACGTGGTCCAATCGAATTTGAATATTTTAACAAATTTATTTCACCTGTCGATGGGAACCTACTAGTTGCTACCAGTCCGATACACTATCTTTCTTAGAGCTCCAGAAAAATGTTTCCAATGCTTTTTGCAGTTTTTTTTTAAAGCTGTTATTCGAATTGATTTTGATTGAAAATTAAGAGGATTTAATTGTGGTGTAATGGTTTACTTTATAATTTAGGACTTTGATGATTCTTATAATTTCTCTTTTGGTTATTTGGTTGATATTAGGTCTATTGTGTAAGTACAGAGTTTATTCTAAGGCTAACAACAACAAATAAATGAATTAATATTTCTTTCAATTCAAAGAATTTATCAATCAACACGTGAAACGATTAAATAACAATATACAGTCCTCCCTGTGTATAAAGTTGAGTTTGGGGGACTTACCGGCGCTCTGAAGAAGATCTCTGGAATCTTAGGGTTGTCTTTCTGAAAGCTTTTAATGTCCCCGCCCCATGGAACATCTGGTGAAATCTGTCTGACTGGATTTTGGATTTTTGCGCCAAGACTTCTGGGCTCATCACGTGTTTAGTATATCCAATCACTCACTCCATACACAGGAATTACCATTTTACTAACCCAACAGGTTTGTTTGCCAGATTCTTGAAATTATATACATTCAAAGTTGTTTGGTTACTCCTTATATCGACATTTGCTGGTTATTTAATGATAAAGTAATCTATATAGAACAACAGAGATATTATTCAACCCATAGTTGGGGAGGTGGGTTTCATGCCTTTTCCATGAGTATAATTCCAAAAGTGAATGTAGCAGCGTAACTAGAGTTTGAATTTGCTTACTTTGAGGCTTCCTTCCAGCCATTGCGGCATGGATACGCACCCAAATTTAAGACGAGGTTTAATTTCAAAATGTCAAAACGGTTCTTAATTATTTGAGTCAGTGGTGGAAACGTGTTGTTAAATAGTGTAACGAGTTTGGTGCGATTCACGTACTGTTTTAGTTTTAGATTTAGTCGCCTGCTTATGCACGTCCACGTATTTACCCAAACCCACCGCCTGAACCAGGATCCGACAATGGGTCAGTTTTTTAACCGGTGTTCAGCGGGTTTGAATTCAGAATATTCCATCTCTCATACCGAATGCCTTACCCAGACCAGTCTGTTATACTATTCTCCTTCAAATGTGTTTAAAGTAGACCGATCCACACCTTTCCCTTGCCCAATTGGCTATGGCTGTACAATACACCGACTGCATTTCTACAGAGGGATAGGACTCCTCTAACAAGTGTCCTGGCTAAGACACAAAAAAATCCGATGGTGAGTTTATAGTAATGCTGCACCTTTGGTGAATGCAGAGTATACCTTTACTGCCATGGATCCCATGTCCACTCTGACCCGGTGTGGTAGCACCTGATAGGATCCTATCAATGGATCAAATAGAACTACGGTATCTTCTTATGCTAAACTGAATTGTTTGAAATAGAACTGTTTTGACATTTAACTGTATGCAAACAAAAAGATATACTTATGCTAAAGAGAATTGTTTGAAATAGAACTGTTTCTATGTATAAAAATGGATTTGGTATTAAATAACCTACAATGGTTGATGTGTTATAAAACTGAACCAAACACCTTTTTGGGACAGACATTTGCGCGAAAAAAAATCAAACTGTTTCTTCCAGGATTTCTGGTCTGGTCACCCATTTCATATCTCTAATGGTAACCCTTAGCGAAAGCTCGCCTCTATATTATTTCGAAGATAATAAACGTATTCTTTCAAAAAAACCTTACTGTCAAATCAGAAAAAGATTGCTTCCGATCCATATCATATTCTTTGTCTAAGGCTGAACAAAATAAAGTAAATCAACTTAACTGGATGAAACCTTCCGTCTAACTCGGTAGATCCCACCTAGATCGTCAAAATATTGTGGAGTCGGGATTAATGTCAGACAACTGAAGGTCTCTCCTTTTAAACAATTCAAGCTGCCTGCGGTGAGGAAAGAAAGAACATAAACTTCCATATCTTCTTCTCCCAGGCAATATTTAAAAAAAAGCACACTAACTTCCAATGTTACATTTCAAATTAAGTAAATTGGGTGACACTCGTTGAGGGTGACCAGAAGTCTCCTTTTGAATAGCTACTACTCTGATGAGTAAGGGAGGATGCTACTCAATTCCCTGGATTGCTCCACTTTAATCTTGATCCTCTACTTTATAATGCTGAGTGTAAAGCAAGGCTGCATCCAAAACTATTTTTGAGTCTTTGGTATGACTCGACCTGTGAATGAACTCATGTCTCCCGGACCTCTGGCAAACACTCTACTCATTAGACTAATGCCCCGGTACTTTTCAACATTCTGTATACCTTGCGTTCCTCACGTGGTATTGATTAAAAAACTAGATCATACCATTATTATTGATTTTGATTCTTACGGGGTGACCCTTTGTTCTAGCCTTGTGGTGATTTTAGTAAAGGATATTGGGCCAATCGACTGGCAAGCTGGAGTAGAAGACTATTCTTGGTGATATCGATCCTTACTGATTACGCCATCCTTCCGGTCTTCTCCCACAACGAAGAAAATCTTTAAAAATATCTAACATACTCTTCACGTCAGATTGCTCAATAACATACGTACATCGTTGACATCTAACAATTGAGTTCTTCTCGAACGATATTAACAAGACTATTCTCACTCACACCTCGTTAAGAAATGTGTTCTTTTAGGTAGAGTGTCTTTTTTGGCAAAAAAGAGATGGGTCTTGATGAGGGTAGAAAAAAAAAGAAAATAACATGATGCTACCTGGGAGTAAAAGGAAGAAACGACTTGTGTGAAGTGATAAGAAGAGTTCGCTTGATTCATTGAACGCGTTTTGTCTGTTTCTTGGCAAGTTTGGGATAAAATGACGATATAGTGAACTGGAGTGGCGTGTTGCTCTTAATTTGGAAAGACATTTTGTTGGGATGTTTTCGAAATCGCCAGTCGAAACCCCTGGATAGACATTTTTGAGTTTATAGAGAAAGAAGAAATAAGCTTAAAAAGGCAAGAAAAATACCGAAGAAAAACGAATTAAAAAAATTCCAGCAAATAAACCAGCGATAAAAAAAATTCGAATAAAACAGAAAGGAAGGAAGTAAAGAAAGAAAGAAAAAGAGAAAGAAAGAAAGAAAGAAAGAAAGAAAGAAAGAACCAAAACAAGACGTCTGATTATCAGTCTTTTATTGGGGTGTGACCCACTGCCACGCTGAAGAAGCAATTAAAAGAGGAAATTAATAAGCTAGTGAATCAATGACCATGAATTCTAAGCCTAAGGGGGTATTATTATTATTATTATTATTATTATTATTATTATTATTATTATTATTATTGAGAGTTTTTCACGCATCAGCATAAACCAATGGTCTTTCACTTGAGTCTGAGTGACAAAGTCTGCTAAAGTCTACAGGACTCTTCTCAGTATTCTGGTCGATCTCAGTAATTCTGTAGTTTGGGTGGTCTTCACTTGTCCTCTTATTTCCAAGTCCTCCAGTACATGTACCAATATTTTGGTGACTGTACCAAGAGCACCAAGTACAATAGGTATAATTGTCACATTCATGTTTGACAGTTTTTTCAATTTCTTAGCAAGGTCGAGGAACTTATCTTTCTTTTCGCTTTTTTTCCAACTTTACTCTATGGTGAGCTTGGATTGTAAATTCTACAATTCAGCAAGTTGTCGTTTCTTTTTTTCTTGTTGATTACTATAACTTCAGGTCGTCTATCCAAATCAGGAGATCCGTTTGTTTGTAGAAATCTTATTCTCCAGGATAGATTCTGGGTTGTTTATATATAATTTGTTCGTATGGCCAAATTTAAATTTCTTGCACAGTTCCTAGTTCATCCCCTTGTCGACCCAACTCCTTGGGGAGTTTTTCACGCCAGCGTTAACTGATGGTCTTCCTCTGGAATGATAGCTAATCTCATAAATCCTCCATAACTCTTCTCAGTGGTTGGGTTAATCTGAATAACGCTGTAGTCTGAATAGTCTCGACTTGTCTTATTATTTTCAAGTTTTCCAGTGCCTGTACTCATTTTGGGGGAAATTTCCAAGCGCGCCAATAACAACTGTCATCACCGTCTCTTTCATGTTTCAATTTTTGTTTTAGTTCTCTACCCAGGTCTAGCAACCTATCTATATTTTCACTTTATTTGAATAAAAATCTGTGGTCCGAGAGGACAGCAAAATCTACTATTCGGCAGGTTTTCTTTTATTATTGACTGTCCCTAAGTCTGGTCTTCTAACCGAAATTAGGTGATCTGTGTCTATCTCAAAATCCCTGTGAATTTTGAGTGTCTTACTCCTGGCGAATGAGAAGCTCGAAATTCTCAAGGATTATATAATTATCTTCTCTTTTGAGAATCTTTCACACTAACGTCAGCTGGGGGTTTTTTTCTCGGAAGGCTGAATGAAAAAAAGTCTCCTCAACTCTTTACGTTTCTTCTCAGTATTCTGTCTGATCTGGATAATGCTATCGTTGGGATGGTCTTCTCTCTTCATCTTATTTCCGAGTCATCCACTTCATTTATCAATCCTTTGATAAATGTACAGAGTGAACCAGTTACATTTTGTATCATTACCACTTTCATGTTTCATAGTTTTTTTTCCTGTTCTCCAGCAAGGCCCAGGTATTTATCTTTCTTTTAGCTTTCCTTTCGTTTCATCCTGTGGTCAACCAGAATGACAAAACCCAATATTCCACTGGTTCTCTATTATTATAGACTATCCCTGGCCGAGAGTAGACGATTCTTTTATATTTCAAAATCCCTGAGCAGTTTGTGCGTCTTATTTTTAGAACGGATTCTGGATTGAACATATGCCATTTGTTTGTATAGTCAAATTTAAACGTCTTGCACAATTCCCAGTGGTTCACCTTTCCTATCCAGACGTGTCTTATCTTATACTCCCTTTGCGCTAATTTACTGCATTCGATTATTGTGTGATTGATTGCTTGGTCACTATTAGCACATAACCAAACATCTGCTATTTTGTTGCGACTTGTCTATACTTGCTTCGACTTAGTTGGACCTTATGTCGTAGTTTTTTCTGCAATCAGAAGAGTTTTTTTTTCTCTTAAGGTTTTCCTTTTTTAACCAAGTTTCCTTGTAAGAAATTTCGCTTGTTTATCCATTGAAATATCCATACAGTTGTGTTCTTATTTTTCGGTTATTTTTATGTTATTATTATTATTATTATTATTCACTGATTAAAGCTTTTCACATCAGCGTTAGCCGATGGTTTTTCACTGGAATCTGAGTGACAGCAAGTTTCCTCAAGTCTCCAGGACTCTTCTTAGTATTCTGGCTGTTCTCAACAGTGCTGTCGTTTGGATGACCTCCACTCGTCCGCCAACTTCCAGGTCTTCTAGTCTCTTTAGTAATCCTTTAGTTACTGTTCCAAACGCACCAATTACAACTGGTATAATTGTCACCTGCATGTTCCACAGTTTTTTCTAATTCCCAAGCAAGGTCAAGGTACTTATCCCTCTTTTTACATTCTTTGGAGTTTTATTTTGTGCTCAGCCGGGACAGCAAAGTCGACTATTTAGCAAGTTCTCCTTTTTTGTTGATTATTATTAAATCTGGTCTTCTGGCCGGGATTAGGTGATCCGTTTGTATATTAAAGTCCCATAGGAGTTTATGCGTGGCATTTTCTAGGACAAGTGCTAGGGTGGTGCATATACCATTTGTTAGTATGGTCGAATTTAAGTTTCTTACACATTTCCTATATTATTATTCTTTGAGAGTTTTTCTCTTCAGCGTAAACTGATGGTCTTTCACTGGAGTTTAAGTGAAAACGTCTCCTCAAGTCAACGGGACTCTTCCTAGTATTCTGGTTGAACTCAGCAATGTTGTAGATTGGGTGGTCTCCACTCGTCCCCTTATTTCCAAGTCCTCCAGTCTTGTACCAATCCTTTGGTGACTGTAACAAGAGCACCAAGTACTATTGGTATAATTGTCATTTTTTTGTTCCACAGTTTTTTAGTAAGCAAGCAAGGTCGAAGTACTTATATTTCTTTTCGTTTGCTTAAATTTTACTCTGTGGTCAGGCGGGACAGCAAAGTCCACAATTCTTTAAGTTCTCTTTTTTTGTTGTTGATTCCTATAAGTTCTGGTCTCCAGGCCAAGTATTGTTTCTGATGACTCTAATCAGTTTTCCTCCGAACTTTTTTATGAAGTCTCCTTTTCGTTGTATGATGCGTCAACGGTATCTTGACTGCTGGTAAGTCCTCTTCCCTTTTCTTTTCTTGGCACATACAGTCATTTTATGGCATCTCTGTGATGTAATAACTCATACGTCTTCATAGGTTTTCATGTTCTCTGGTCTATTTGTTGGAGTTCTTCTCTGGTCCACTTTTATAATGGTTCCGAGTGTCTTAATAGGAGGAAGCCTAGGTATTTATCTTATTGAGGAGATTTCTACTATGTAGTTTCGTTTCGAGTACTTTTCTTTCACTTATAAGTTATTCTTTTTTTTTTCCTCCTCTGCATGTTTAATTATTTCTGCATCCAATATTACCAAATATTTTTAGGTTTACTTTTCTCTGATCGCTCTGAGTTTTTCTTGATTTGGTAGTTCCTTTCCTTCTTTCCACTGTCGTTTTCCCTTTTCATTATAAGCATTGCAATTTTTTCATAACAAATCCCATTCCTTTATATACTGATGGTATATCCTCACAACCTGTATTAGTGTTTCCAATCCTTTTTCAATTTTATTAAACAGCTTGATGTCGTCATGTACATTAGGTAGTTGATCTTTTCTAGCGATTGTTGTACTTTGTATCCGCCTCTGCCTTTCTCAAATATTTGAGTGAATGGGATCATCCTAATGACAAATGTAATGTTAATAGCGCATTTCCCTGGAAGATCCCTCTCTGGATTTTCACCTCAACTGAACTTTTTCCTATCTTTCTTTATCCTATCTTTCTATCATTTCGACTTGTTTCCCATGGTATTTTCGATAAACATTCTGACTACATCGTATATCATATACATTTTGAGACAGTCTATAATCCAGCTGTAGTCAATCTACACTATAGCAAGGTTGGACCGTCTCGTTTTGTTCTCCGTGAGGATGAGTTGATCAATGTTAAGTAGCTCTCCTATAAATCTGGTTCACATGCTTCATCCTTTCTCTTACTCGATTATAAGTCAACGATTTATTTTCGAATCGTTTATCTTCTCGCTAATTTATGCTGTTAGTATTTTCAGCATCATCGGTAGGTACATTATGGGTTTACTGGGGAGCTTTCATTTGGGGGGTCTTTTTGGATCAGTATGGTCTTTCCATTTATCATCCAATCGGGTATTTCTGTTTCTTATAAGCATCAGTTCATTTCCATAACCCGTATGCGTTGATGGAAGTCAATTTTTCAACCAATGTTTAAGCTATGTATGCCGTCATGGACTGGCATTTTCCAATTTGATACTTTTTTGAATATTGCTCAGAGAAAATCAAGCTGTTGTTTTGTCTTCGGTGCTTCTTCGAGTTCTTTTAACTCTTTTCCCACGTTGCTTATCCATTCGGCTTTTTGGAGCTCTCTGTCTTTCATTGGATTTCATCGGACGAACCAATCAATCGATCAAAGAGAAGAGAGAGAGGGGGGAAGAGATAGATAGATTCAATAATCCAGAAAGGAAGAAAGTAATCGATGATTTAATCTAGAGAGATTGATGAATAGGTAGACAAAGAAAGACAGAATGAAAGAAAGAAAGATCTGTAGCACATCTTTCGATTCACGTCTTGTTCTCCTTATTTCTCTTCAACTTCTCTCCGTTTTGACACCACTATCCGACTAAATTTTAAGCCCAAATAAATACCTAACTAAACGCTAACATTTTATACCCAGCCATTCAGTTAACATGTTGATCAACGCCGCAAAAAATATCATTTTAAAAATCCCGATTTTAACTTTCGAAATCCCATTGAAATTTAAACATGTCTTTTAAAATTTCCATTTGCCTTTTTTGCCATACTTACTTTACCATTTCTTTTTGCCCTAATTTCAGAAATTGGTTTCTCGGTGTCATTAGGCTATTATTCTACAGCCAGTAGGATATGACTGATTTGATTCATCTAATTTTTCGCTTATCTTAGGAATCTCAACAAACGAGATTGCTGAGGCCAGTGACAAGTTGTCAGCTTTGAATGATGAGTTCGTGGAAGTCAACGTTTGTCATTTTCAAAACCGACCGTAGTTTGTTTCTTTTTCTTTTTATTATCCTTCCTAGATCATCCTTCCTCTTGACACGTGGGTTTATACTAATAGAAACGTAAATAAATCCTATTACTGGCTATTTTTTATTTCGCAAACTGATCTTGTAATTTCTGGGTTTTGCTTTAAAGTTAATTTTAGAATTACTATTTTTTTTTGTCTTTTAGTCAATGGTTTTAAGACGTTTGAACCTTATCGCCAAATCATCATCTAAGTTATTTGCCGTCTAGATCATGTTTTGTTTTCTGGAATTTCAAACAAAGAGACTCATGCATTTTCTCATTGCATTAAAGGTATAATGTTTCTCAGCTTTACTTTTGTTGCACAGATATAATCTTCTCAAGAAAATCCTATTTACTTTTTTTTTTAGTTTCTTTCTCGTTCTCTTTCAGAAGTTATACACTTATTAAACTCCCCGTTGGCAAGTTCAGTATTTGTAAGTTGTAGTAAGCGTAAGTATGGCTCATCTTCTGCAATGACTGCAAACAACTCTATCATTAGTATTGCTATGACTCCAAAATCCAATCCACATTTTTTCCGGATGTAAAAACTTTGCCGAAATATTTTAAATCATATTTCAAGTTTGATTTATTTGTTCCTTTGGATTTATTTCATATCAACCTTCGTAGGTTATTTAATACCAAATCAATTTTCCTACAAAAAAAAAAGTTTTATTTCTAATAATTCATTTTAGCCTAAAGACACAGTTTAATTTTCAAAAAATACTTCTACTTCAAGCTATTCAGTTTAGTCAAATAGTTCTATTCCAAACAGTTCAGTTTAGCGTAAGTAGTTCCAATGTCAAAAACAGTTCTATTTCAAGCAATTTAGTTCAGCATAAGTACACTGATCTAATGTCAATAACAGTTCTATTTCAAGCAATTTACTTTAGCATAAGTAGAGTTTCAATGTCAAAAACACTTCTATTTCAAACAATGCATTTTACCATACAAAGCAGTTCCATTTCAAAGAATTCAGTTTAGAATAAGCATACGGTTTACATGTCAAAACAGTTCTATTTCGAGCAGTTTAGTTTATCATTACAGGAACCTCCCCATCAGATTGTTTAGTGTAATATTGAGGACACTCGTTGGTGGGGTTACCCCTCTGCAGAGACGCAGTCGGTGTATTTTACAGCCCCAGCTGACTGGGCGATTAAAGTTTGAATTTTTCAGCAAACAATATTGCCTTTTAAAAATCCCACCGATAGTCTCCTGTTTTGTTTATCCTCACTCGATTATCTCTTTTTTAGACCAATGGAATCATTTAAATAGAACTGTCAGTAAATCATACGACTGAATAGTTTTTATTTTCTTTAACGACTGTCATCGTAATTTCTGGATTTTGCTTAAAATTTGAATTTTTAAATACCAAATATTTTGTCCGTTAGTCAGTTATCCAGGAAGGTTTGAACCTTATCTCCTTATTATCATTTAACTTTTAGTCGATTGTTATCTTCGAGCATTTTCAAACAAATGAGATTTGAGAATCTTCTTATAGTTGCTTTGAAGGTAAATCTTCCCTACCTCTACTTTTGTTGAACAGATATAGTTTTCCCTAGAAAATCGTTTTCACTTTATTGCTCCTCCTCTTTTTTCCTTTGGGTTAGTTTCTTTCCCATTCTCCATCATTAATCATACGCTTATTAACCTCCCAGTTGGCAAGTTCAGTGTTTGTGCAGTAGCAGTTATTATGTGTCATCTTCTGCAATTACTGAAAACCCATCTATTTTTGGTATTGTTAATATACCAAAATACAATTCACTTTCTTTCGTGGGTAAGACATTCGCCAAAATCTTCTGAATCATTTTTTCTAATTTAAATCTGTCAATAAACAATATTTTCATTTTACAAACCCACCGAGATTCTCTTGTATTTTTTATTAAACCTACTTTTAACATTATGTTTCAAACTAACAGAAACGTAAAATAATTCCATTACTGATTATTCTTATTTTATTCATTGATATGTCATTTCTGGGGTTTTCTTAAAAGTTAGATTATGAAATGTCTAAAGTTAGATTTAGAAATGCCAAATGCTTTTAGTCTGCAGATGTCTGAACCTCCTCATCTGATCAGCATTTGACTATTTGCCCTCACGATCGATCGTTGTCTTCCAACATCTTTTAGAGACCAAGGCATTTTCTTATTGCATTAAAGGTATAATCTTCCTTACTTCTATTTTTACGCGAACATAGCATTTTCTAAAAATTCCGTTTGCTTTTTCTGTGTCTTTCGCATTCATTTTCATTAATTATGTACTTATTAACCTCTAAACTAACACGTTTAGTATGTGTGTGTGTGTGTGTGTGTGCATGTGTGTGAGTATGTGTGTGTTTATGTATGCGTTTTTTTACTATTAGAAGTTATTAAGGCTCATCTTTTTTAATTACTGTAAACCAATCTATTTTTGGTATTGTTATAACTCTAAAAACAACTCCACATTCACTCATTTCTAATACTCTTGTCAACCTCTTTTAAAATTTATTTCCATTTAAGATCTGTCACCAAACGATACCTAGAAAATCCTCAATAGCTTTTTTCATTCCCCTTGTCTGAACATTTAAAACATTAATTTTTCTTTAAATGTTCCTTCGAATCTATTGCTCGGTACATTAAAAGTGTATTCATATTTGTTCTAATCGTTTCTCTTGACAAAAGAAAGTGTCTATAAAATAGGCCAGTTTCTATTTGTGTTGTTATCACCTACTTTTCTAGCAAGTTTGTCCTTCGGTGAATAGGCGTTGGAGTCGTACAGTTCAGATTGTTGTCAAGTTCTTCTCAAAGTTAATTACTCGGTAAACCAAATTATGAGCCGTTACTATTGTTGTCTTGTAAAATCAAATTATAAGGTTTTATTCTATTATGCCACGCATGCTTCTCATTAACATGATATAATTACCGTTGAACTAGTAGCAGGAAGCAGAATGGTTGCAATGAAAAGTCCGAAGGGGATAAAAACAAGAAACCAGTGGAGAGATGCGATAAAACAACATAGCATAAATATAAATAAAACAAGAAATAGAACTGATTTTCAATATTTACGCACAAAGAAAGTGACAGGTTTCGACTTTTTGCCCTACTTGGTGAAGCTTAGTAATTATCAGCTGTGTGTCAACGTTTAAAGATTGTGCCATTCAAGCTTCTTAAATATAAATTCTACATTTATGTTAAGACATTTTGCTGAGATAAAATAAGCTTCATCATATAAAAAAAATTATAATATTTTCCTTTTTTTACGACTACGAAGGATTTTTAGTCCGTCAGGAATTATAGGAATTAATCTAAGCTGAGGCAAATTTCAAAATAAAGGCTTGATTTAGCCTGACAGTCATCAGCGAGGCAACTGGCAACGGTATAACATGTTTAAATTTTGACTTGTTCCTGCAATTCCCAAACATCTTTGGAAAATGTTAAAATTCTTCCAGTGTCGTTTCATCTTCGTATACTCAATAAGAGGAATCTTCACTGACATATCATACGTAACCATATTTACCACCCCCTCCGCTCGGGCAGGATATGACACAAGGTCAATTTTTAAGCGGAGTTTAACAGGTTTGAATTCAGAGTTTTCCTTCTCCTAGACTAGTTGCCTCACCAAGGCTGAAGAACCTAGTCTGCCCTACTATTTACCCATAGCTGGATGGAGAATTATTGGATTCATACCTTTCCCAAATGCAATCAGTCTTGTCCAGGATTTGAACTCCTGTCGCCGTGTCCATTCCCTACGACGATAACCATTACACCACGGGCACCCCCTAAATACACCACAGGCACCTCCTTAACATATCATATGTAACAGACGGAGAATTTGTAAGGTCATTGATTGATTGTTTAGTAATTTTAGCATGATATGAAGAACCGAATAAACAGCAACATATACAGGACTCCTGATGTATATTTTCTTTCCGATGTAGTCGAAGAACTTGAATAGATGCCCAAGTATTGAGCGTTATTTCTCACCTCTATTATTTATCTAAAATTATCATCTCTCTCCTTCAATCAAAGGCCTAACTGCACCCATTCCCTCTGATCGCTGTCCACTGACTATATTGTTCCCATGTGTATATTTCCAGGTCTGCAAATCAACTCTTAACCAAATCTGGGTGGTTGTATTTAACCATATTCAGTGCATCATTAGATTAAAGTAAAGGTTAAAACAGCCAGAAGACAGTCATATCTTGTCATTATATTCTCCTCGTGAGTTTTTAAAGCCATATTTAGCCGGTGGGCTCTCAATGGAGTCTGAGTGACAGCAAATCTACTCATGAATGCAGGACACTTTCCAGCATTCTGTTCAGTGTTAATAATGTTGTTGATTGGATGGTTTCCATTTTTCCTTCATCTAACAGATCATCTTTCCCATAACTCTGAGGACCCTTTCTTCGACTACAATTACAATCATTAACCTGAATCTGTCGTATCAAATGAGATATGAATATGGAATTTTGCGATTGGAATGAATTTTCTGATCCTGAATATCAGACACTTTTTTATAGTGAACGAGAAAAAAAAAAAGAATTAGTCAGCTAGTGTACTTTTTTTTCTGCTAGTAGATTACAGTGGAGTAAATGCGTGTGAACTTCAACATAAGTTCTTAAAACTTTATGAGAAAGCTGAAAGGACTATGGAGCATGAAGGTGAGAAGCAATGCACGTCAGTTACAGTGCTCTTGGAACAATCCCGAAGATTCTTAAAAAGAAGCAGATAAAACCGGAGATATAGAGAAGAACAGAGACTTGACAGGTGTGAAGTTTACTCCTATTGAAAAATGACATAGGCGTACACTTGAATTCCTCCTAGGAAATGAGACCAAATATTCAGTGCGATTTTTTAAAATATTTCATGCATATAATCTAATTCACAGAAGACTACGGATTTTCTTTTATATTAATGAGAAGAAAAAAAAAACTGGTATTAAACAGAGTTTAACGTTCCAGCAGACGAGTGAATGAAAATAAGAGAAAGCAAAAAAATCTGAAAAATGACCTTGATATTTCCAAAGAGATTTACAAACATTAAGGTTGCAGTGACATAAGCAACTTTTAGAATTGTTTTTAAGAAATTTTAAAAGAGATTGAGGGAACAGAATATCGGATGAAGAAGTGGGACTGAGAGTTCACTGTTGCTGCAAACAACAGAATGAAAAAAAAAAGAAAGAAAAATGAAGGGCAAAGATCACAACCATTCTAGGAAATTGAACATGATGGTAACGGTGATACCTATCACATTAGGAGCACTTGAATATTCCCTACGAAACATGAAAAGGAATTGAGGGACTTGAAGATCAAAGGAAGATTTGGTTCACATCATAGAACTGCTACGATCAGCTTGAATACTTTGAAGTACCCCGGAAAGAAAGAACGTCTTCGTAAAATACCGTACAAGTGCACCGATAAGACAAATTAAAAAAAATATATAAATGAAAAAGGAAATATAGAAAAATTGCTTAATCATTTTCTAAAAGATGTTTCGAAAGAAACGATAACATCAAACGTTTATTTGTTAAGATGTGATTCAATACTTGCATTGGAAAATTTATCATCTGAAAAAAACGGACACTTCTATAAAAGGAAGAATTCGACCATTCTCAAAGTCAGGGGAAAATATAGAAAGCCTAGAAAGCTAACATTTCTAAAGTTCATTTCTTTCATAGATTATAAACTTTCCAGACAGTCGTTATATATCCCCACCATCAAAGAATGCTACAATTCATCTCGTCAGCACAGCAAAACGTTTAATGTTTCTTTCAATTTAATTTACCTCGTAATTGTACGGTCACTACAAAGCAATCAGAGTTGATCTCATTTGGCTTTCAGAGGAAGTATGATATTTAGCTGAAAGGAACTCACTGATATTATTCTATATACATACGAGATTTACGTAATTAGTGATAACACGTGTGGGAGTTATTAAGCAATTACATCAAAATTTCACTGATATTCATCAGGGGAAAACATCCTGGCAGTAGGTGGGAGAAGAAAAAAGGATAATCGACGTATGATTGTTAAAACCCCTTATCTCTAGCAATGGGTTAAATCGTGCCACCACTGTTCTTCAACAAGTATGTCTTTGGCATTAAATGAGTCACGAGGGTAGAAATGAATATTAAACAAGGAAATCCAAACTAAGCAAAAAAAATTATATATTAATGCTTATTTCAACTGAACAAGTTATACGTTTAGTTATTGGGATTGATGTAAACGGCTTTATTTACATTTGTCTGTTTTAGTTTATTCATCTTATAAATTAACAGAGAAAATGTTTTCGGTAGGCCAAGATGTTTTGCCGGTTAAAACAGCAATTTTGAAATTAGATGGGCAAGTTTGTTTTTTTTTTGCTTTTAATGTGTGTGTGTGTGTGTGTGTGTGTGTGTGTGTGTGTGTGTGTGTGTGTGTGTGTGTGTGTGTGTGTTGGTCAAATATAATAATTCTAAATCAACAAAGCTAAAAACTAATACTCAGACAGAATTTATGTCTGATAATAGTTTTTTCCTTTTTTTTCTCACTTTCAAAATGTATGAAACATTTTATTATGGAATGGGCCAAAGAAGGTAAGATTAGAATCATTTTAATTTTCATATTGCTTTGATGATCAGCATACGAGCACTTTTTACCTATTTTTTAAAATTTTGCATTTTCTCCTCCTTATATATATATATATATATATATATATATATATATATATATATATATATAATCCAGGGAAAGGAGTTGCGCCCTCCCCTACATCTCGGTGTAATAGCTATTGAAAAGGGATATTTCGTGTAGCCTTCGACTACGATCACCAAATTTACTTACTTTTACTTATATATATATATATATATATATATATATATATATATATATATATAGAAAGATAGATATAGAAAGAAAGAAAGAAAGAAAGAACATTTAAATTTTTTTCTGATATTTTTTAAACTAAATTTCACAGATTTAAGAAATATTGGAGCAGACGCAGACAGCTTAAAAAGAAAAAAAAACATTCTACAATTAAATTTTGGCTCTTCTAACATTTTTTTTCAAAAAAGTTTCTGATGTACAATCAATTTTTATGTCCATGTATTATGTTTTGGCAATATTTTGAAAGTCTTATAAGAATATATTTTGGATTATTTGTATTTATGCAACGGAAAATTTTTTGACCAATTTTGGAAAAGAATTCTGAAGGTAAGTATAGGATAACCAGAAGCATAACATCCTGATATATTTGACTGATTTTCTCGGCATGTCAGCCTGTTTAGGGTTATTTTATACATATAATTGAGGGAATCGAGTTCATTTTACTTTTAAATTTACATTTTCAGTGTAATAGTTCCATAAGAGTTGTGATTTACTAAGCATTTTGATTAGATGTGGCACAAGGCTGCATGAATGAGGTACTCAATGAGACTTGAACTGATTTGTGAAAGTTTGCTTGTCTAGCTTGCTTCCTATTACACCACTAGAGGCATCGTTGTCCCTAAGAGTCATTGCACACTGTTATATGATATCAAGTATTCGTGTTTAATGTAAATATTTTGCACACAGTTATATGGTTTCAAGTATTCCTTTCTTATCCTAACAATAGACATTTCCATAATGAAATTCATACAAGTAACTTATAATAATAATATTTACAGAACAATTATAGGTTTAAGTAAGTTCTCTAAATGCAAATAAGTTACTGTAATATATAAAGTATTCCCATCTAATTCAAATAAAGTGCACGCAGTGGTATGATTTCAAGTACATTTGAATAATAAGCTATAATAATGATTGCATGTTTTTAAGAAATCTGTTTCACTTTATTTAACATATGATCTCAAGTAAGTAATGGTAGTAATCATTAGGAAACTATCATAGCTTCAGGTAGCTTTTCTTCATGCGAATAATTTAGAGTTTTATGATATCAAGCATTCTTGAATAAAATCTTTTTAAACAGATCTTTTCGACCCATAGACAGGAGCCTAACATATATTCCCTCACTGGGCTAGCGTTGACTTTAAACGAATGGAAATGAAAGTCTACGGTGTAATGGTTATCGCCGTAGAAAATTGACACGGTTACACGAGTTCAAATCCTGGAAAAGGCTGATTACATTTCACATTGCACCAATACGTTTGAGACAGGTATGAATCAAATTATTCTTCGTCTAGCCATGGGAAAATACTAAGGCAGACTGGACTCTTTAAACTTGGCATGGCAACCAGTCTTAGAGAAGTAAAAACTGTGAATTCAAACCTTTTAAACTCCGCTTGTAGATTGACCCTCCGTGTCGCACCCTATCCGTGCAGAGGGGGTTGGTAAATACATACTCTACATTGTATAGGACTCGAGAAGATGAGCCTCACTATTAGAAGCAATTAGAGTTATACACAAGAAACAATCTTTATGGACTGTAATCCCTCTGCAGAGGACACAGTCTTAGCCACACAGTGTCAGAGACATTTCTAATAGTGCATTGACCGCAGGTAGGAATTCTACACTTGATGGCGCACGTGAGTTAATCGAGTGACCTGATTCTAAATACTGAATGGGGCCAATTGCATTTCAAGTAGTGCTAATACCCTTTGGGAAGGTATAAATCTAATTAGACTTCATCTATGAGTTGATCGTAGAGCGGATTGGCCCTTTAACTTTTGTATTTCAACTGATCTAAAAGAAGGAAAACTATAATTTCAAACATAATCATCTCCACTTAAAATGACCTAGTGTCAGATCCAGCTTGCGCGGAACGGTAGCAAATATATTCTGGTCAGCAATAGTCTACTCCTTTATAAACATATGCAAGAGTTCATGTAATATTCTAAGTGAATAAGCTGAAGATAATGGAACCCAAAACTTAGTCTTCGAGGGTTAAAAATTGATCAATATAAAAGAAAAAATAATCTCATTAAGAGACAAATTATCTATGATAAACGTCTGACCAGAGAGCTAAACAGGTTAAAATTCGCAATAACAACACATAGGCTCTACATGACACCACAGGGCAAAAGCAGAAAGTAATTTACAGTTTCTAAGATCATCAAAGGTTCAATCGGTTGTCATAATTATGATTCCGGTGCACTGATAGGGGTGAAATTAGTGCAACACTTATAGTTGTATGAAAGGGAATTCGCATCACGAGTACACATTTTTGACAATGCAGTTTGTGTTTTACTTCATGCCAACCAAGAAAGCTTGAATCAATCTGTTCTTCATCCAGCTAAAGAAGACCATTTGTTTGAGTCTGTAGAATACACCGACTGCATCTCTGTTGATGGGTAAGACTCCTCCAACGAGTGTTTTGTGGCCCAGTTGGCTTGGGCTGTTGAATACACCGACTGCATCTCTGCAAATGGGTAAAACTCTGCCCAATGAAAGCCCGGGATATGAGATCAAACAATTGGATTATGGGGCTCGGGTAATGCTGGAACTGTGGGAAATATGGAATACCCCTTCATTTCCATCGCTCCCATCGGGCGAAAATTTTCGAAGAAATAACCCCGTTTCGACTTATTGAATGTCAGCCAAATCTTGTTTGTTCTGCACGTGATACTTCTTTAAATTTGAAATAAAACTCTTACCGGTATATATGCACTTAATTGTGGTTTATCTAGGTTCTAATTTCTTGAATAATTACATTAATTTCAGCAGTACCAGTTTAGCTAAAAGTATAAATAACTTCACGCACAGTCTTTATAGTATGTTTGTATTTGAACAACTGTCTGTCCACAGTGCTTGGATCTGATAAAAGAACCGTTTAAAGGGGAGAATAGGTGTAAAATGGTCCCTTACGTCTGTACTCTCCTCGGGAGAGCATAAGTTGGGTGGAAAGAAATCTAGTTCTGATCCCTTTTAAAAGAAGCGTCCAGTGCTGCCTAATGGGAAGGCACATCTGGAACTATGCAGATATTTTTATAAAACCACCTGAAACAAAGGCAAAGTGTCCTCAAGAAGATTACTATTGTTTTTTATGCTCTTTATAAGCCACGTCGTAAATTAGTTTTCCCAGTCAGTTATTTCACATGAAAGCACTTAATTTTTCCCGATATATGGTCCTCTAAATTGTACATCAAAGTAAAAAAAAAGTTCGGCACAATTTCAGATTTTGAAATAAAACAAGTTATTTCCGAAAATGTCAGCTTCAAGTTTTGTCAAAAATCGGCTAGATATGCAACGAGAATAACAAAAATTATCTATTTGATTTTTCGATGAGTAAAACAAAGTGCTTAATAGCAACATATTTTTTGCTGGTTATCGTTTCCTTCCAATGGGAAACTATTTCTTTTATTACATCTATGGATGTTGGAAGTACGTAATCTAGGCAGAGTATTTGTCTGATTAGTCAAGCTTTTGAAAAAAATTGATACATCTAGATTGTCATGATTAGCTCTATTATTCAAATACGTTTATAATTAAAATTCAGCCCAATATGAGTGAGTAAGAAAAGAAACGACTAAGAATGTATGATTTGCTTAAAGCCGAAACTAAGTCAAAGTTTCTTTGTCAATCGTATACAAAGCAAATAATTTTTTTAAAGAATGAGAGATTTTTAAGGAAAATTGGAAATGTATGATTGAAAAAAAAAAAACCGAAAAGAAGGCTTTAACTGTTCCGGCTTCGGCAAATAGGAAGTACCACATAACGTCAAAAAGAAAGCACGCTAATGAGCTGAAAGTCAATGAGTAAATTGTGAGGACAGCAATTAAATAAGATTTTAGCCCAGACCTTAACCTCCTTGATTACGCTATATGGGGCATTTTGGAAAAAAAATGATACTTCGTATCCAAATATTGGTTCGCTAAAGATTGCTATTGAAGAGGAATGGAATAAAACGCCCGAAATATATATATATATATATAAGGGATGTAAATCGTTTCGAAGGCGATTTCATATAATAATTGAAAAAATGTTGGCCATATTTAGTAAATTTACTGTTTTGCGTTCATCTTCTTATTTTGTGGTTTAGTTTTTAAATCAAAATTAATTTTGCTTATTATCATAGTAGAATATTTCTAATTTTGCTTCTGCACCCTGAATCTCCTTGTAAAACTCTAGTAAAAATGTCGAAGAAATAGGTTTTACCATCAGGTGAGCAAACCATTTCTTTCGAGGTTTTGAAAATCATCATTATTGTTTTAACAATTTCTTTGTGAAGACTATGTGTAAATAGTATTTCCTCGATTTTTTTCTTTGTATGCATAAAATTGAATGCTTTGAACTCAACGAACAGTAATATTGCTGCGAGATTCTTTACTTACTCCATCGATGCTTCAAAAGAGTGTAAGAGTCTGTTCGGTGGTGGAGCATTTCCTTTGAAAGGCGTCCTGATTTTTCTAAAAATTTTCGTAATTTAGGGTCGAATAAGATACAGAAACAGAGTATTATAAACAGCTACAGTGATAGCATTTACAGTTATGCCTCTATCGTTCTTAGAGTTCTAAGCGATTCCAAGTTTCCCTTTGTTGGGGAAGGGTCAAATTGGCCTAATCAGTTGAGTGTTCACCAATGTCCTGGAAGACTGGGGTTCAATCCAAGGTCAAGACACACCAAAGATTCAAAAAATGATACTTTATGGCGCCTTGCTCAACAGCCAGCATTATAAAGTAAGGATCAAGGATACAGTGGAACAATCCAGGGGATAGAGTAGTGCCCTCCCCTACATATCGGTGCAGTAGCTATTGAAATGAGCCTTTTAGTCACCCTTTACTACGGTCACCAGCTTTATATATATATATATATATATAATGAAAGTTGATATATATATATATATATATACATATATATATAAAATTTGCTCGAGATTATTAATCAAGTGTATGCAACTAATTAAGGTTATATATTCAATTAAGCTAGCGTAGTTACAGAGTCCGTGCATTTACAAAAACTGAAAATAAACCAGCAATATCTATGCTACGAAACGAAAAATCAAAAGAGACCAATCTTACTATTTCTTTTTTATTAATATCATTCTATTTATTATATGTGTAGTACAGTTAGTTTTCAAAGATTTTTTCTTTTTATTTTCTAAATAACGTTTTGATAAGCCATCGCATACTGACATCGCCTTGAAGACAGTTTACCAAAAAAGAAAGCGTTAAGGGCGGCATAATAACGTGTAAATAAATACATCCTAGCCATATTTTCTTTATATATATATATATATATATATATATATATATATATATATATATATATATATGGTTGTGTGATTTGAATATTTGTGTAGGTCTGTCTGTGAGGTGCTTTCAAAGTTTGTAGTCCTACGAACTTTGAAATTTATATTTAATGAGTGCTGTGGAAAATCAATCTCAAATATTCCTTAAGTAACAGAATAATTCTACCCAAGAATCAAATAAGAACTTTAACAATAACAGCAACAACAACTAGGACCACAAAAATAAACACATGCAGTCAATTATTATTTCTTTTTTTTTTTTGATGGAGTCCAGAATGTTGGAAATAAGTCATGGCAAACATTTAGTATATCGTTATTCGTTTGCAGCACTTAAATCACTCAACAATCTTTCAAAATTGGAACACAGGTGTGAGTAATATCTACCCTTTCATTCCTTGTATGTAACTCCGACAACATATGCATGTAACCGGCAATGTATATATATATATATATATATATATATATATATATATATATATATATATATATATATATGCCAACAGATTTTTATCATTTTAATATACGAATGCATAATTAACTGTCAGAATTTTTTTCTATTTCCATTGGTTGTATCTCCTCTGGAATATTAGACTATTATTGCTTGCATATATTACATATTTTGAAATGTGATGATCGATTTTATTAATATAGCGATGTAAAATGTATCGTTAATTTTTCCAAAAAGATACTGTAGTGTTGAGTTCTATCTCGACATCACTGATCAAATATGTTCGACCTGACCGACAGGCAGAGATCAAAAGTGATTAGGGGAGTAAGAAGAGATTCGGTTAGATTCAATGAGTGACAAAACTGCATCCCCCATCGGGGTTGGGTGATAGTTTATAAAAAAAAAAAAAGGGTTCCTCTATCAAATAAAATAACATGCAACGTATTTTATAATACTTGTTAGCGGTTTGAAGACAACATCTTAAAAAAAAAACAGTTTTTCCTTTTTACCTGTGTCTATCATTCCTTCCTAGTATGGAGAACAAGTGTCAATGTCTTTATCTCTTATAAGATTTAGACCCCTTTTTTAAAAAAACCCACATACATTATCTATATATATATATATATATAGAGAGAGAGAGAGAGAGAAATATTGGGCATCGATTTATTAAAAACAAAAGCCGTTAAATCCACAGTCATCAAAAAGCTATGTTATGAATTTCAGATTCACGGTCCGAGTCAATCATCGGGTTCCCTACATATACAGTATAACCCTGGAGGTGCCCGTCGTGTAATATTTATCGTCGTAGGAAAAGGACACGGCGACACGAGTTCAAATCCTGGACGAGATTGATTGCATTTCACATAGCACTAATACCCTGGGGAAAGGTATGACTCCAATTATTCTCCCTTCAGCTATGGGTAAATAGTAGGACAGACTGTGTTCTTCAGCCTTGGTGAGGCAACAAGTCTAGGAGATGGAATACTCTGAATTCAAACCTGTCAAACTCCGCTTAAATATTGACCTTGTGTCATATCCTGCCCGAGCGGAGGGGTTGATAAATATGATAACCCATGATTAATACAAAGCAAAAATTGTAAATCTAATCGACATCTGAATACAATGATTTTAGGATTTCTATATACATTTTCTAAAGTCAAAACAAATATTAATAATTATTATCTATTAGAAAACGCTGCAACATTAAAATATGTAATCAAATATAATAATCCAGTATCTTTGTGAAATACATGCTCATATTGAACTAAAATTTCGGACAGGTTTAGCACCATAATTCTGGTTCCAAAGATTCTGGGCTATATCATCATCATCATCATGTCGTGCTGGCAGCACGGATATCCCTGACCCTCTCTCGCCACTCCTCCCTATCGTTCATCGCCCTAGGCAGGTCTTCAGGACAACAACCTGTATCCTCACATAGCTGCTGAATGTACGTTCGTGCTGGTCGTCCTGCTTTTGCGCGGCCGTGTGTGGGGATCCATAAGAGTACATCTCTTATGAGTTCATCTCTGCTTCTCCAGCAATGTCCTGCATGTCTGGTTCGCCTAACTTAAATAGTTTTCGTGATAGGGGGCAGGTGGCCGTACAGTTGGTGTCTTGTGGGGTGTTGCTGCCAGGACTTGTTCAGGATTGCACGCAGCATTCTTGTGTAATTGCCATCTAGTTTCTTCTCCAGCTGTTTTGTTAGCGTCCATGTAGTGCATCCATATAGCAGTATCGATGTGACCACCGCCTGGAAGAAACTGCGTTTCATTTTATCGGTTAGGTCTGATTTCCATATAGTCGATAGCCTATTGATAGCTGTCCATGCTTTCGTTAACCTCGTTTCGATGTCCTTTTCGGTTGATTCGACGCTGCTTCCTAGGTACGTGAATTTGTCTACTAGTTTAAGAGGGGTTCCTTCTAGAGTGGAGATGTCCCCCGTTTGGTTATAGCACATATATTCAGTTTTGTGTGCATTAACATGGAGGCCTATGCTTGCTGCTGCTCGTTCCAAACTATGCAGAAGTGTTTCGGCTTGGTCAGGTGTATTTGCCAGTATCGCTATGTCATCGGCGTAGTCGGCGTCGGTAATTGTTGTTGCGGGGTATCTTCTGCTTCTTTTCTTCGTCAGTTCGAAGCCATTCTCTTTGATTTTGTCAATCGATGTTCTAAGTACGTAGTCTAGACAAATGATAAAGAGATACGGAGCCAGCGTGTCCCCTTGTAGTACTCCTGCTACAATGTCGAAGTATTCTGTGTCTCCATCTGGTGATCGTACTTTTACTTTAGTGTTTCTATAGAGAATCGTTATTGCCGCTACGGTTTCTTTAGGTATGCCGTACGCTAGTAGGATTTGTTCCATCTTTCCTCTGTGAATGGAGTCGAAAGCCTTGGTAAAGTCGACAAATATTAATGTCGCTTGTAGGTTCTTTGCCCGTACACCTTCAAGGATTCTGCGGATGGTTAATATTTGTGATGTCGTAGATCTATTTCTTCGGAAGCCATTTTGGTTTTTTCTAAGTATGTTGTCGATTTTGGGTTCTATTCGGTTTCGTAGTAGGGCATTGTAGATTTTGGCAGCTATGGATGTAAGTGTTATGCCTCGGTAGTTTTTGGCTAATCCGAGGTCCCCCTTTTTAGGGAAGGGGAGTATGCATCCCTTCGTCCATCTATC
>OY757910.1:100309509-100354509 GCA_963585895.1 Sepioteuthis lessoniana
ATATTTCTTTTTATATATTTTCATACATAACTATAAATCATACTAATATATATATATATATATATATATATATATATATATATATATATATATATATATATATATCGACAGTTCGGATGATATATTTTTTAATAACAAATTCAACAACTCAAGCTGGATTTACTTCCTTTTGATGACATCCCACGAATTTCATTTTTATTATCCTTGCCGAACGAAGAGGGGATGTTACCTCAAAATATCGCAAGGAAAAAAAACATTTATTTTTAAATGCTTCTATTCCAATTGCCTTTGATGTACATGCATTATATTTTTCAACGTTTTCTTTTCGCTATTGGCGTTATTTCTCTATATAGACCATGTCATTTTAACACACCCACACACGCATATATATATATATATATATATATATATATATATATATATATATATATATATATATATATATATAACAATCATTTATAGAAAAAACTGAGTAAAGCTTTATTTCTGAATCACGAAAATCACTGTTATATATCCATTATAGCAACTTTGGCTTTTTTTTCTGAATATAATCTAATTTTGATCATTACAGAAAGTGCTATGTGTCACTTTTATTTCCCTGTTTTTAATCATACAACCTCCTACTTTTACTGAATTGGTTGAATTAGAACTGTTTGACTAAACTGAGTTGCTTGAAATAGAAACGTTTTGACATATAATTGTGTGTAAATAAACTCAAAATTTATACTAAACTGAATTGTTTGAAGTAGAAATTTTTTGACATTTAATTGTGTATGAACAAAATATATATGTTTCCTAAACTGAATTGGTAGAATTAGAGCTGTTTGTGTGCTTGATATCAAGAGTCTGTTCTACACGTTTACACACACACACACACACACACACATCATCATCATCATCATCATGTCGCTATCAGAGATCTCCCTAGCCCTCGCCCGCCACACGTCTCTATCGTCTATCGCTCCCGGTAGATCTTCAAGGATACATTCTGTATCGGCACAGAGCTGTTAAATATAGGTTCTAGATGGTCGTCCTGCCTTTGTTCATCCATGTGAAGGGCCCCACAGAAGTATATCGGTTATGAGTTCGTCCCTACTTCTCCATCTGTGCCCCACGTGTTTGGTTCGTCTAACTTGGATAGTTTTTGTGATGGATGGTACGTTGTCGTACAGCTGCTACTTTGTGGGGTGCTGCCCGGCCTTCGGGAGTTGTTCAATATTGCTCGCAACATTCTTGTGTAGTTGCCGTCAAGCTTTTTCTCCATGCGTTTAGTTAGCGTTCTTCTAGTGCATCCATATAGCAGTATCGACACGACTGCTTCTTGGGAAAAAACTGCATTTTATTTTATCGGTCAGGTCAGACTTCTATATAACCGATAGCCTATCGATTGCTGTCCATACCTTTGCTAGTCGAGTGTTGCTGTCTTTCTCGGTTGATGAGACACTGCTTCCTTGGTAAGTGAACTTGTCGACTAGTTTCAGAGAAATACAATTTAGTATGGAAATGTCGCCTCTTTGATTAAAGCACATTTTTTTTGTTTCGTCTCTATCGACATGGAGGTCTATGCCAGCAGCTGCTCGTCCCATACTAGGTAGCACGGATTCGGCTTGGGCGGGTGTATT
Organism: Sepioteuthis lessoniana; assembly: GCA_963585895.1. Classification (NCBI taxonomy): domain Eukaryota; kingdom Metazoa; phylum Mollusca; class Cephalopoda; order Myopsida; family Loliginidae; genus Sepioteuthis; species Sepioteuthis lessoniana. The sequence goes on from OY757910.1 coordinate 100,311,132, forward strand.
TGGCAGAAGTGCTATGTCATTCCTTTTTTTCGGACAGGATAGAATCGTTCGATCGGGGAACTACTGCTGCTCATCTATAAAGGTGGCTTCAATAGATGAGAATAAAAACAGCCACTGAAAGATAACCATGACCCAAACTCAAACCACATGTCCAAACCGCATCGCTCTTCGCGCAGGTAAAAAAGGGGCACGTCCTGCTGAGGTTGGAGCCCTGGCCTCAGAGTTCGAAAATTCAGCTAAACAACCAAAATTACTAAAAATTAAACACAATACAAATAGCAACTTTTAACGTTATAACCTTAAATAGAATAAGACTGCTACCTGAGCTCACTGCATCTGCCATAGATCATAAAAATAGTCATAATTTGAATTCAAGAACACAGACACACACATAGCGAGGATATTAAATATCACGATACTGGCAATGGATAGAAGCTAGCCACTGCATCAGCATAGAAAAACTATATCAATTCCACGATAGGAGTAGGTATGCTTATTAGACCACTAGCCCTAAAATCACTAAATAGTACAGAGAAAATACACCTTAGGATGATGGTATCTACTTTTAATGGCAACACCAGAGCAACAATAATCTCCTGCTACAGCTTTACCAATGTTAGTGAAGAAACAGAAGTCATCGCCTTCTACGATGAACTATCCTCTCTTGTGCGTAGCATCCCGAAACACAGCGTTCTTGTCATTGACGGAGACATGAATGCCCAAATCGGGAAAAACGGAAACCACAAATACAGCCTACACAACTCGTCAAACAGGAATGGACAACATCTAACAGATTTCACGATAGAAAATAGATTAACATGTCTAGATACAAACTTTCAAAAAAGAGAAGGAAAATTATGGAACTTCACATACGCAAACAATACTAAATCTCAGATAGACAACATTTTTATAAACAAGAAATGGAAAAATAGCGGAGTGAATTGCGAGGCTTACTCTTCTTTCGAGAGTGTGTCCTCCGATCAACGAATTGTCACGGCAAAAATATGATTGAGCCTATGAAAGAATGCCACCCTAAGAACGAAAACCATACACTATGACTGGGCCCTCCCTAATAACAAGGATATTAGAGATAAATATATAATAGGATTAAGAAACAAATTCGATGCACTACAGGAGAAGAAAGAAAAACGTACTCCAAATGACGAATATGAGAATTTCGTCAACACCCATCTAAAGCAGTAGAGAAATACATACCAACAAAACATAGATCTAAATCTAGAGTCTCATGGGAGACATTAGCGGTTAGAGAAAAAAGCGCAAGCTTGAAAACAGCCTCCAAGTGCAATAGGAAGAATCCACCTAACACAAATACCCTAAAACTAAAAAAGGCACAAAATGAATTAGCAAGCATATACCTAAAAGAACAGACAGAATACATAAAAAATCTGATAGATAAAATAAGAGACTCAGTGGAAGATAGGCACTCTAGGATAGCATGGCAAACGATAAACGAAGTGAGCGGAAGGAATAGCACTGCCAAAGCTAAACTGAAAGCAACAAACCAACACGAACGAATAAAACTGTGGAGACAGCATTTCGAGGATCTACTAGGAAACCCATCGAAAGTTACACATGAACCAATCACGAGAATTATTAGTAAACAATTTGACACCAAACTAGGGCCGTTTACTCTCGAAGAACTCGACTCAGTACTTAGATGAATCAAAAATAGCAAAGCCGCAGGGCTTGATGAAATTTCCCCAGAAATATGGAAGACTAGACAATTCGATGACATACTGTAATACAAAATATAATCAAAATCCGATTGACTGATGGATGAAGGGATGAATCGTCTCTTTCGCTAAAAAGGGTGACCTCAGATTAGCCAAGAACTACCGAGATATTACACTTACATCCATAGCAGCCAAAATATACAATGTCCTACTACGCAACCGCATAGAACCCAAAATTGACAACATTCTTAGGAAGAACCAAAATGGCTTCTGGAGAAATAGATCCACGACCTCACCAATATTGACTATCCGTAGAATTTTTAGAGGCGTACGGGCAAAAAAACCTACTGGCGACAATATTTTTGTCGACTTTACAAAACCCTGTGATTTCATTCATAGAGGGAAGATGGCGCAAATCCTTCTCGCATAAAGTATACCAAAAGAAACTGTCACGGCCATAATGATTCTCTATAGAGATTATAATGATTCTCTATAGGGAAAGTGCGTTCTCCAGATGGAGACACAGATTACTTAGACATTGTAGCTGGAGTACTGCAAGGAGACACACTTTCCCCATTCCTCTTTATCATCTGTCTTGACTACATGCTTAGAACATCGATCGATAAAATCAAAGACAAAGGTTTCGAGTTGACAAAGAAAAGAAACAGAAGGTACCCTGCAAAAAAAAAGTTATCGACGCCGACTACGCTGATGACATTTGGATTCTGGCAAATGCACCCGCCCAAGCCAAAAACCCTACTACATAGTCTCGAAGGAGCTGCTGCAGGTATTGGCCACCATGGCAATGCACACAAAACAGAATATATGTGCTTTAATCAAACAAGCGACATTTCCACACTAAACAGTAGCTCTCTGAAATTAGTACACCAGTTTATCTACCTTGGAAGCAGTGTCTCAACGACCGAGACAGACATCAACACGCGACTAACACAGGCATTGGCAGCTACAATAGGCTATCGGTCATATGGAAGTCAGACCTGACCGATAAGATGAAACGCAGTTTCTTCTAAGCAGCGATCGTCTCGATACTGATATATGGATGCACTACATGAACACTAACAAAACGGCTGGAGAAAAAGCTTGACGGTAACTACACAAGAATGCTGCGAGCAATATTGAATACATCCTGAAGGCAACACCCCACAAAGAAGTAGCTGCACGGCCACCTACCCGCCAACACGAAAACTATCCAAATTAGACAAACAAAACATATAGGACGCAACTGGAGAAGTAGGGACGAGCTCATAAGTGATGTATTCCAATGGAACCACTCACATGGCCGAGCAAAAGCAGGGTGACCAGCTCGAACCTACATACAACAGCTCTGAGGATACGGGATGTAGCCCTGAGGACCAGCCGGAAGCGATGAATGTTAGGGAGAGGTGGCGAGAGAGGGTCAGGGATATCCGTACTGATACCACGACATGATGATGATGATGATGATATGTTATCGGCGTAGTCCACGTACGTAATTGTTTGTGCGTGGTATCTTCTTCTTTCCTTTGCCAGCTTGATACCGTTATCTTTCATTTTATCAATAGACGTTCTAAGAACGTAGTCTAGGCAGATACACACCCACAAATATATATGTAAATGTGTATATACATTAACATATATATATATATATATATATATATATATAATTGGTTTTCAAAAGCAACTACTACAATACAAAACTTTTCAAAAAATAATTAGTTTCAGATTCCACAAATAAAAGTGTATTTTTGGCAACAATGTGTATATACCAAAGGTTCTGATTCGGATTCTTCTCAGCTGAATTCTTAAAAAATAGCATGTATTTTTCACCGAATCTTTTTGGCTTTGCCTTTTGGCTTATTCCAATATAATGACAGCGTTTTGATACACATATCTTTTTAAAGAAGTCTTATTATATTTTACATTCGGTACATAGAATGAAGACTTTTAAGGAGTTCCAATTGATTAACCGTAAGCAATAATCCATCGTAAATTTTGTTAATCAATACCTTAGCGTATCATGGATTACGTAACGTGTTTAAATCGAATTTTTATCAAGTTAGGCTTAATGTAAAATTAATATTTACATATTTCTCCCGAAAAATCATTAATTTCGAGATTTTCATTAAGTGATATGTATCACATAGCAATTCAATTAGAAATGATATATTTTCATCCATTTAAACTGGCGTCATCGTCCGAGTCGATTAAACGCAGTTCGACATTCCAAGAATAATGATAATCGGAATTCAGTAACTGTTGAACATTAATAATGTATTCCCTTACAATATTAGCACAACAGTTCTCGTCGTTGCAAATGGAACCAGTGACACGAGTTCAAATCGTTAACGAGGCTGATCGCATTTCATAGAGGGCCAATAACCTGTGGAAAGGGATGAATTTAACTAGTATTCCTTACGCAACCACATACTGTTTAAAGTAAGGAAAACTAGGCTCTGTAAATTTAGAGTGGTACCGGTCTTGAAAAAGGAAAACTTGAAATAAAATCCAAGCGTGCTTCGCTAAAAAAATAGACCTTCTGTTACATCCTACTCGTGATAGTCGCATCAGGTTTAGGTTCAACCCCAGTCGGATCATACCAAAGACAAAAAAATGGTAGTTGGTGCTCCTTTGCTTAATACTCAGCGTCATAAGGTACGGATCAAGTGTAAGTGGTGCATTTCCTTGGTATATGAGTAGGGCCCTCCTTTGCATCTCAATATTCTATCTATTAAAATGGTATCATTCTAGCCAACAGTCGGCCTACCTATGTATATGATATTATATGGGTAAGATAAAGGTAAATACTTACTCGAGAAGGATATATATATATATATATATATATATATATATATATATATATATATATATATATATAAAAAGTTGAATAAAAATATTAAGAAAAATAATGATATTGTTTTTACCTTGTTTTTTTTTTTTGTTATCAAGTAGTTTCGACTTTTGCTCATCGTCAGGAGAAACCGTTTTGTAAAAAAAGGGAAGCTTTTTGTGGAAATATTTCAATGATTTTATATGCTCTTAGTGAAGTGACGTAAAATGTATTATTACCGTGGGATATCAAGTTGTCTGACGAATAATTCTGTCCAATAATAAATCATTCTTTATTCTTTTTAGGTACTCTTTTTTCTTTTCTCTTCACTTGTCTCATAGAAAGTGCTTCCAGTATCCCCAATCTTTTTAATTTTCCTATTCGGCAAGCGTTCTGATTCTGTTTGATTTGACCGTTCTATTATTTCTCTTTCTCGACTTTTCATTATAAGCATGTCGCATTTTTCTCTGCCATATATTATTCTTATTATCTTACTGTATATTTGCATTGCTTTTATCAGTCTTCAATTCCTTTTCATGTTTTACATCTAGATTTATGTCGTCCATGTACATAAGGGGATTAATCTTTTCTTTTATAAATTTGTTGTTCATGGTGCTTTTCGTAAATATGCAATTAAGAGGTAACATAGCTATTAAAGATAGTAACGGTGATAGCACGTCTCCTTGAAGTAGACCTATCTGGATTTTCACCTCAGCTGAAGTTTTATTTTCCGCTGGGTGTTAATTCCATTTTCCAGTTTTTGACGGCCTCCGTGCTGAATTTTTATGCTTTTCTCGGATATCTTGAATATATTAAAACATTCTAGTACCTCGATTTGTGATAGTATATCATTGGTCTTATTTTAGTCAATCCATGCCATGGTGACATTTTTCTGCCTCGTGTTGTACTCCTTGAGGATGTCATAATCCAGGTAATATAAGTCAACTGTTTATTTTTGGCCTCCTGTGAATCCTTGCTATGTTATTATTATTATTATTATTATTATTATTATTATTATTATTATTATTATTACATAGATATTTATTTATTGTAGCTTAGATTTTGCATAGGGTTGCAATTATGTTCAACACGACCGGTATTGATGTTGCAACCGCGTAGTAATGATCTTCAAATGGGATTCGCTAATTATACACCATGAAGACGCTCCCTAATGAATATTATATTTCTAGACTTGGCTTAAATTTACCACAGCAACAAGAGTATGTCGTAGGCGGTGAGAATGAATTAACTTATAAGTACTGAATTGAAAGTCTGTTCATTATCCTTGATTATCCTATGCACTACAACCATCACCTAGGTCTAATTCCTCTCTCTCTTTCTCTCTCTGTTTCTCTCTCTCTCTCTCTCACACACACACACACACGCACATATATATATATATATATATATATATATATATATATATATATAATTTACATGTTTTCAAACCAACTATCTTCCGAATCAACGGTATTAGTATTATATTATTACAACTCGAACATTATACAATAAAAAATACTGGTATTATTTATTACCAAATACTAAATCAATGAAATTCTGTAACAAAGATAAAATCTTATATATGCTAGGGTTAATCAAATGTTTAGCTATATTTTATTATTTTTTTCTAGTTGACTTCGCATATATGATGTAACCGTGTCAGTTTAAGATGTGAGAGATATCTGCACTGGAAGTGTTCATATAAAGTACACACTACACTTTTGTAAAATGTTAAGTGGAAAACAGAACTGCTACTCCAAAAATAAAGCACACTATTCTATATCTAGAATTCAGGATTATAAATTTATTTCCATCCTGTTTTTCAGTTTCTGGTGTGAACCAAAAACACGAAGATAAAAATTTTACAGGACTTCTTCAGATCCAATGGATAAATAAAACAGAATAGACACGTGGGGTGGAGGAGGAAGAGATTAAGGAGTTACCTCCTCGTTTTATTGAATTTCCGTTTTATTTTAATTTTCAGATTTCTTCTGTCAGTTATAATTACGGTAAATTAACATTTTTATCTATTTGTTTAGTTAATTTTCTTTTCATGTTAAATTCGATAATTAACTTTTAAGAGAAATATTAATGCTTATAATAATTTCGATACCATTTAATTAGCTACCTATTTTTTTAGTGTATATGTTGGATAAGTTTTTTTTCCTGGTTTCACTATTTATTTCTATGTTTTTTTATCTATGTCTCTCTCTGTCTATATATATATATATATATATATATATATATATATTCGTGTGTATGTGTGTGTGTGAGCGTGTGGCGAAACATATGTCTTGGTAGCTTCCACAGCTTTATTACCCAGATGTTTGAACTCCTAAAACCTAAGTTCCGGGATTAGGCTACATTACCTGTTCCTCCATGCGGCTTCCCAATGGCAAATAGAGTAAAGCATTGCTCAACGTCTCAGGGCTCCAACTATCACGATTCTACCCGTGCTGAACGGATGTGTACCTGTCTCTGTGTATCAGTAAAATTTGAAAAATCAGGTATTAGACATGGAACATGTCCACGATTCTACATCCAAATAAAATAACAGTTTATTAAAAACTAATGCTCGTTACTTAATGTTTACTGCTAGCACCACGACGATTCAGCAATTCCGTGATAATGTAGTGGTACGAGAAGGTTTGTTTTTTTTCTTTTTTACTAAAAACGGAAGAAAGGAAGAAAGAAAAAATGACGATACCTTTTTAATCTTTACTTCATTTTTGGTTTCAACAACCATTCTATGGGAAGGGAAACTTCTTAATAGAACCAATGGAAATAGCTGCGTCTCCCACACAAGGTTTTAAAATATACTTGTCGTCTCCGGTGGTGGATAAGTCAAAAATTGGACTTTTATATCGCTGGTTTCGGCGATGTCGGCTCAGTAGCAGCAGGCATAGTGTTAGGCTACTAAACCTAATCAGCTATATGTATGTTACTAGCGGCCGCATGAGAAGATGTCCTTTCTGTCTTAAGGGTTCCGCTGAAGTGAGGTCGAATTTCTCATTTTTGCAGGGTGGGTTCCTTTTCCGGGCATGCGTGCCTCCGCTTCCTGTTAGGGACTTCTGAGAATGACCAGTGATAGTCGTATTAAACACATTTGAGAAAACCGGCATAAAACTGAATCAACAATGTCTTTGGAAATTAATGGAACATTAATCATAGACCCTACTATATATATATATATATATGTGTGTGTATGTGTGTGTGTGTGTGTGTGTTTTCTTGTATGTATGTGTTAACAAGATAGTCGTATAAGTATGCTAATGTAAATCAGTGTCCTTAAATACAAGCTAAATTAAGATTTGGTCTATTTTTTTATGGGCGTCAGTACTTTAACTAAGATACCAATATCAGGTGATTATATATATATATATATATATAGTGATGTTTATAATATTTGGGCCCTGTCAGAAGGGGCGGCAGAATACACCAACTCCATTACTGCAGATGGGTAAACCCCTCAAGGAATGTTGATATGACATGAAACAGTTGATGATGAGGCTCCAGCATCGGAGATTTTGATAATCTGAACAACATATTTATTGTCATTGCTGACGGGTTCACCCTGACCCGGAGTAATAGAAGCTGAAAGACCCATACCTATGGGTCAAATAGAACCGTTTGGAATTTTAACAAGTATGCAAAGAAATGACTTATGTTAAATTGATTTTTTAGAAATAGAACTGTTTGATCATTTAACTGATATCTGATTAAGTTATTAGTGATATATCGCACTTATTGGAACTATTTAAATACGTGAAAATGGGTGATTATTGTTAAGTCGAAGGATTAATGTTAAATAGAATGATTTGTGTTAAATAGAAATTCTTGAAACTCCTGAACTGTCTGCTTGAATTGAAATGTTGGTATAACATATCAATTTTTGGAACCATTTGACTCTGAGCCTATGAATGAATTTTTTTGCACTGCCTGCAAACAAAAGATTGATTTTGAATAGAACTATAATAGTTTACAATAACTGAAATCATTTAACTGTGCAGAAACAACAGCAATATTAGTGTGAAAACAAATTCGTTCAAACTCATTATTAATGAAATTACTAACAAACTATTCTTTTACAAATCATATGTGTGTATACATTGAAATGTGTGACAATATGCCCGCTGGCCGACCTCCACTATCTCAACTTCTTAAATCAGTTCATGGCCATTCGATAGTCTAGTGGTTTCTCTCATCTCCGGCCAGGGGCATTTCACATATTTTACAAATTTGCAGCAGACACAACATATACAACTGAGAGTGGTAGAAAGAATAACAAACATGCACGGACTTGGGTTTTCCTTAAGTGTAAGAAGGGAGAAGTTTTGGCACTTTTCTATGGTTTTCTATTTATCTGTGGCTATCGCGAGACTCTATCCGAACGAAATTCCCACACAGCCACCAGGAACGCTGACTCATCCACTTACGTTGGTTGATCTGGCTTATGAGCCCACAGGTCCAACTCCTCCTTTAGCAGCCGCCTCTCTCTCACCGTCGCCTTTCCCTGACTGTCGCTAACTCCTGTTCTGTTGACTGCCCATAGACCTTGCCTCGACTTATTCCGGTCTCGCGGAAAATCTCGCGCTCAAGCCCTCTGTGTGGATTGGCGCTCATCCATACCCATAGCCAAAGAAACCAATGCCCCCCCCCATTGTGCCACAAATATATGCAAACAAATGACTGTGGTAAAATTCTTACGGATACATAGGAATAGATAGATTCATTCAGCTTTGAGCAAACAAATGATTAATAGTATTATGAATTTGACTCTGGGGATAGTCAAATTCATATGGTACTCATAAATATAGCCTCTCTCTCTCTCTCTCTCTCTCTCTCTCTCTCTCTCTCTTCTCCCTGTCCCTCTTTTTGTTTACCTTGCAAACCAACAGAAGTAGACGAGAAGTCTGAAGCCTTGAATTCTGGTCAAGTGTTCGTGCCGACCGATTGACGGTCAAGTTTCTCTAATATGGGTGTATGAACTGGCAAGAAGTCCCAAGCAACAAGTGACATATTTGAAGGCTGAATGCCAAGTGGCCAAGAAACCTACGTGCCACGAGGCTGCAGGAAGGTCGAATCTGCAAAGAGGAAAAATCAGACAAGTCAGCTGTCCGAGAGATCCCGTCACAGGCACACGTGTCTGTGATGAAAAGAGTAAACTGTCTTCCCAGGCCAAACCATATAGGAAGATTAAAATGCCACCAGAAAAAGGATATGAACCACGTGAATATTTTCTTCGTCGACTGACCACGCGAAGAACTAGTGAACGAGAGACAATTTCAAGATGTACCAAGAAAGAAAGAAAGAAAGAAAGAAAGTGAAATTAAAATTCGGAGAAACACGACAGGAGAAAAAAAAAGAAAAGGAGAGACATATATATATAAAAAAGTTAAAAGAAAAGGAAAGAGAGAGAAGTAAGATAAACTTTCATTTTAATGTTGTTTCATCTTTTTGCTTTCCCCGTTTCTATAGCACGTAAAACACATAAAAATATTTTTGCACACATCATTACTTGAAAAATTCTTGGTGAATTATCCCCAAATTGTTAAACTACACCTTTTTTTTTTTAAATTTATGTTGCAAAGACTATTTTACTTCGCATACATGCCTTTATTTTGGGGGATTTATGATGAAATAATTTGTATTCTAGATTGAACATTTCGTGTTGTCTTCATTTTTGGCTCGTTCTAAAATTTCGGTCATAGTTTACCCTGTTTGCCTGTGGTTAAATGACATCCAGAATTAAAATACTATCCGACCTAATACCAGCAATACGCTTGGTATTTTCCGGGCGATAGGCGTAGGTAAATGGGTCGAGACTAAAAGCTTGTCATATTCGCCGACAGTAAACCAGTCGAAGTGCAATGACAATAGTTACTAGAATTATTAGTATTAGATAGAAATATTTGAAACCATTTAAGTCTGCGGAGGAAATAAACTCAGACTCGTTTATAAATGTTACCAACAAAATGTGTTTACAAATCATAAATATTTAATATATATGTATAAATAGGATTTAATATTGAATAGCTTACAACGGTGGATGTTGACTAAAGCCAATCTCAACCCACTAGATCCTAACATATGACTATATATCTATTAAATTTTCCTAATAGGCATACGCAGCATTTCAGTCATTTTAATTTCTTGTTTCCTTCAGGGGTCTGTTTTAGTTGGTATCCTGGAAATTCTGAATTGAAGACCTTACTTAATCAACCGAGAAAAAATTTTCTCATTAAATTGTCTACGCTTTAAATTTGAAAATTTATTTGTTAAAACCTACACTTCTTAATTCACATATCATATGAGGTTATACAGCTTCTAATAATATTCGGAAACCAGAGTAACTTGTTTAATGAAATATGCCGAAAAGAGAAATTGACACCAAAATATAAATTATTAATATTGTGTTTCAAGTTATAACTAATTACATAACAAATGTTTATTTTTCTACATAAGTTTTTTTTCAATCAATACAATTAATTTAGCGTATATATTGACAAGCTGCATCGAGCCAAATACATTGAAGTTATCGTATCGAGAGTTAATTATCAAGCTATGCAATTATTGATCAGTACTCGTGTAAGGTTTGGTTTGGTTTCTTTGTTTAATGGCATATCAACTCTTTTTAGTTTATTTAATGCCAAACCCATTCTCCTAGAAGAACAGTAGTGGTACTATTTAACTCATAGCTGGGAGGATAAGGGGGTTCATACCTTTCCCAAGGGTATTTGCCCGAAAGTGAACGTAATAGTGTGACTGGAGTACGAACTCGCTTACTACGATTCCGCAGTCCATCGCTTTAACCATTACACCGCGGAAGAACAGTAGTGGTACTATTTAAATCATAGCTGGGGGGATAAGGGGGTTCATACCTTTCCCAAGGGTATTTGTCTGAAAGTGAACGTAATAGCGCGACTGGAGTACGAACTCGCGTACTACGATTCCGCAGTCCATTACACCATTACACCACGACGACACCAGTACTCGTCTAAGGATTTTAATTAGTTTTTGATTTCTCACCACACCTTGACGTCACGTGAACAAGTGAGATAAGACGATCTTTTAGAAATCATTTTTTACATTGTGAATTTTGGAATATGCAGTTATTTTGAGGGATTTTTTCGCACAATTGTTTGATCTAATGAACTACATGTACGTGTTCATGTCGATAAAGTTAAAAAAAAAAGTTCACGTTGATTTCATGTTCAAGGTCATTCACTATCACCAGTTTGTTGACCAAGATAAATTAAAAATAAATTGATATCTAAAAAAATGATTAGTAAATAGTCTGAGGACATGACATTATTACAGAGAATTTATCTATCTATCTATATAAGTTGCCGACCTTAATCGAGGGTGACCCGAAAGCTCCTTTTTCAATTGTTACTACACTGGGGTGTAGGGGCACAAGTTAGGATATATATATATATATATATATATATATATATATATATATTTGTGTGTGTGTGCGCGCGCGTGTATATATATATATATGCGCACACACCTACACACACGTGCGTGCGCACACGCATACACACACACACACACACACAGACACACACACACACACACACACATATATATATATATATATATATATATATATATATATATATATATATGTACACGCTCTAAGCAGTGGTATTGCTCACTATTTAATGATACTGCACAATTTGGTCCTCCATTAACTCACTAAGTGAACTAGTAAGAACAATAATCTTCTTTAATATGTATATATATACATATTTATATATGAAAAAAGTTCAGAGATTCAAAAACACGAGTTCTTAAAATGATGGTTCTATTTACAGAATTATCTGATTACTTTACATGTTCTCGAATATATATATAATATATATATATATATATATATATATATATATATATATAGAGAGAGAGAGAGAGAGAGAGAGAGAGAGAGAGAGAGGATGCACGCGTAGTGTAATCATTACCGTTGCGAGAACTGGACCCGCTGACACGAGTTCAAATTCTGGATGGAGATGTTTACATTTGACACAACGATAATCAAATTGGGAAAAGCATTCATCCAACTATTTGCTATCAAGCTATGGGTAAATAGGAGGAATTAGTGGAAGCTTTAACTTTGATTTGGCAACCGGTCGAGAAGAAGGAAAACTATTAATTCAAATCAGTTAAATGCCGCTAAAAATGTGGAAGCTTTAACTTTGATTCGGCAACCGGTCGAGAAGAAGGAAAACCATTAATTCAAATCAGTTAAATGCCGCTAAAAAATTGACCGTTTGTCAAATCTTCTGGTTCATTGGGTTGTAAATGCAAAGAATACACACACACACGCGCGCATATATATATATATATATATTATGAATTCGTCCACAAGAGATTAATTTTTTTCAAATAATCTATTTTGTTCTTTCTTACACGCGTTTCTACCTTTTCGGCATTTTCAGAGAATATTCGATTATATTGGCTGTTTTTTTTTTTTTGTATATATATTGGCGACTGTCCTGGTGGGGTTTGCAGAGTTAGATTTTCTGATGGTGTTACTTCTCTTTATCTCTTCTTTCTTTTTTCTTTCTCCTTTTCCGAGAATGTGTCTGTATTTTTTTGGATAATTTTGTGCCTGTATTTTTTTTTGCTTTTGATATTTGATATGCTATAAAGTTTATCGGCTGGTTAATTCTGGGTCACTGTATTTGTGTATGTGTGTAAGGAAAGTTATCTATGTGTTTACAGTTTAGTTCTGTTGATTGTTGGTGGTTTTCGTATTTTAACAGCCTAACATTTTTTTTTGTATATGCTTGTGTTTGTTTTTTGGCTTCTGTGTGTATAGTTATTATGCCATCGTGTTTTTTTGGTAGTTTTTTTTTTCTATTATCGAGTATGCGCTTCAAATTGTGAATTTAACTGAGAACAACGTTTATCTTTTTTCCTGAGTGTGTGTGTGTGTGTATGTGTGTGTGTGTGGTTTAAGTTCTATTCAAAGTAGGCATGATTTGTCTTTTAGGTTTTCTCTTGTATTTGAAATAATATGTTGTAGTTTGTTATGTAAGCATTGTTTTGAACGATCCGTTGCTACATTAGTTTAGATGTTTAGATAGATTTAGTTTTCTATTTTGGGAAATTTACTATTACTTCCTTGAAGTGATGATCTCGTTTTGAGTACTTATATCGATCCTATGTATAATTCTTTACATTTGTTACATTCGATTACGTAGACTCCATTTTTGGAATCGCGGCAATTTTTCATTATGAATATCGTTTTGGGGTTTTTGAATCGATATTATTTTCCTTCAATAATCATACTGCATAGCCAACGTCTTTTATTTTCGCATTTTGTGACACCACGTTGTTTACTGACTGCAGAAGAGGCGAGTACTTTTCTAAAGATTTTTCGGTTGTCTCTGGCTTTTAATAAATTTTGTTTTGTCAAGTATTTATTTAATTTTGTCATTGCTTTTAAGTACGTCCGTTGTTTTTTTTGTTTTTTTTTTATTGTAGGCCGTGTTGTATGATAAGGGATTTTCGTTGTTATGATTTTGGGGTTCGTAGTTCGAAAAAAAAGAAAGAAAGACAGAAACAACAACCACAGAAAATCTGTCACAGAAAACTCCATCAAGAAAGTCCTCACTATATGAACCAAAAAGGCAGCCAAAATTATCGAATATCCTCTGAAGTTACCAAGAAGATAGAAACACGTGTAAGAAAGAACAAATTTAACTTTTTGTGAAACAATTCATTTAAAAATATTACATTTTCTCTCTTTTTGGACCAACAAAAATCGTATATATATATATTATATATATATATATATATATATATATATATATATATATATATATATATATATATATATAATATATATATTAAAGAGAGAGGGGGAGAGAAGATCGCGGTGTAGTAGTTAGAGTTGAAATGAATAGACACGGAAACCGGATGTTCAAATACTGCACACGGCCTTTTGCATGACGCTTAGTGTTTATACTAGTGTTTAGTGGTAAATTCATGAATCTAACCATTCTCCCAACAGCTATGGGTAAATAGAGGGACAGCCTAAGCTAATTAATCTTGGTATGACAATATTTCTATGAGGTTGAAGACTCTTAATTCAAACTTGGTAAACCCCTCTTAACACGCAACTGCTGTTGCTGTGAGACTTGTAAGTAAATATATAGAGAGAGATACAAGTAAATAGATCAATAGATAGATCGATAGATTGGCATTTCAAATAGAACTAGTTGATTCTAAATGTTTGCTAAGTACATATTGTAAACATTCTGAATGATTATTTCTCACTGCATATTTTGTTCTCTAATTTTATTGTTCTATTTAGTACATCATATATTTACACTTTTCTTTATTCATATACATCTCATCGAATGAATTCGATACAACGAAACAGTCTGTCTGTGGGTTACAACATATGGTCTCCCTTTCCGGAGAGTTGAGCTCTCTAGTGAGGGAATGAATCGTTGCTACTCGCATAAAGCAAGGCTCTTCGAATAAATCGCGCTCTCAGTAGCTGTTAAGTGGATATATGTAAACAAAACAAAAAGTGATGCATATGCTTTTAAAATCCCTTCGCTTACGCTAGTTTCCCTGTGACTGTGCGGTAGAATCTACGGCTGGTTTATAAGCAGTTGGGTTTTGATCACAACCTGGAGAATATCGCGTGTCTAGCTACACTGAAAAATTGTGATACAACGAAACAGTATATGGATAATTATATTATTATTCATTTACGTTACATATCGTTACATATATTGTATATATATTCTATAAATCTCTTGTATTATATCCTCAATGTGTTCAATAGGTTCTACATGTTTTATCTTTCTAGTTCTGCTCGTTCTAAACATTTTTGTAACGTTTTTGTTAAGTATTTTCTATACGTTCAATACGTTTATAGTCCTATATTTTCTATATATACATATTATGAAGAATTTACATGTTTCTTGTTCTTTATTTTCGCTACATTTTACAAATATTGTTTATGTTTCTTGTTACATATTTTCTACAGGTTTAATTGATTTATAACTCACTATCTGCCATACATTTTTTTTAATATTCTATGCGTTTTATGTATTTTTGTTACGTATTTCTACACGTTCTATGTGTTTATTACTTCTTATATGCCATACATTTCATGTATTCTCTACGTTTCATATGCTCCTTGTAATGTACCCTCAACGTGTTCAATGTGTTTATTACTCACTGCGTGCTATACGTTTTACATAAAATATACGTTATATATCTATTGTTATCTATTTTCTATATGCTTTCATGAAATGTTAGATTTGTAATGCCCGCGTCTAATGAATATGAAGGAATAAACATGTTTCCTAAGTCTTTGTTATTATATCATCCTACTGCCCTCTCTTAAAACAAAAACAAAAACAAAAACAAAAAGAAACAACAAAAAGAAAAAAAATAAAGACTCACCAAAAAGACCCTTTTGGAAATTAATAATTGATAATTTTAAAAATGGAAAATTTAATTTAACGGAATAATTTAATGCGCATGCGCAAAGATTTCCTTTTAGAGTAATGAGTGCAAATGCTGATTTAATATTTTTAAGAAAAAAAATCCAAGGCCAAAAGGTTTATTTTTTTCTTTCGATCTTTTAATAAACATAGGCTTTCGTATACGTTCCAAACAAAACAAAAATTATATATATATATATATATATATATATATATATATATATATATATATATATATATATATATATATATACCATTTTATGTAATGGCAAGAAAAATGTCAAGAAAAATTAAAATCATTTTTTTCTGTTTAAAAGAGTTTATGTTCCTTTCGTTATAATGAGTAAAATAAAGGCATGAACCAGTCGATTGAGTGGGTATTATATAATTTTTTTTTTTTGCAAAATCAAAAAAAAAAATTTAAATTGAAAGTTACGTGAGAGACTTATACATATATCCTGTTTAGTAAACTTGTTATCGAAACCAAATTACGTCTGACTTATGCAACATGAGTGTTTATGGAATATATTATATTATATTATATTGTTTTATATATTATATTATATTATATCAAATAGTATTGTATTGTATCATTGATCCAGTGAGTGCACTATTCACCAGTGGCTCAGGAGAAACGGGTTCACTCCCTGATTGAATCATATAAAAGGAACAGATAATGGTATTTGATGCTTCCTTGCTTAACACTCAGTATTATAAAATACAGATCAAGGGTAAAGTGGACCAATCAAGGGAAAAGAGTAAAACCCTTCTCTACACCCCAGTTTAGTAGCTATTGAAAAGCGAACCTTTGGATCACCCTCGAATACGGTCGCATTCTTTACTTAAATTATATATATTGATCATTATTGCTTTGTATTATATATCACTACGAATATAATATAATATAATATAATATAATATAATTGAATGGAATAGAATAGAATATTGAATACCGTCATGGTTGAGTGAAAACATACAAAATAAAAGCCAGATTAATCATTAAAACGCCTAAAACTGTTACACATACTTTTAGACAATTTTCAAATTTTAAGATAAAAAGACATAAAACGTGGTATATTTATCATAAAATACATGACATACCACTCAAGCATGTTATCTATCTTGCTCAGTCTTTTGTTTCTCACGCTTGAGATTATTTTAAAATTGAATGTATCCTTCACTCTCCACTTTTTTCAATGAAAACCATGACTTTGAATTTAAATGAAAAAACGAAAGTGAATGTTTCTATTCTACCATAGAAAAATACGTGGTAATTTCTTCAAGCTATTATGTTCGAAACTGACTGTATTCCCTACATTTGTTGCCCTGTGTGAAATTAATTAGATCCTAGTAAATTGACATGTCAGTGCGTGTTGTGGAGTGAATGGTAGCTAATGAATTCGCTTCTGACTTAGTACTAAATGTATTTAGTACTAAAGTTAGCCGTGTGTAATTATAATTGTATTAGGGGATTAACCCTTCTTATTATGGCTGCCTTTTATGACAATAAGCAGTACTGATATACGATTCAAGCGCTCATTAAATGTGTACAGTTTCGGATATAAAGCAGGGTAGGTTTTAACGACAATTGAACCGGAGCCTTTGACTTGAGTTGCTCGAAGTTGACTAAGGACAAACTAAAACCATTAAAGAATCTTTAAGGATTAATCAAAGGGACTAAAAATCCAAGAATGTCATATATATATATATATATATATATATATATATATATATATATATATATATATATATATATATATAATCTAAAAGATAGATTTGTAGTGAATCTGAGAGTATGATATAGAAATGTGGAAAGTTGGCTAAATCACGCATTTAACTCAAATGCAGATGTGTGATATTTCGTTCACATGCTATTAAAAAGAAAACTCCGAAAACAGTCTGTCTGAAAAAGTTCGAAAAAATGAAATAAGGTCGAACGAAATATCCCACATCTAAATTTGAGTTAAGCATTTGATTTATCGAACTTTCTACATATTTCTATCATATATAGTATATATTTTTATCATATATATATATATATATATGTGTGTGTGTGTGTGTGTGTGTGTGTGTGTGTGTGTGTGTGTGTGTGTTTGTGTGTGTTTCAAAAGTTAATTAGGATGAAAATAACCCCTGTGCGAGCAATAAATTCAGATTCTTGGGAGAGATATCGCTTCAGGGCAAAAGTACCATAACTACAGAGGCAAACTGCCTCAGCAGTTCTTTTTTATAATATCTTTTATGTTTGTTGGTTTCACGTCACCTCGTGGAAATAACAGCAAAATTGTAACCCTTACGATGTTTTCTGGTATTCACAACTTTTCAGAAATGAAGCATTAAATCAGTGAGGAAATATTTCAATTGACAGACATGGTGATTGATCAATATCATGAAAGAAAATGATTTTTTTGCAAAATGTACGTTTTAAGTAAACTGACAAGATGTCAAAAATGTATACACCATGATACAGATTAGAGTAGAAACGTGATCTTACTGATTGTTTTACCGTGGGTAGACAACCCAGATGCACCTACACGCTCTAATAATATATATATATATATATATATATATATATATATATATATATATATATATATATATAAGAGATTTATGTTTCTTATTAGCTTCTTGGTGAGTTAATGGAGGACCATACAGACACAAAAAACCCAATTTTTCGAAAAAAATTAACCATGTAAATCTTCACTCTGTTTGAAAACTGCTGATTGCATGTAACGCAAGGTGTCAGACAGTACCATGTAATATATATATATATATATATATATATATATATATATATATATATATATATATATATATATATACTTTAAAGTAAGGTCAACGAGGGTATCTTTTTTTTTTTCAGTAATTAATATTTTTTTCAAAACGTGTTTCTGACCTAACATTTTACCTGGCCTTCACGATGTAAATGATTTAATATTTTAGGCTAAGTATGTGTGTGAAATAACAATATATTCAAAAGATCCATAAATATGAATTATATACGAATGATTCGGAGTTTTTCCAATTATTCACAGAGTGATGGTATCTCATTTCAACAATTCTTTTAAAATAATCTTCATAAATATTTTTGATTTCTCCGTTTAAATCCATTCATTTCTGCTGGTTGCTCTTATCATACATTTCTGTGAATTCATTCCTCAACTCTGTTGTAGAAAATCATAGTATTTTTTAATTGCTGGGAACCATCCCATATGCCAACTGGATTAATTATATATTTTAATTATAATGTTTTGAAGTGACGTAAGGGGTTTTATCAGAGTTTTTTTTATGATTCAATCGGACATCATGATTTACTTACGGAGCTTCTTCACCAAATTATGACATGATCAAAATAAATTTTGAAATAAGACACCATCACGCATGAGAATAGTTGAAAAACTCAGAATTATTGGTATATGATTCATATGTAATATATCTTTTGAATATGTTGTTCTTTTACGCGCACACACACACACAAACACACACACACACAATATTAAGCCATTTACTTACTGAAGACGACTTAAAACGTCAGTAACACGTGTCTAAGAAAAAAATTAAAAAATTTAGATAAATTCCCTTGTGAATCTTTTTGTTTTAAAGTGATTAATTTTTTATCTCTTCAGACCAAGAAAAATTGAATATATATATATATATATATATATATATATATATATATATATATATATATCCCACTCTCAACTGATGATTCCGTTAATCCTTTGTTTATATATATATATATATATATATATATACCTACAGAGTCAGAAAAAATATACCTTGGTTTCACCTAAAAGGATCATCAGGATGATTCTGATTAAAGAACATCATCATCATGTCGTGTGGCTAGCACAGATATCGCTGACCCTCTCTCTCCACGTCTCCCTATCATTCATCGCCTCTGGCAGGTCTTCAGGGTTACATCCCGTATCATCACATAGCTGCTGTATGTATGTTCGAGCTGGTCGTCCTGCTTTTGATTGGTCATATGCGGCGGTCCACAGGAGTACATCACTTACGAGCTCGTCCTTGCTTCTCCAGCAGTTTCCGGCATGTCTGGTTCGTCTAGCTTGGATAGTTTTCGTGATAGGTGGTAGGTGACCGTATAGTTGGTGCACGCTAGAAAGAATAAAATTAAATAAATCTAAATAAATAAAATAAATTAATAAAGGAAGAAACAAAAAATAGAAAACAATAGAAAAAATAGAAAACAATAGAAAACAATAGAAACAAAAAATAGAAAATACACTTTGGACGTTATCGACCAAGCAGCCATCTTTTCTTATCCCAACAAATATCAAGTATTTTCTACCTTTTCTTAACTGATTCATAGGGCTTATTGTAGGAAACTATAGCAAGTTTCTCTTCCCTACATAAATAATAATGTTTTTTCCCCCATTTCTATCTACGGAATATTTTTTTTTACAATCTCTTATTTTTACGTAATTTCTGTATTCAGATTCTTTTTAATTTCCCATACATAGTTAAATAAACTTGTTCTATGTCCATCTAATTTGCGTGAAAATCTATTTCTATGATTGTAATATCGTTTTTTGAAAGGTTTCTATGAAGAACCTACTTTTGAACATTTCTACTAAGGTTATTATCGCTAGATTTACGACTATGTACCTCCACTTTATACATTATAAACTCAAATTAACACATCCCATTGAGGGCCAATTAATTTTATTCATTCAATTGCATTTAGTACGTTGATTATTCCTATGTTTTTTAATGTTACTTTTATTAATTAAACTTGGCACATTAAGCATACTTGATTTAATAATATTCCAATTAAATATTTTATTGGCTCCTCGATAAAGGAAAGTTTTTTTTTTCTGGAATAATGTAAAGAATTATTCCTAATCTTAATAGCTACATTCATATTGTATGGTAACGTAAACCATCAAATTTTCCTAGCGCTCTTGTTCCTATTACGTACATCTGCTGTTTCATGCCTTAACTTATAAATAGGTTTGGCTCTATAGTCACTGCTTTTTTTAGCACCAGCTCGTATTCGTTTTGGTTCTGATTGACGAAATTGATATTACAAAAATTAGTGGATAATCTAAACATAATACAATTAGGATTATACCCTGAAAACCTGTCTAGGATGGTTACTCTTGCTCACATGCCCTTTTGGGTCACCGCCTGGTATTCGTGCCGGGCAGTTGTGCGAAACCTTGACTTGGTGGGGGCCTTCCTCCAGGTCTTTGCCTACTTCGGCGGGAATAAGTTTATTGCTTGGTACCTGCGGCGCCCCATCTGGGGAATGTCAATGGAGTCAAGAATTTTAATTTACCTACCACGCACCATTTGATTCATGACCTGAACCCACCATAGAATAGCCTTGTGCCACACTCTCGCACGGTGGGATGTCTGACAAATGCCGTCTGGGATGATTAGAACCTACATTAAAATAGCAAGGGTATTGGTTGTTTTCCTAAATGGGAACACGGCAAATGTAACGTCTAAATAATACGTAATTTTTACATTAGTTTGGATGTCCAAATGGAATCCAAACTTATCGAATAACCAATGTCATTTTTTTCCTTATCATTTCAACGTTTTTAAGCATAAAGTCATCCATAAAAATCAATTCATCATCTCGATAAGAACCATGGTTGCAGGAGTCAATAAAACTAGTAAGGCTGTATAACAATAAGCACCCTATAAATTCAGACAAATAGCGCCATCAAATGAACCCATGCGGTTGTCGAACTTACCAATAACGTCCTTTTTAATCCACAATTCCTCACGATGGTACAGTATCGATTTACGATAATGCTTAATGTTTTTTATCTTATACTTTGGTATAGCAAGATACTCCTTAGTCAGCTTTAATTCCTTATCTACAGCCTTTTCTTTAATAGACGGGTAAAATTCCCTCATATCATATTTAGCTAAGGAGCACTTATGATTTTTGTCATAATCCGTAAACCAATTGATACAGTAATTTGTGTTACGCCATTGGTTTATATCTACAGCTGTTCTTAGCGTATTGCATGAATCTTGCAAAATGACCTTACTAATTTTCCCCATTTGTGTTTTGGAAGGATTGATCAATCTACATGCCGAGTTACTATGAAAATCACCTTTATGATCCTTAAGAGTAATAAAACAAATTTTAAAATTAAATTTCTCAATCATATTTTCCACTTTCAATTATGTTGGCAAATAATTCAACTTCTTTATTCAAATTAACCTCTAAACTTGGTGGGGCTTTTTTTTAATAGTGCTTAATAACTTCTTTATGCAATATCTACTTATACATATTAGGACACATTTGATATAAGGTACTGGACTTGTCCACCTTAACCAATTTTTTACTATTACCTTCAATATCTCTAAGATCATTCTTTATTTTTTGTTGTATGTTATTGCTAACCTTTCTTTACCTTATTGAACCTATTAAATCAAACTCAAAAAAATCTAATTCGTTGATATTTGGTGGGTGTTTGGTAGTTTTAAACCCCTAGGACTGTTCTGTATCCTGGGATCTAGTCTGAAAATTGTTGGTAAAAAAGTAGTGTTTCAATCTTATATTTGAGATTAAAAGATTCAATCTTATTTACACTAATGTTTTAAGTAACGGTATATTCTTAAATGAATAAGGCATGTGTGTTTGCTCCATTACGTGTGAAACTTATAAAGTGCTCAGTAGAATTAACTAGAGCTATAAGTATTTAATTAATCTTTAGTTCTATTCTGATATTCTATTGTATCATCTGGGTTTTTTTTCACATTATCAAAATTGGCATAGTTTCCTGTAATAATCCCAATGAATTACTTAACCAAACGTCGGAAATACTTAAGGGTGGTTGGCTTATGAAAAGCTGGCTGCTTGGTAGATAAGGTACGAATTAATTTTATCAATTCATTTATTCATTCTTTCTTTATTCTTTATGCTAATTTTATTCTTTCTAGCGGTCTTTTAATCAATAAAGGTAGATTTGTTCTGTCTCTGTTGGCATTTATATTTCCCTCTAGTGTATTGAGCACTCTTACGTTAAGCTTAAGGAATTATGTCGGCATTTTTTTTTCTTTTGACTAGGCATGCGTTATTGGATGATTACTTTCAAGTTGTAAGAATGTTTTTCGTCTTTTCTTTTTTTAAGGAATTTTTCCTGGATATGAATGTGTGTAATGTTTTTCATTTGCAAATTGAATCATCTGTTTTTTTCCCCACATTCAGAATTATAGAATAGTTATAAAAGTTAATTATATATATATATATATATATAAAGAGAGAGAGAGAGAGAGAGAGAGAGAGAGAGAAGTTCTGTTAAATACCACGGACTGCCACTTTTTTATTATCTTCAAGTGAGGACGTTCAAGTCTACTAAATATTCTTCATATTTCCAGGTCGGGATGGTGGGGAAAAACCTTATATTAGCCTAAGCGCTTTCGACCGTTTTGCTGGTCATCTTCGGGGGTAGTATGTATTGAACTGTTTGTTGTTTGGAAAATTGTGAGTTGATTTGTCCTCCGTCCCACCTAGCGGACAAATCTATTTTTATGCAAATAATCACTTCTATTTCAAATAATTCGGTCTAGCATGAGTACACAGTTTAATTTTTAAAAACATTCCGATTTCAAACTATTCAGTCTATTCAAACAGCTCTAATCCAGCTAATTCAGTTTAGTATAACCACTTTTTTTGTTTACACACATTTATTTACATGTCAAAACAGTTCTATTTTAAACAGTTCAGTTTAACATAATACGCATATACGCAGTTTAAATACAAAAAATCTGTAAAATCAAGAAACTACAGTTTAATTCTTTTTAACCTATACATAGGACCTTTATCAAGTGCTACCACTCCGGGCCACAGTGGACCTGGGAGCGATGGCAATGAAGGAGTACTCCGCATTCCCCAAAACTCCGGCATTACTGGAACCTTACTAGTGTCATTTGCCCATGCGGCTGGGATAGTAGAATACACCGATTGCTTCTCCGGGGCAAATGGCACTTATTTCGGAACGGTGGTAAGTAAGGCAACGAGAGAGCATTGTTGTTGTATAGCCAAAATAGATATTAGGTGTTATGTTATTTTTCGGTAAGCACTTTCGAAATGGATATGTAAATTTATATACTACATTGGTTTGGGTTAGGGTTAGGTTTAGGGGAGGAGGTGTTATTCTTAACAATAAGGTTGGATGTTTTATAGTCAGTGAGGTAGATAATGTGTTTTATTTGTTTTTGAGCTTTCTTGGGTTTACTGTATCTGTGTATAATATTGGCTATTACTTGCTCGTCTACTTCATAGTTTTTTTATGCATTTGATTCTTATTGTCTAGGTTTATTCAGTTAGTAATATATATATATATATATATATATATATATATATATATATATATATATATATATATATATATACTACAGTCACCAAATATATATATATATATTTGGCGACTGTAGTCTAGGGTGACCAGAAGGCTGCCTTTTCAATAGCTACTACACCGAGGTATAGGGGAGGTCACTACTCCTTTCCCAGGATTGCTCCACTTATACGTACCTTATATTGCCAAGTGTTAAGCAATAAGACATGGGATTGAACCCCGGTCTTCCGGACCATTGGCGAACACTCTACCCACTAGGCCAATGTGCCAGAGATTATTCAGTTAGTAATGTTATTGTTATCATTGCTATTTTGTGGATAGTTTGGATATATTGTTTTATTTGTTGATCAGTTATTTTATTGGAGAAGTTATTATTGACTAAGGTTTGTTTTATGTTCTTTATATCTTTGTAAAATATTGTCTTGGAGGATATGTAATAAGATATATGGAGTAAGTTTTTTTATAAGCGCTATTTTATATTTGGTGGGGGGGCATACGCTGTGATAGTTGAGTAAAGTGGAGTTGTGACTGGTTGAATATTTTGTTTAGGGATATAATGAATTTGACGTTGTTGCCAGACGACGTGTAGGAAGGGATTTTTTTTTTTATTAATGTTGTGTTCGGTAGTGAACTTTTGTACAGAATTCCCTTGTAAGCCTTTTTTTTTTTTAGTTATTTTAATTTCATCATGGCATTGTGTCACAATAAAGATATCATCTACAAACCGGACATATATTCAGGCTTTTTTATTGTATAAAATATTTTGTTTTCGGTGTGGGATATGTAAAAATCGGATATAGAGGCCCCAAGTAGAGAAACCATAGTAATACTATATGTTTGTGTGTATACTTTTACTGAAGGGTCCTAAAAAGGAACTTGTGTAGTTCAAACACGGAGACGTTTTTCGAGGTTGTGTGATTTTATGGCTGGAAGAGGTATGAAGGGGTGATAATATACATTTTCTATGATAATATTCATTGTTTCTTGGAAAGGTGGTTTGGTAAAAAAGGTTTTCAGAGTCAAGTCATGCTGTAATGCATTTATGAAGGGTGGGGTAGATTGTAAGATTTATATGAAGTCGGTGGTAGTTTTAATACTTTAATTACTTTGGGTGTATGATCATATTATAGGATTAATTATTTTTGCTATATTGTATGCAGTAGTAGGGATTTGTAAGATTATTGATCTCAGAGGATTTCCTGGTTGGTGAATTTTTTTTTTTTTCATTTATGTAACCGGCTTGTAAACTCCTTTATATTATATTATATATATATATATATATATATATATATATATATATATATATATATATATAGGGCTTCAGTAAAGTGTATTAAAGAAATGAGTGATTATTAAACACAAAATAAAATCGTTTCAAGTCATATAAATATGATTGAATGATGATCACATAATTCACACATTCAACATCAACACCTATGTAATAAGGTCAAACCCCCCCCTAAATATATATATATATATATATATATATATAAATATATATATATATATATATATATATATATATATATATATATATATATATATATAATGATGAACTGTTTTATTATCAGAAAGACGATAGTTTATAATTAACATGAGGTAAATCTTCTATTTCACCAAATTAATCCACGTTTGCATTCCCCGTTGGCAACGCAGCTTAGAATTAACAGTCGTGCCCAAAGCAGAGAAGTAATATTCTTAAAATGGTTATTCTGGCAATGACACAGATCTCCATCTGATTGTGAGACTTCTATTCTGATAAACTGGGTAGCGTGTAGTATCCCTTCATTTCCATTAATCCCAGGTCCCCTCTGACTCGAAATGTTTGTACGTGTTAAAGGTTTCATTTTTGTGTCAAAGAGAACTTTTTTTCTAAATCATTCGCATTCGAGTATCCTGGGTACCAAAAAATAATGAACTCTTAAAAAATTACAAAAAAAAAAAAAGATTATATTACTATGCGCCTGATTCCCAAGACTCTAAGAATATAATAACGCTAGATTTGACATTTAGTTAAAATTATTTTTTTTTTTTTTTTCGAATTTCTGAAATTATCTATTGAGACAATCAGCTCAGATATTTGATCGAATATTATCAGAGATATACGAATAAACTTTTAAATTAATCAACTTAATATTTTTCTTTTAATTGTAATATTTCCCCGTCAAATTTTTTTTCTTTATTTAAATATTTTGGTCTCACATCCTCTACTATTATTTTTGTCACTTTGGATTTATTCAAGTAGTGTTATTTAGAATCTAAAGATGTGGTTTGGGTTGGTTTTATTGCATACGAACCATTTTAGGTTGCATAATGCCAAATCTATTTTTATACATATAAACAATTCTAATTTAAACAGTTCAGTTTAGCATAAGTACTGCTTTTGTTCGCACACAGTTAAATGTTAACAAAAATTTCTATTTCAAGCAATTCCGTTTAGTTCTATTTGACCTAGAGATAGGACCCTATCAGGTGCTACCATTCCGGGACAGCGTGAACCTGGGAGCGATGGCAATAAAGAAGTACTCCACATTCACCAAAACTCCAGCCTCACCACCAAATTGTTTAGTGTCATATACTGTACACTCACTGAGGGTCTTACCCCTCTGCAGAAATGCAGTCGGTGTATTCTACTGCTCCAGTCGATTGGGCCAGGAACTAAAGACAAATATGATATTCTTGTCGCTTTAAAATGATTAAAGCGAACGCATTGTTGTCTTCGTGATAACGAAGAACACGAATCACGTTCCCGTAGAATCGTTTCGACGTACAGATCTTCTTTTTCTTTTTTAATAACTCTTCCCAAATGTTTTCTATATGGCTACAATGTTTATCGATAGTGTCGATCGCGTACATTATGTGAGCGACTTCTTTCATTTCATACTCAGATATTTGCAAATAAGAAGCCGGAGGGAAGCTGTTCATATAACGTTCTCGGTTGACTCTTATCAACAAACAGAGCATCCATGTAGACAACAGTTGGGTACCGTTATTTAAATATGTTCGTGAAAACGATTCCAAGTAAACGTGATTTTTGTTTTTCGCAGTCACGAAGAGGAGCTAGCGTTCAGTTTAACAATTACCAAATAATAAAAAAAACAAAAAAAAAAAAACTATTTTTATTTGGAATATAATAGTTAGTGGACACCGACTACAATAAGATGAATAAATGTAAAACCATCTGAAGAAGGTTGGAGGATATACGGCCAAACGTCGTAGATAAAAGGGGCATAGGCAACAGAAATAGATAATCTAAAAAAAAAAAGAATTATAAGAGAATCAATTTCATTCAAGAGTGACTGAACGTATCTTCTTTGAACTTTTAAGCGAACATGGTTTGACCAAATTATAACGGCAAGGCAACTGATCTTTGGTTTTCTTATACCTAGAAGTTAAGGTATCAAGTACAGTGTACGTTTTTATCAAGATGTTCGCGTTTTTTGTTTCTTAAGAAGTATCGTGCACACGGTTTTATGATATTTTGTATCCCTAACTAAGACAAATAATTTGAGTACTGTTTTATAGTTTCAAGTATTCTTATGTAAAATAAATGATTATAGAGTTTCATGTAATTGGTTTTTTTTTAACTAATAATGATTTTTTATGATTTTTATTGTTTATGTTTTTGTAAGTCTGTTTTTAATGTTTTTATTACGTCTTTTATGCTTTAAGTTTTATTATGTTTTACGTTTTTTATGTTTTTCTGTTTTTGTAAGTCAGTTTTATAATGATTTTTCATGATTTTAATGATTTTTCATGATTTTTCTTTTTTTTTTATTTTTATAAGTCTGTTTTTTAAATGGTTTTTAACGTTTTTTATGTTTTATATTTTTTTATGCTTTTTATGGGTTTTTAAAAGTTTTTTTCTGTTTTTGTAAGTCTGTTTTTATAGTAATTTTTAATGATTTTAATGATTTTTAATGATTTTATTTAATAATTTTTTTTTCTCAAAGTTACAATGTAACCAAAAATAATCAGTAATTTTTTATCCTTTAACTCATTAGATTTTAGCGAATATTAAAAATCAGATTATACTTTTTTTAGGTGAATACTTGTAAACAGCCTGAAAAAACATCTCCTGTCGTCCCTAATGCTTGCTGTATTCGCCAAAAAAAAGTAGAATCTGATTTCTAGTTTTCGCTAAAATCCGATGGATTAAAAGGTAAAAATTCACCAAATAATCCTTAGAAAAAATAATAGCAGACATCAAAAACACTCATATTTTCTTTAAAAATTGATTCTTCTTAATGCAAGTATTTGTCATGTAATACTAATAATGATAGGTCTCAAGTAATTATTTCTATTCGATAATAATAATTTGTTTGCTCTTAGTGACAGGGTTTAAACTTACAATAAATTCTCAGTAGAGCTTTACATACCTATTCTTAATACAAACAAATTAGTCAAATGATTCCAAATATTTGTATCTTATACAAATAATTTTCAAATCGTAGATGAGACATTAATAATTACAAACACTCCAAATAAAAGTGAATCTGAGAGCAATAGTAATGAAGGGCTTCTCCATACTATTTAGAGCTCCAAAACTGGAGCTTCGCCACCAGATTTAATTTACTGTTCCACTCAGAAGAAAACCTTTTTTTTTTTTTTGGTGGAAGGTATTTAGCACTCTGCGGTAATACAGTCAGTGTATTCTATGCCGGCCAACTACGCGATTTCAATACAGCAGTCAATCATTATTACGTAAAATGGTATTTAATATTACGGCGTATTTACTTTGAAAAGCATATTAATAATTAATTAAAAAGAGTGAATAAAGCAAAACATAAGAAAACCTTTAAAACATTAAACATAATATAGGAGAGCAAATTATATATAGACAGATATTTCATTAGCTGGATTTAGTCTCCTTTGGAGTCACGTGACAACTGTGTTTTTCCAATTCTTAAAATTAAGCAAGGCCTTATATGTCGCAGTCGATATCTTGGAGTTGAACACCAACCGGTAGTACGGATGTAGAACACATGACCACCTCAGTCAACAAGTAGTGAACAAAGAAACTGGTCTCTTTACACCCATATACACAGATTGAAACATACACATAGACAACCCAAATCTCAATTCTTCAAACACATACATATTAGGACCATATATTAATACAAATTTGTCCACGGATAGAGAAGCCTCTGAAGGAGGCGTCTATTTCGCCCCACTAAAATGCTTTTATAATTGGTGTCCGCCTTTTGCACTCTTCAATTACTGAGGCACGTTTTGTACCGGAACGAACAAAGATGGCCGATAACTTCAAAGGCAATCTCACTTAATAGGCAGATGTGATTACGGATGCAATTCTTTTGTTGAAAAACTCAACGTTAATTGATCTCCCTTATTCACAATTTAAAATACGCTGAGTTAATTATTATGATCATGGTCAATATGAGGAATTTTTAAATGATTTAACTATTTAGTTATACAGAACTAAAAGTCAGTACTGAGAATATGCTTATTTTTCAGCTTACTTTCGCACGTATGAAGGCATACTTGAGAAAATAGTAAGAATGTTTTGCGCCAGGTTTTCACGCGAGGAATGCATACATAAAAAGAGCTTCAGCAGTCTTGTCCGTTATTAATTCGGCCCAGACTTTGATATCAACTCGGTTACTACAGGATCTGATTTTGTTGAATACCCTGATGAAGGAAGAACAGTGGAGGAATAATGACCTTAACATATCTTAGTAAATATATATTCATCTTTTTTATTATTTTCAGAGGGGTCAAAGCTTCTGTTGTGTGAAAGACGTGCAGACTGATGGAGATGAATACATACTTCTTTATTGACCTATAACATATTCCCTTGACCATACAACGCAGTGTTTCAAAGCTCCACTCAGCACTTCTTCTCCTTCTAAGGCGACGATTCAACCAGAGGCCACTCGGTGACTGCAAGTCGTGGCTGACTCAAGACACACTGATTCCGATTCACTCCGACCATCTCGCGGGCATTTGCATATATCATTTCCGATCAACCACCTGACTGCTTTCGCTTATTTACGCAGGTGCGTCCTGTTCAGAGAAATGTCTGACTGATATCCAGGTCAAGTGTCAATATGCAAGCAATTTTGTAAAGCGTATAGCCATGATTACTGTACACTTTTGAATATATTGATGTAGCCATACTGGATATGAGTTTCTACAAACACTCTGAAGACGTTTTTATGGTGCAAGTTATTTATTCATATTTTAGCCGGAGTTCTTTTACTGGAATCGGAGTGACCACGAGATTCTTCAGATCTCCAGAGTGCTTCTTGGAAATCTGACAGACTTCAACAATGTTGTACTGTCTACGGGCTCGATTTCCCTTTCAATTTCCAATTGCTTCAGTCTTTTTTCTCAACCTATTGATACCGTTGCCAGCGCTAGGATTGCGATTGGTATCACTGTTGCTCTAATGCCCCATAGCTTTTTTTTATTTCTGGCAAAAAACAAGTTTTTCTTAAGATTTTTGCTTTCTTTTATTTTCATTCTGGGGTTGACTGGAAGTACCAAATCCTCTACAGGGCAAATTCTATGTTTATTTTAGATTTCTGGAAAGATGCAAATATTTGTTTATATTTTCGCTTTCATTCATTTTTATTCTGAGCTCCAATGGAACAACCAAAACAACCATGAGGCAAATTATTTTTTTCTTTTTTAGATTTCTGGCAAGATGGAAATATTTCTTTATATTTTCACTTTCTTTCATTTTCAATCTGTACTCGACAAGAGCAACCAAAACCACCACTGGACAAATTCTACTTATTTTTAAAATTTCCGGCATGATGCAAATATTTGTTCATATTTTCGCTTTCTTTTATTTCATTCTGTACTCCACTGGAACTGCCAAAACCAACATAGAGCAAATTCTATTTTATCTTTTAGATTTCTGCCATTATGCAAATATTTTTTTATATTTCTCTTTTTTTTTTTTTTTTTTTCATTTTGTGCTCCACTGGAACCACCAAAACTACAACAGAACAAATTTTATTTTATTTCTTTTAGATTTCTGGCAAGATGCAAATATTTGTTTATATTTTCGCCTTCTTTCATTTTTATTCTGTGCTTCAATGGAACAACCAAAAACCCCTACAAGGTAAATTCTTTATATTCTTTTTTAGATTCCTGGCAAGATGCAAATATTTGCTCCACTGGAACAAATAAAACAACCACAGGGCAAATTGTTTCTTTTATTTGCTTGTTTATTGATTTTATATCTGGTGTTCTGTTCAGGACTTGGTGATCTGTTTATAGCTTGAAGTTTCAGAGAATTGTATGAGTCTCATTTGTTACGACAGATTCTGATTTATGCACACATCATTTCTTTCTTTGCCATTTCATCAAATCTTTGAATTATTACGTCTAAAAAAATGCTCAGTACTGGTAAGTTCTAATACTTCTTCATTTCTTAAGTTCATCGTGATTTTTTGGTTATTGTTGTGGTACCCAACGTGCGGACTGTAATGAACTCTTCCTGTTGCTATTAATACTGGGATAATATTCATCTCGGTGTGAAGTTTATCACAACTTAACACTTTTGGCAGTCAGGCTGACGTTCAACACCTTTTTATCTATGTTGTATAATACTTTCGTTAATATAATTTGTTCCATGTAAACCCGAGCCCGTGTCATTCTTCCGGACACTTTACTGGTCCACAACAGTTATTTTGTCTGAGTTTTTCACTTGTCAATTTTAATTCACGAGTATTTTTCAAGGGTGACTGCACAGGTGTTCATTCCTTTGATGAGATTTCTGCTACAGAGCTTAATCTTTAGAAGACGTCCCGTTCTTCTGGGGTACACTTTTCTTATTTATCTTTCATCTTTGTTTAATTAATGTCGTTCTATTCCAGTATTCTCACTTACGTGTAATTTTATTTTTATTCACGGCCCAGTACGCTGGGGATGCGACATGCTCTGACTGCATCTCTGCATAGGGATAAGACTCACTCCAACGAATATCCAAGCCAGCTGGGGATGCAAAATGCACTGACTGCATATTTACAGAGGAGTAAGTCTCACCTAATATGTGTTCTAGGCATGACACTAAATATTTAGATAGCGAGACTGGAGATATGGGGAACCTAGACTTCTCCTTTATTACCATCGCTCTCCGATCCACTCTGACTTGGAGAGGTTGCACTTGATAGGGACCGTCTATGGATCAAAAAGAACTGTTTGACATTCATACTGTGTACTTATGATAAACGGAATTGTTGGAAACAGAACAGTTTTTATATTTAATGGTGGGAATAAAAACTGTACTAATGCTAAAATTAATTGTTTGAAATTGAACTGTTTGATTATTTAACTGTGTGCAAACAAATGACTGATGTTTGATTGGATTGTTAATAATACATAGCAAAGATTGAAACTATTTAATTTTGTTGACATGCTAAACTGAATTGTTTACTGTGTGTAAACAAAACACTGTGAACTAATTATAAACTTAATTATTTGAAATAGAACGGGTTTTACATTTAACTGAGTGGAAAAAACTGTATTCAAACAAATGACTGTGTTTAAACCAAAAAATATAAAACTGTGTATTTATGCTACGAAGAACTGTTTGATCATTTCACTGTGTATTTGTTTGTATAAGATAGAAATATGTGAAATCACTTGGCTGTGTGAAGAATTAAGTTCAGGCTCGTTTAAAAATATTAATCATATACTTTATATATGTATAAAGAGGATCTGACATTAAATAACCCATAATGGTTGATAAGCCATCAATCTAAATAAAACCCAATCATTCATGTCTAATTTATATATATGTATAAAGATAATTTGTCATTAAATAATGTCTGATATGCCATAAAACCAAACAAACCAAATCACATATTTCTAATATATATGTATAAAGAGTATTTGGCATTAAAAAAACCTACTTTGGTTTATATGCCATCAAACTAAACGAAACCGAATCATATATGTCTAATATATATATGTATAAAAATGAGTTGGCATTAAATGATCCACAATGGTTGATATGCCATAAAACCTTACCAAACCAAATCATATATATTTAATGTATATGTATAATGAGGATTTGGCATTAAATAACCTACAATGGTTGATATGCCATCAAACTTAATAAAGCGAAACCAAATCTTCTTATTCAATATTCTGACGGTTTCTTAATTTGATATCTTAATTCCTTCAGTCGCTTCTTACTTGCTTATTTTTCATTATCAGCTTTGCAAATTTTCCAATCTAAAATTTCCTTCCTTTTTTCTGTATATTCTCAAAATTTCTATAAGGATTTATATCTATTTATCATTTGTCAAATATCTATATATAGTCTATATACATAAGATGGGTGATCTTTTCCTGAGTCATTAGTATTTGCTCACCCCTATTATCTCTGGGATATAAGGCTTTATGTATCGTCATTATTTTTTTTCTCTGGTCTAATTGTAGAAGATCTTTCCTTGTCAACGTCAAAAATGGCCCCGGGGAATCTAACAAGTGGAATAGCCCGGATCTCTATCCCTTCGAGGATATTCCTGCCATGCAGTTTGTTTCGAATATTTTTTCTAGTTTTCCTGAGATACTCTTTTCTTTCTTTCATATCCACTTGTTTGGTGGTGTCCGCTTCCAATATTCCTAAGTAATTGTAAGCTCCCTTTTCTCTGAGCGTTCATATATTTTCTTGATAAGGCAGTACTATTCCTTCCGTTTTCTGTCACGTTTTGCCTCACACTATTAGAATGACACACCTTTCCATGCCAAAGTCCATCCTTATATCCCAACTATATACTCTTACTGTCGGCATTATGGCTTCCAACACATTTTCTAAAAATATTTTTCTGACGATTTTGTATGTTTTTAGCCGTCTGTGCATTTCCTTTGTGTGGGATTAAGAGGAATCATTGCTATTTAGTAATGTTGATAGCGCATCTCTCTGGAATATACCTCGCTAGATATTCATCTCAGCTAAACTTTTTCCTTCCGCTGTCAATTACACTTTCTATTTTTTCATAGTTTCCTTGATAGACTTTATAAATTTCTTGGATATCTTATACATTCTGAGTCAGTCAATCACACACCTTTGCTGAAACTTAGCGTTGGCTTTTTGTAGTCAACTCAAACCATAGCTTGGGTTTTCGTCTCGTTTTCCACTCCTTGAAGAATTATTAATCAATGAATGGTAAATCTCCAGTTCCTTTTGTTCCCAAGTAGCGTTCTTTCCGTTCATCGAGAAACAGGGCGCGACTTTTCAGCGAATTGTAAATATCCCCCCAAATCTGTGCTGCTCCTATTTTCCACATTTTATCATAATTATTACTTTTGTTCTACTCCATTAACAGTTTTTCGCACCACTGTTAGCTGAATTCTTTTTACTTGAGTTTGAGTGACAGCAAGTCTCCTCAAGTTTCCAGGATTCTCTTTAGTATTCTGGCCGATCTTAGTAATGCCGTAGTCTAGATAGTCTCTACTTTTTCTCTTATTTCTAATTCTTGCAGTCTTTTTACCAATCCTTTGGGGTATCGTTCCAAGTGCACCAACGACAACTGGTATCACCGTCACATTCATGTTCCAAAGCTTCTTTAGCTCTCAAGCAAAGTTAAGATATTTACTACTGTTTTCACCTTCTTTTATTTTTACTGTGGTCTGCTGGAAGGGCAAAGTCCACTATTCTGGAAATTCTATTTTTTTTTTATTCATTTATTTATTTAGTTTTTTGTTGGCTAACACGAAGTCTGGTCGTCTGGCCGAGATTAGGTGATCCGTTCCTATCTTAAGATCTCAGAAATGTTTTTACATCAACTTCTCGTGGGCGGATTCTGGGTTGTGTATTTACCACTTGTTCGATGGTCAAATTATAATTTCTTGCACAATTTCCAGTCAATCAAGATCCCCATCCCGTCGTGTCAAGTCTGAGATTCTTTTTGCTCTAGTTTGCTGCCTTTGCTTGTTGTGTAATTGATTGTATCGTCTCTATCACCACGTGAGCTTTACTTGGTATTTTATTGTGTCTTGTCTATTTTTGCTTTAACGTAATTTGTCCTTATGGCGATATTTTGAGCTGCTATTAGAAGAGAATTAGTTTCTCTCTAAGGTTTCCCTTTTTTGCCATTTTTAGTTTGAAATATTCAAAGAGATGCTTTTCTTTCCGTTTTTGTTTTGTACACTTTGTTGTTTTGTTGATCCTTATGTTATTTGTGTTGTTTCTGGTCGTTGTAATTAGTCCATTTTGTTCATTTTTATATTGCTTTCGAGTCTTTTTATCGATGAATCGACGCTATCTTCAAAGCTGGATAGTCCTCTTCCTTTGTCATTTCTAGACACACACAGCCTCTCAATGTTATAACAGGGATGTAAGGCCTAATGCATCGTCATGAGCTCTCTTGTTCTCTGGTCTATTTTTTTGAAGTTTTTCCCTCGTCCAATTTAAGAATGGTTTCGGGTATCTTAAAAGTGGGACAGCCTAAGTGTTTATCTCATTGATTATTAACTGTATTATCATTATTTGATTTTCAGTTTCACTTTCGGTACATTAGGATCCTTCATCGGGCCTTTACCCAATACATAGTTCGAGGGAAGGTAGTGACTATATATATTCTATGTATTTGTGTTTTAGCTTCTCTTTTTTGAGTGTTGCTTTTTCTACTCACATTGATGACACTCTCCTAAATGCATGCGCGTTTCCACAGAGTTCATAGGCTGAGACATGGTAAGTTTTGAGGGAAAACATTGTCCGTGCGGTTCCCGTAGAATAGAAGAACGAAGGAAAATAATTCGCGTTTTCTGTTTAGCATGCCGACACAGGGAAACGTTTATTAACATTATCTTCTTTCTGACATATTCTCAGAAAATCCATCTAAACCAATAATCTCTTATAGAAGTTCCATGTGAGAGAAGCACATTTTTTCTCTTCCACATCGAAGTTGAACGCAAGCATCATAATCCTGTCATATTTTCTAAATTCAAAAAAAAAAAAAAGAAAAAAAAACTTCTTCTTCTAAATGCATTGTCCAAACGTGAAAAATTAACCAAATGGTTATGACAATAGAACTTTTTCTAGTAAGAATTTTTTGCTACTAAATTCCTTTCATTCAGCACAAATTTTCTACATACATAACCATACAAGTTTTTCTTTTTCCTGGATGTTCATATTAAGCTGCAATTACACATATGCGTGTCGGTATGAATGTGTTTAAAAGAGAAGCATATAGGTATGAATATTCATGAGGTGGTAAGGATATCTGTACAAGTTTGAGTGGGTTCAGTTTGAGTGTATGTATGTATGTATGTGCAGCAGTATCAAAAGTATAGCTAATAAGTTATGGAAGTCAGCAGATAAATGATAAAATTGAAAGGGAAGGATTCCTTGTTGGAGATGAAAAGATTTGTTTTATGATGCTAAGCGGAAATATTACTGCTAGTGCATTCGGTAGTCAGTGGTCCACGAGCCAAGTATATTATTTTCGCAAGTTCTAAGAAATTCCACGTGATAGAGGGGGTGTTTTCTGGAAGCAAGAGCTCCATATATTCAAGGACGCAATCCGGATAAAGCAGACGAGTATCAATTCAGGGAAAGTGGTAGTTGAGTTGCTGGGGTTTCAGCGGAGATTGTCTCTTGTCCAATATTGTTGGTCACAAAAAAAACATAGACTGCAGAATACATATTTATCTTCCCCTCCACTCGGGCAGGATATGACACAAGGTCAATTTTTAAGTGTAGTTTAACAGGTTTGAATTCAGAGTTTTCCTTCTCCTAGACTAGTTGCTTCACCAAGGTCGAAGAACCTAGTCAGCCCTACTATTTACCCATAGCTGGAGGGAGAATAATTGAATTCATACCTTTCCCAAGCGTATATGAAATGCAATCAGTCTCGTCCAGAATTTGAACTCGTGTTGCCGTGTCCATTTCCTACGACGATGTGCTCAAACTCTTTAAAAATTATCATATATCTAATATGAAAAGTAAGTAAATTTGGCGACCGTAGTCGAGGGTAATCCGAAGGCTCCTTTTTCAATAGCTACAACACCAAGGTGTATGGGAGAGCGCTACTCCTTTCACTGGATTGCTTCACTTTACCCTTGATATGTACCTTATATTGGTAATTGTTAAGCAAGGCGGTATCAAGTACCATTTTTAAAGTCTTTGGTATGACGCGACCTGGCATTGAACCCATGTTTCCTTGACCTCTGGCGAACACTCTTCCCACTAGGCCAATAATGATATATATATATATATATATATATATATATATATATATATATATATATATATATATATTTGGCATGAAGAACCTATAATGTTTGATATACCATAAGACCAAACTAAACCAAAGCAAACTAATCTTGACTTAAAAGAATCTACATAACATGATATTTAGTCATTTAATGGACGACACTAAACATGCTACGATGAAATACTTAGATATTATTATAAATTCACCAAATTTAAAATAAAAAAAGGAAATGGGACAATTTATCCCAAAATGTTGTATATACTTGCGTGAGACAACAGTTCTGCAATATTTTGGTAACTTATCACGCAATACCACAGCTCTGGTTGCTTTTGCCGAGGTCATGAAAGGGACGAACCCCCCTAGACATGAAGATTCAGAGCTCTTCTGATATTGACCGAGTGGTACTCGTCAGATTTGCCTCAATTGCTATGAGCTCAGCCTCGAAATCTACTGTATTAGACGAACCTGACATTGCCAGATTCCTGAAGTTCTTGAAACCCAAAGATAATTTCATCAAAAATCTAGTTACAGTTCTCTGATCATCTGTCCTATCTTTCGCATGTTTTTTGGCTACGTCAGCGACATTTGTACTCGCTAATCGGAAGTTCCTGAATTAGACTGCAGTGACGTTCATTTTTGCGGTTTCAAACCACTGATGAAGTAAAGCATTGCATAATCTGTGGGCACACTAACAACCACAACAATAGCAACAAGAGCAGGTGGCCTTTCACGGCTTGAACTGCTTTTATCACGTTTTATATCCATGACAGCCCAGTACGAACCAACATATTACAAAACTTTTGACAGACCCTAGTTGTTTAAATTCTTGCAAACAAGATGTATGCATTCCCTACATAGGTTTGGTTTGGTTTTATGGTATCTGCACAATTTTAGATTATTCAAAATCAGACCCAGTTTATTCATATAAATTATATATTATATGACTTATAAACATAAGTCAACAAAGTTAAATAGTTCCAAGTTCAGTAACAATTCAATGATATGAATATATATAATAGAATTTCTTTACACACAGTTAAATTTTATAAATCTTCTTTTTCAAACAATTCAATTTAGCATTGGTCAAAGTTAAATAGTTGCAAATATAACTATGTATCACTAACATCAGTCATTTGTTTACACACAGTTAAATGATCAAACTGTTCTACTTCTAACAATTCAATTTAGTAGAGATTAATAAAGTTAGGTGGTTCGAAGTATTGCTATGTATCACTATCAATTCAATTAAACATCAGTCATTTCTTTACCCTCACTTTAATGATAAAACTATTCTACTTCTAACAATTCAGTTTAGCAGATATGAATAAAGTTAGATGGTTCGAAGTATTGCTATGTATCACTATCAATTCAATTAAACATTAGTCATTCATTTAAACACAGATGATCAAACAGTTTTATTTCAAACAATTTAATTTTACATTAGTCATTTGTTTGCATTCTATTTAATTGTTAAAGAGTTTTATTTGGCTCACAGTTAGGACTTTTTCATCTGCTACGACTCCGGGTGTGAGTGGACCTGGAAGCGATGGCAATGAAGGGGTTCACCACATTCTCCAGGGCTCCAGATTTACTGGAGCCACACCATCAGAAAATTTAGTGTTATAACCAGGACACACGTTAGAAAGAGTCTTACCCCTCCAAAGAGATGCAGTCGGTCTATTCTACAGCCGACTGAGCTTGCATTTCATAGAATTTCAATGATTACATATATTGTTTAATATCGAAGTGACATTTATTGTAAAATTCCATTTTAAACTTTCAGACCGTCAGTCTATGTCCATCACTAAATAAATAACGTGAATTTGAAATAAATAATGAACTGCGAATATATATATATATATATATATATATATATATATATGAGTGTGACGGATTTTTGTATACTGCTTCAAAGTTGATTTATGCTACTGAAATAGTTTCAGGTCTGTTGATGTACTTTTTCTATTTCTTACAGACTGTTGGAGACAGACAGCCGGCGGCGTTGCTTTATTCCGGGTAGTTCGCTGACCAAATGTCTCAAAACGATGCAGGCGATTCTTTTATTTTCATTCTGTCTGAAAAAGTGAAAACTTTAAATCAGGTTCAGCTTAGCT
Source organism: Sepioteuthis lessoniana (assembly GCA_963585895.1). Classification (NCBI taxonomy): domain Eukaryota; kingdom Metazoa; phylum Mollusca; class Cephalopoda; order Myopsida; family Loliginidae; genus Sepioteuthis; species Sepioteuthis lessoniana. The sequence continues at coordinate 100,350,782 of OY757910.1, forward strand.
ACTTGAAGAAAATAAACTAGAAAAGTTATCAAATATTGTTTTTCCAAGATTAATAGACGGTAAGAAAAAACTTGAAAGCATAAAATAAAGAATAGACAGAAATAGAAAGATAAAAACTTTTTTTTACGAAAAAACATATTTAAATCATTTTCTCAGCAGATACTTGTCGAAAGTAAAATCTACTGATAAAAAAATATGTATACCATCACGTTGAGCATGTAGCACAGAATTCCAGTTCTCTCTCTCTCTCTCTCTCTCTATCTCTCTCTCAAGCAACATCTATGTTTAGCGGTCATCATTTATAGTAGGTCTTCTGGACATTATCCTGTGTCCACACATAGCTGATATATGTAAGACTGTGTTGGTCAGCAACCAATGGGGAATCCATGTGTTGGAGCTGATGAGTTAACGTCGCCTCTGAATTAATACTTACTTCACCAGCAATTTCCAGCATGTCAGACTTGGAGGATTTGTAAGATGGGAAGTAAGTGGCCGTAAAACTTATGTTTTTGGGGGTATTGCCTCCAGAATTTGTTCAAAACAGCACGTAGCTTTCTTATGTACTTCCCATCTAGCTTTTCCTCCATGCGTTTCCTAAGCGTCCATTTGGTGCATCCACACAGTAGTATTGATACAGTCACAGCTAGGAAGAAATTAAGTGTTATTTCATACGAACGATCAAAATTCTATTTGGTCGATTATCTGTCAAAATGCAATAATTCGAGTTCTACTAAGTTAAAATATCAGAAGATTCAAGTCGTAAGAATTTTTTTTCTAAGAAGATAAACTGATATTATCAACTCTCTAAAAACGTAAATCCAGATATGTATAAGCCTGTGACCATAAAACTCCCGCAACAGTTATTCTGTCCCGGCTTGTCATTGAATAAAAGTCTTTGAGAATGGAGATTACGATAGCAATGTAAGCGTACAACAATGGGAACAGTGTGTTTTAAAGTACAGTGGGTGTAAAGGCAGATGAATCCAAAGGAGGGTCAACGGGACATTTCATCAGATGCCTGAGCGGGGGAATTTCATAGGTCAACGGCCAGAGTCAAATACTTCTGTAAGGAAACTACAGCCATTTATCTTTAAGGATGGCTTCTATTGGTGAGAAAAAAAAAGACCTGAGATAGATTACCATGATTAACAGAGATACACCCATAGAAACATTACCATTTTTTGATCACATGTATCAGATTCCAAAATGTGATAGCTGTTTGAAATTAAATACTAATAGTAACCCCATAATTTTAAAAATAAACCGTCAACTATATTCTTCTGTATTTTTTCCGATAGTCGTAATGACATACCCGTCTTCGGGTGATGGAAATGAGGGTGAAGATATTAATAGGTTTGTCCCAGAGGGTCTTTCTACGAGGCATTAGCTATTTAGCAGGATTATCTTAATCACTTGAGACCCGACGTGCTCCTTCATGAGAAGCCACAATTATGAAATGTATACATGTAAAAGATGACATGATAGAAAGTGATATAGATCCTTTCCAATATATATATATATTATATATATATATATTATATATATATATATATGCTCGTTTTTTTTATGCTAGAAATTAGGAATTACGGACATTTACTTTCTGAATTTGTCATGTACTATGCTCATCTTGGTTTAGTACAAAACTGAGATAGGTCACTCTCAACAGTCCACTTGAAAGAATAATTTAATAACTAGGTACGAGGATCATTAAATAAGTTTTCCAGCCTTTTTTCGTATGGGCACTTTTATTAATAGTACACGCGTGAAACACTCGTCCCCCTTTGAAGTCATCTCCTCCGGCTTCAATGCACTTGTTATACCGTTCCAACAGCTTCTGGAAGGTCCAATGGAAGTCCTCTTGTGTGAGCGTGTCAATGACCTTCGTCGCAGCCTCTTTCATCACCTCAATTGTCTGATATCGACAGCCTCTGAGCTTAAGGAATAACCAAAAGTCACAGGGAGCAAGGTCTAGACTATAGGGAGGCTAAGGAACTGTCTTGATGCCCATCTTGGTCAATTAGTCTGTGGACAAGGATGGAGTTGTGGACTGGCGCATTATCCTGCTGGAAATGCCACAGACCCGATTTGAAGAGTGCTGGCTTCTTCCGACGGAATCTCTTCCTGAACTCCCATAGTAACCCTAACCCTAACTCTTTTGCCAATTAACTCTGGTGTATTGACTTCCTTACTCCTCCTACACCTCTCGTCATCCGTCACAGACTCCCTGCCTTCCTTGAATCTCTTATACCACTCAAAAACTGATACTCGATTCATGCAAGATGGCCGAAAAGCAGTCTGAAGCATTCCATACGTTTCTCTGGCATTTTTTCAAGTTTAAAAGAGAATCTTATTGCATATCGTTCTTCTAAAGTGGCCTCACGTCCAGATTGCATTTTTGAAATTCACCAGCTGTTACAATCAGGCTTTAGTAGGGTGTTTTCCAATTCCTGCTGTAGTAGTTCATTTAAACCTTAAATCATAAGAATAAGTCAATCATCTGATAAGATGTACAGCAATAACATATTGGATTTTCAAGAGTCTACGACTATTTTAAATTCCTGTACAAAAACGTCTGGAAGATTATTGAATGCACCACGTATAATTAAAATTAGGTTCTAGGTCACAAGTATGAGAGATAGGTTGTCATACACGTACACTGGGACTAGATAACTCAACATGACAAATCAGGTAGCCATATTATCTTTTACAATATGTTTTTGGGATTTGGGTTCCTCTTCTGGAGTTCGTTTGGGGTGTCTTCGTGGTGTAATGGTTAGAGGGCTGGACAGCGGAATCATTGGAGCAAGTTCGATCTTCAGTCGTCCTATTGCGTGTACTTTCAGACAAATACACAAAGGAAAGATATGAACCCCCTTATTCCCCAGCTATGAGTTAAATAGTACTACTACTGTTCTTCTAAAAGGATGGATTTGGCATTAAAGAACACAAGAAGGTCGATATTCCATTAAACAAACAAACCAAATGATGCTTTTAAGAAGAGTTATTGCTGAATATTTTACTTATCCCAACAGAGTAATACTTTTGATAGAACTAGAAGAAATTAAAAAAAGATTTATGCCTTAACTGTTTTGTAGATAAAGCTTTTACAAAATTGAGAGGTGGCCGACAAATCTAACATCTGCATGAAACTTACAAGTTTTTGAACGACCCCTCTTCTAAACTACGTTAATGTAAAAAAAAAAAGAAAAAAATAGGAAAATTCCTTTCCGCAAGAACTCAACTTTGGACAATGGCCTACGGTTGAAAATGGCTGGGAACAATATAAAAAAAAACAAATAAAAACATAAGAGATATATTCCTAATTTGCCTTATCAATATTGTTCATTATATATATACGTCAGCATATATGCGTGAATGCATCGCTCTCTCTCTCTCTCTCTCTCTCTCTCTCTCTCTCTCTCTCTTTCTATATATATATATATATATATAGCGGTCATTCAATAAATTTACGGAGGAATTCTTTTGAAAGCAGCAAAAATAGTTTTCCATAAATGTAAATCTTGAATAGTTTGTAATTGATTCATAGCAAAATTTATTTTATCACCACAAAAATATTTGTTTTGTGACAATTTAAAATCGGTAAATCCAACAGAGTGTTCAAGGCTTAAACAGCGGTTTGTCATCACATTTTTAAAAGCTAAGAAGTACAAACCATGTGAAATTTATAGAAAAATGAATGATATGAACGGAAAACCATGTTTTTCTCA
>OY757910.1:100359509-100749509 GCA_963585895.1 Sepioteuthis lessoniana
TTCAATTTTTAAGAAATCGTTTTAGCATAAATACGCAGTTTAAATGTACGTACACAGTTTAATTATCAAAAAAAATTCTGTTTCAAGCTATTTTGTTTATTCAAACAGTTCTAATTCAAACAATTCAGTTTAGCATAAGCATGCAGTTAGTTCTACTTAACCCATTGATAGGGCCCTATCAGGAGCCACCACTCCAGGCCAGAGTGGACCTGGTAGCGATTTCCTAAAAACCCTACATCACTGAAACCTTACCATCAGATTGTTTAGTGTCATAATTAGGACACTCATTGTGAGGGTCTTACCCCTCTACAGAGTTGCAGTCGGTGTATTCTGCAGCCCCAGCCAACTGGGCAATGTAGTTTCGGTGGTCTCCACTCATTCTGTCTTTTCCAAGACTTCCCTTCCTTGTACTAATTCTTTGCTGACTGTCCCGAGCGCACCAATTACAATCGGTATCACTGTCACTTTTGTGTTCCATAATTTTTTTCAGTTCTCTAGCAAAGTCTAGGTACTCATCTCTCTTTTTGCTTTCTTTCATTTTATTCCTATGGTCAGCCGAAACGGCCAAGTCCTCTAATCCACAGTTTACTTTTTTGTTGTAGATTATCACTAGGCCAGGTCGTCTGGCCAAGATCAGGTGATCCGTTTTATCACAAAATTCCAGAGAAGTTTGCGCATTCCATTTTCCAGGACAGATTCAGGGTTCTGTACTTACCATTCGTTTGTATTGTCAAATTTAGATTTTTTGCATAATTCTCAAGGGATTACCTTCCCTATCAAATCAGGTATATTCTATTACTATAAGGGTCATTATTATAACTATTACACTATTATTATTTAACTTTTAGGGAGTGTTTCACTGAAGTCTGAGTGACGCCAAGTCTTCTCCGGCCTTAATAATTATTTAGTGTATTCTGGCCAATTTCAACAATGCTGTAATTTGGATGATTACGATTCTTCCTATAATTTCCAATTGTTCTAATCCCTTTTCTGAGTTGGCTGCATTCGGTTATTTTATTAAGCGTTTCATCTCCGTCTCCACATAATCTACACTTGCAATTCGGCTGCATATGAGCAATTTTCGCTTGAATATAATTTGTCCCTATGCTTTGGTTTTGCTTTGTTTTATCGTATAACAACCATTGTAAGTTAATTAATGCCAAATCCATTTTCATACATATAAACAATGATATTTCAAACAGTTCCTTTTAGTATAAGTATAGTTTTTGGTTACACTCAGTTAAATGTCAAAACAGATCAGTTTCAAACAAACTTTCGGGCAAATACCCTTGAGAAAGGTATGAACCCCCTTATCCTCCCAGCTATGGGTAAGATAGTACCACTAATGTTCTTCTTGGAGAATGGCTTTGGCATTAAATAACCTAAAAAGAGTTGATATGCCATTAAACAAAGAAAACGAAACAATTCAGTTTAATATACAAAAACAGCTCTATTTCAAACAATTCAGTTTAGCATAAATACTTAGTTTAAATGTCAAAGCAGTCATATTTCAAGCAGTTCAGTTTAGCATAAGTAAACAGTTTAGTTCTATTGGACCCATTGATAGGACCCTATCAGGTCCTACCACCCCGGGCCAGAGTGAACCTGGGAGCGATAGAAATGAAAGCGAACTCTGAATTTCCCAAAGCCCCAGAATTACTGGAACCTCACCATCCGATTTTTAGTCCCATATCCAGGATTTTCGTTGGGGTAGGATCTTACTCCTCAGCAGGGAAGCAATCAGTGTATTCTCCAGTTCTAGCCGACTTGGCAATGTCTATGTGGCGTTGTTTTGTTTTACAATAAAAAATATATTAAGTTTCTTTCTTGATATGTTGCTTCTTTATCCAATGTCATGTCTTCTTGATAGGAACATTGCTAGTTTGTTGATTAAGATATCCATATAGCTGTTTCTCTCTCCATTTCTGTTTTCTACTTTTTGTTGCTTTTCTATTTGCAGTCATATTATCAAAGCTATTACTGGCTGACATAATTCGTCTCTCTTTGCTTCTTTTAATGCATCTAACAGTCATTGTATTTATGCGTCTACGTAATCTTAAATGCTAGGAGGTCCTCTTTCTTCTTGTTTTCTTCGCATGAATAGTGTGTCTTTGGGATGTAAGGTCTTCTGCATAATCATCAGTTTCCTTGTCCTTTGGTCTGAGCTCCTTCTTTTTTCCACGATTGTCCTGAGTATCTTACAATGGGGAACTGCCGAGGTGTTTAACCCATTGACGAGATTCCTCCTGCCGAACATGGTTTTTCCGAGGTACTCCTATCTAATATTTTCTTTCTTTTCTGTTTGATGTAGTCTGATTTCAGTACTCTCAAATAATCGTAATTTTCATTTTCTTCAACTGCCCAGATGCTTTCCTTATTTGACAGTTCTATTACTCCCGTTGGCTCTTTTTTTTCACTTTTCCTTATCAGAATAGAACATTCTATTTCTATATCCTGACATAATGATACTTTTGCACGTATAAGATTATTATTATTATTATTATTATTTACTCATTAGAGTTTTTCACATCAGCGTAAACTGATGGTCTTTCACTGGAAATTGAGTGACAGCAAGTCTCCTCAAGTCTCCTCAAGTCTTCTCGGTATTCTGACCGTTTTCAATAATGCTGTTTTTTGGATGGTCTCCACTCGGCCGCCAACTACCGAATCACCCAGGCCCTTTAATAATCCTTTATTATTATTTTTTTTACTAATTTGAGAGTTATTCACTCCAGCGTTAGCTGGTCATTTTCTACTGACAGCAAGCCTCCTCAACAATGTTGTAGTTTGGATGGTCTCCTCAAAATACTATCTGTTCGTATGATCAAATTTCAATTTATTGCAAAGATTCCTGTGGATCATCTTGCCTACTCACTTGTGTTTAGTCTTATACTATTTCAATACTAAATTGGTGCATTCTTTTATTATTTTTTTTCCTTGAGAGTTTTTCACAGGATCTTTCACTGAAGTTTGAGTGACTGCATGTATCCTCAAGCCACCAGGACTCTTCTCAATATTCTGGCCAATCTCAACAATGCTGTAGTTTGTACAATCACCCCACCTTCCCGTTATTTTCAAGTCCTCCAGTCCTTGTATCAATCCTTTGATGACTGTACCAAGAGCACCAATTACAATTGATGTAATTGTCACTTTCATGTTCCACAGTTTTTTCAACTCTCTTGCAAGGTCGAGGTACTTATCCCTCTTTTCGCATTCTTTCAATTTTACTCTGTGGTCCGCCGGGACAGTAAAGTCAATAATCCTGCAAGTTCTCTCTTTTTTTTTGATTATTTTAAAATCTGGTGGTTTGGTGGAGATTAGATGATCTGCTTGTATGTCAAGACTCCATACGATTTTTTACGTCCCATTCTCCAGGACAGATTCTCGGTTGTGCATATACCATTTGTTCGTATGGTATTATTATTATTATTATTATTATTATTATGAGTTTTTCACATCAGCATAAGCTGATGGTCTTTCACTGGAGATTGAGTGACAGTAAGCCTCCTCACTTAGCTGGTTATTTCTCATTGGAGTTTGAGAGATACCATGTCTCCTCAACAACGCTGTAGTTTCCATGGTCTCCACTCGTCCTTTTATTTCGAAGTCTTCCACGCCTTGTACCGATCCTTTGGTGAGATTGGCAAAAGCACCAATCACAATTGTTATAATCGTCTCTTTCAAGTCTCATAGTTTTTTTGTTTTCAATTCCTAAGCAAAGTCCATGTACAGTAGCGGCCATAAGTTAAGGAACGGAACAACAAGTAATATTTGATCGATATTTACTTGAAAAAATTTGCATGCACGTTCATGAAATCTTCACAAATTAGATAAACTTTTATAAATTTTCTTTTACCGTAAATTAATAGTCAAATGATAAAAAAATATACATTTTGCCTGGTTCAAAAGTTAAGGAACACATTGTAAATTCTTGTTAGATCAATGCATGAACTAAAGAAAAATTCAATATTAAGAGAAGTTTCCTTTTCGTCGGATTACGTCAATGCATCTTCGACCACATGAGCCAATTATCTTCTTACAAAAGAATGTAATGATACTTTCCCATTCATCTTTCAGAAAACCCCATAAGTAAAAAGTAAAGTTAGCGACCATAGTCGAGGGTGACCCGAAGGCTCCCTTTTCGATAGCTACTACACCAAGGTGTAGGGGAGGGCGCTACTCCATTCCCAGGTAAAGAAAACCCCATAAATCAACAATATTTTGAGGATTTCGGTTCTGAGATTTCTCTCCAGTGATTTTCCATTCATTCCCTATAGGATTCATATCTGGGCTTTGTGCTGGCCACTTCATAACAGCTATTCCTTCTTCTTCAAGAAAACTTAACACAGTTTTAGCTTTGTGGCAAGGCGCTTTGTCTTACGTAAATATTAGAGTTTCAGGTGCCCCTTTGCGTAAATGAGGAAGGGCATTCTGGCAAAGTTCTTTATAAACACGGGTATTAATATCACCGTGAAAAGGAACAATAGGTCCAACTCACACTGAAGAAATCATCCCCCATACCATTACGCTCCCCCTCCAAATTTTACACTTTTCTTAACGCATCGAGGAGATAAGCATTCCCCATCTTTACGTCTTACAAACCATTGGATCCGAACAAGTTGAATTTAGATTCATCACTAAAGTGAACCATATTCCATTGTTCCTCTGGGCACAGGGTAAGTTCTGTGACGACGTCAAGACGAACCTTTTGAATTTTTTAAAAACAAAGGCTTGCGACATGGAATCCGTGTCACTAATTTTTCCTCATTTAACATCACCGTTTTTTTCTAGATATTGCTTCCGGTTTGCTCACAAAACACTCGTGAAATAGACGTTGCTGTCTCGAAACAGTCTTTTAAAGGCCTTTTTAACAATCATCCTATCTTCCTGTTTGGTAATCATAGGAGGCCCGACAGTTCTCGGTTTTGGTTCAAGTATCTTGTCAGCCTTAAATATATTGATTACGCGAAAAAAAAAAAAAAAAACGCTATTTGGCCTTCGTACGATGTCAGCGATTTCAGAATACGATTTACCTGTTTCATAATTCGCTAAAATGAGCTTTTTTCTTCTTGATTAGTTTATTTAATTGCATATCAACGTTTGTAGGTTATCTAATGCCAAAGCCATTCTCCTAAAGAACAGTAGTGGTACTATTTAACCCATAACTGGGAGGATAAGGGGGTTAATACTTTTCCCAAGAGTATTTGCCCGAAAGTGAACGTAATAGCGCGACTTGAGTACAAACTAGCTTACTACGATTCCGCAGTCTATCGCTTTAACCATTACACAACGAGGACATCGCCTTTTGCTTCTTGAGTTAAACAATTTCGTACTTTCGCCTCCATCTTGTTTAAAACTATTTCCAATGATGTATGACAGTTGACTATAGATCAAAATTAGCTTTCAAGTTGATTAAAAATTACCTAAATTACTATAAATCAACAGTGTTCCTTAACTTTTGACCATGACAAAATGTATATTTTTTTATTAGTTCAGTAGTAACTTACTGTATAAAGATTTAAAAACTTTATATGTAATAAATACATATATGTTCCAAGTATACTTACGGAAAATTTCGTTAACGTAAATGCATTTTTTTTTCATGTAAAACTCATTTAAATATTTGTTGTTCCGTTCCTTAACTTATGACTGCTACTATACAAATACTTCTTTATACTTTCTTTCACTTTTATTCGGTGATCAGCCAGGACAGCAAAGTCCTGAATTCTGCAAATTCTCTTTCTTTTTTGGGTTGATTATTATAATGTCTTTTCATCTAGCCGATATTAGGTGATCAGTTTGTATATTAAAACCCCAGAGGAGTTTGTGGGTCTCATTCTTCGGGACAGATTTTGTGTTTTGCATATACCGAATTTCATTTGCTTGCACAGTTAGCTGAGGATTATCTTACCCACACAGTCGTTTCTAGATTTAAACTCTTTCAATACTAAATTGCTGAATTTATTTATAATCATTTCACTCCTTGATAGCTTTTCACACCAGCGTTACCTGATGATACTTCAGTGAAGTTTGAGTGAGAGCAAATCTCCTCAAGTCTCCAGGACTCCTCTCAGTATTCTGGCAAATCTCAATAGTGTAGTATTTTGGATAGTCTCCACACGTACACTTATTTCAATGTTCTCAAGTCCCTTTAATGATCCTTCGGTGACTGAACAAAGAACTGCAATTGTAATTGGCATAAACGTCACTTTCATGTTCCATAGTTTTTTCTATTCCCTACAAAGGTCCACGTACGTATTCTTTTCACTTTATTTCAATTTTACTCTGTGGTCAGCTTGGACAGAAAAGTCCACAATTTTGCAAGTTCTAGTTTTTGTTGATTATAATAAGATCTGCTCCTCTGTCCAAGATTAGGTAATCCATTCGTATGTTAAAATCTCATACGTGGTTATATGTCTCATTATCCAGGACAGTTGCTGGATTGTGCACGTACCATTTGAGCATATGATCAATTCAAATTCATTGCAAATTTCCAGTGGATAACATTACCCGCAACGTTGTATCTAGTCTTATACTCTTTCTGGGGTAATTTGCTACATTCGCTTATTATGTTATTGATCGTTTCGTCTCTCCCACCACATAACCTACGTTTACTGTTTTGTTGCGTCTTATCTATTCTTGTTTTGGTATGATTGTTTCTTATGGCGTTGTTTTGAGCTGATATAAGTAGAAAATCAGTTTCTCTTTTAAGGTTTCCATTTCTTAGCGACGTCCATGTTTTTTTATGAGGGAGATGTTGCTTATTTGTCGCTTAAAATGTTCATAGATTTGTTTTTCTTTGTTGGTTCGTTTATTTATTTGTTTGTTTGTTTTTTTACTTTTTAAAAATGCCTCCTTTTATATCTCTGCTTTTGACAATCTTCAAAAAACAAACTTTATCTTATATTTTCATAGAACATATATTTACTTTCAAAACAAAATCAATTTACTGTTTAAATACTGCTTCGTAATCCATCCGATTATTCCTAAAATACACTATTACAGTTTTTGATCTGATTAGGCAATTTGTCTCAAAAATATATTAATCTAAAAAATCCATTTGGCGATGAGACTTAGATTGGAAATCAGTCTTGACATTAAATTTCCAGTTCGAGGAGAAATATTGAAAAAAATGTCTAATATAATTAGAAATTTCATTAATTATTTAAAAAGTTTCAATTAGAATTAGTGTAAATTCTCAATACCTTTTGATCCCCAGTCTCTTTATTTTTATCAATAGATTAAGACGTAGCGTAGCATCCCTATACTTTCAAGATCTTGCTCTCTCTCTAACATTTTCTTGTTTCTTTTAAGGTAAAATAATCTCAAGCGTAAGAGATTGAAGGACAGCACAAGCACAGCACGGCTACACAGCATATAGAATTGGAGTTTGAGAGGTGGTTTTGGCTAAAGAAAAGGTACACTCGAATAAATGCATTGAAAGCTATTGGGAAAAATAGCAAATTACTCATTGTTCCTTTTTGGCATATTTTCTACAGTTTCAGAAACATATTTTTAAAACTTTGCACACACACACACACACACACACACACACACACACACACACACACACGTATATATATATATATATATATATGTGTGTGTGTGTGTGTGTGTGTGCATATGCAAAGTTTAAAAAATATCTCAGAGCGTTTTGATGCTTTCCAAATTTAGCAGATATTATACTTCCATTTATTTTTTTCCACTTGCCATCATCGGCGTGGCATATATTTCGATCCCGTATATGTATATTTATGGGTGTGTTTGAGTGATTGTATGTGTGTGTGTGTGTGTGTCTGAAGGAAGGATATTTCTACGAAATAGAAAACCTTATTCTTCCTACTATGTACAGCTAAGAAAACTACGCCAACCGTTCTAAACAGTTATTTCTCAAAGAATGGGGTGGGACATATTATGAAACGCCTTTTCTTCCAGGCAGCGGTCACATCGATACTGCTATATGGCTGCACTACATGGACGCTAGCAAAACGGCTGGAGAAGAAGCTAGACGGCAATTACACAAGAATGCTACGTGCAATCTTGAACAAGTCCTGGCGGCAACACCCCACAAGACACCAACTGTACGGCCACCTGCCCCCTATCACGAAAACTATTCAAGTTAGACGAACCAGACATGCAGGACACTGCTGGAGAAGCAGGGACGAACTCATAAGAGATTTACTCTTATGGACCCCCATACATGGCCGTGCAAAAGCAGGACGACCAGCACGAACATACATTCAGCAGCTATGTGAGGATACAGGATGTTGTCCTGAAGACCTACCTAGGGCGATGAACGATAGGGAGGAGTGGCGAGAGAGGGTCAGGGATATCCGAGCTACCAGCGCGATATAATGAGGAGTCCTGACGTGTCTGTAATGGGACAATACTATAGGAAGCAATAAGAAAGCTGTACGCGAGCTTGGCAGTGGAGTTTGCAAAATATTGTCTTTAAAAACATCTTGAAACAGAATTTATACGCCAATAGGTGCCCTCTAACAGTAATTGTCCAATTTGGAGTCGAATTTCATTTTACTTGCCGGAAAGCACCTTGGCACAAGTATTGCATTAGACTTGTGAAGTATTTTTTGTCCGATATGTCAGAATAGTCAGATTTTTTGGTATTCAATACAAGGGTAATTCTTATCTGATATCGTTGTACTGTTAAATATAGAAACAGCTGAGAATGGCTGGTTTAGAATGTGATTTATAAGACATAGATTTTATTTACTAAAGATAGTTTACTTTGGCTCATAGCTAGATGCAAGGGTCAACCAGGCAAATTAAAATTAAATGATTGCCTTGCTTGGCTCACTACTATATATATATATATATATATATTGTCATCCACAGACAGAATGGTTCATTATATCACAACACATGTGTGTGTAAACATGCGACACGCTTCAAGCTCGGATCAAAACCCGGCTAACTTTACGTCAGCCAAACATAACCTCACTGGCAGTAGCAGAAGGGAATTTAATGTATATGTATTAACTTGCTTTTGTTTACATTTTACGCTCATTTCTTCAGAAGAGCTCTGCATTGCACGAGCAACAACTGTTAATTCCTTTGCCAACGTGATCAACACCCAGTGGGATCGTATATGGTTAACTATGTTCGGTTGCTTCGGTAAGAAAAGAAAAAAAATCTGAATTTAAAACTTTACCGTTGGTAAAGAGAATCTATGGTACGTTTCAGCATTATTCTAAAGTAATCTACCAATCTAAGAAATGTGGCCAGTCATACACAAAACTTCAACTATATTTAGCAATCGCTTCTGTATCTTTTCCAAGGGTTCATATTTTTAACCAACTCTCATACGATGACATCGACCGGAGGGTTCATTATATATATATATATATATATATATATATATATATACACGGATGTTGCTCTATGTATATGGGTGCACGTTACAGACGTGAAAAAAACTGAGAAAGAACGAGACGGAAACACAGAAAAGTAGCAAAAAGTGAGGTTGTTCCTTGAGAAAACCTTATAGATGAAAAATGACAAATTTTTTGTCTCTGTTATTTATAGATATTAATTCATGGAAAGTAATCGTGTATAGTCCAAGATAGATAGATAGATAGATAGATAAGAAGAGACTATTAAAAAAAATAGATAAATGAGAAGATACCGTTAAAAAAGATAGATAGATAGAAAGAAAAGAAGAGACCGTGAAAATAGATAGATAGATAGATAGATAGATAGATTATTTCGTTTTAGTAATTTCCTTTCAGCGATGGGAGTGTATTTTTTTAAAATTGTGTTATTGTGGAATACCTTTTTTCTGTACGTAAATTTCTCCTGCTTTGAACATATATATATATATATATATATATATATATATATATATATATATATATATATATATATATATATATATATATATATCTTACAGCCTGTCTTCTTGTTTCCTTCCCTTTCAATCGGCCGTGTTTCGCCGACATGTAATGACCCCGCCGTCTCAAGAAACATCGGTTTCTTTGAAAGTAAAAAAAAAAAAAAAAGAGATCAGTCTTGTATAAAGAACAACTAAGCATTGAAATCAAGCGCGTCGCTTGTATTGAATGGGAGAATTTCTGTGTTGAGATGTACAGCGGAAATCGCAGGTTATTGCCAGCTTCGGGGCGGTTTTGGTGAAGTATAAATATGAAAGAGTTTGAGAAAGGTAGAGAAAAAGAAGGTAAAGAAAGGGAGAAAGGAAAAGAATGGAGACCAAAAAAAGGCTGCATTCCTGGAAACTTGGACGAAGAAAAATAATGATAACAACCTGAATAAAGAGTAAATATCGGTAAGAAAGTAACAAAGAAACAAAGAAAGAAAGAAAAGATTGTTAAAGGGATGTAGATGATAGAGAAAAGTCGGAAAAGCCAATGAAATCAAATTCAAAATTATCTGAAGAAGAAGAAAATCTTAGGAGAAAAAAATGAAAAGTAAAATGGAAAACATAGAAAACTGAAGAAAAGGACACTGAGGAGATTCATCAACGAATGAAATGAATGAAAGAAATATATAAGAAGGAAAATAATTCAGTAAATTAGAAAAACTAAATCAGTAAAACGAAACAAAAAACCCAAAGAAAACAGAAAATGATAATTAAAAACGAGCAAATATCTTGAGGGGATAAGAAAGAAAGAAAGAAAGAAAAAAAGAAAGAAAGAAAATGACGAAACTCCATATTAAATGATGAGTAGAAAGAAATTTTGGGAGAATGGATGGAAGCAGGAAGCGAAAGAAGGCGAAATAAATGGAAAATTCTAGCAGGGACAAGAGTCGGAAAGGAAATGGTTGGAGAAAAACAGAGAGGCCATATCATTTAAACCAAAAAATAAAAAATAAAAACAAAGAAAGGAAAAATAAATAAAATGTAAATAAATAAATAAAGAAAGAAAGAAAGAAAATGAATGAATAAGCAAAACGAGAGAAAATATATGAATGGGGAAGTGAAACACTTGGAAGAAGAAAGAAGAAAAACTAAGAAGATAAAATGAGAAATCATAAGGTTAATTTGAAAACTGTATTAAAGAAAGAAAATCAAGAATAAGAAGAAAAAAAAGCGTAGATGAAACAAATGAAGTGAATAAAGAAGTAATCAAAGTAAGGGGGTGTCCTCGTGGTGTAATGGTTAAAGCGATGGACTGCGGAATCGTAGTACGCGAGTTCGTCCTCCAGTCGCTATTACGTTCACTTTCGGGCAAATACCCTTGGGAAAGGTATCAACCCCCTTATCCTCCCAGCTATGGGTTAAATAGTACCCCTACTGTTCTTCTAGAAGAATGGCTTTGGTATTAAGTAACGTAAGAAGAGTTGATATGCCATCAAACAAAGAAAGAAACAAAGTAAGAAAAATATATAAACTGAACAATAATTATGGAGAGATAGAGAGAAAAGGAGAGAGAGAGAGAAGTAATCCAAAGAAAAAAAAAGTGTAATTAAAAAAAAAGAAATAGAATACAAAGACATCATAGAAATAAAATAAACACAAGAAAAAAAGGAGAGATTGGAAGTAGTACAAAAAAAGAAGAAGAAAGAAAGAAGTACAAGGGAAAAAGCGCGGGAAAACGGTAAATGAAAAAAAGCAATGAATTTGATAAACATGCATAAGATATGATGAAGGAATGGATAACTGATGAAGACAGCACAATGTAAAATAGAGAGAATTGAAGGAAAATATACCGAAAGAAAGAAATAGAATAAGAAAGGAGGTTGAAGGGCGAAGAAAAAAGAATCATGATAGAGACTTGTGGTTTACTGTCCAGTCACGTTACAAGCACTGATTTCGACCAGATCGCCGAAGTTAAGCAGTGATAAGCCTGCTCTGTACATATATGGGTAACTAATTCACAGCAGGTTGTATTGTAAGCAAATTTAGGCCTCCATGCCAGAAAAGTCAAAGCTTAAAGAATAGCTAAGAGAGAAATAGAAGTGAAGAGTAGGACATTTTACAGTAGGAAAAAGGTATCAACAAAGTACGATTGAGAAGAAATATAATGGAAAGAGTATTTAATTTAAATAAATAAGTTGAATTGACTTCAGTTTCTTCGTTTAATGGCATAACAACCTTCGTGGTTTATGTGAGGCCAAGGCTATCCTTGTTGAAGAATAGCAGTGATACTATTAAACTCAGATCTGGGGGGATAAAGTGTTCCTACGTTTCCTATGAGTCATCATCATGTCGTGCCGCTAACACGGATATCGCTGACCCTCTCTCGCTATTTCTCCCTATCATTCATCGCCTCTGGCAGGACTTCATGGCTACATCCCGTATCCTCACATAGCTACTGTATGTATGTTCGAGCTGGTTTTCCTGCTTGGCCATATGCGGGGGTCCATAAGAGTACATCACTTATGAGCTCGTCCTTGCTTCTCCAGCAGTGTCCTGTATGTTTGGTTCGTTTAGCTTGGATAGTTTTCGTGATGGGAGGCAGGTGGCCGTATAGATGTTTGCTTGTGGGGTGTTGCCGCCAAGACTTGTTCAATATTGCTTGCAACGTTCTGGTAAAATAAACGAAATAGCATTACTGTAGCTCGAACTCGCATAATTTGTGGCACCAGTTCAACATTCTAGCCATTACGCCAACAATAAGTCGAAAACGGTTAAAAGAAAACAGAGATGTATAAAAAAATATCTAAAAGGAAAAAACATCAAAATTTCTCAAAAGAAAATGGGGGAAGCAGTATTTGAGAAAAATAGCTGCTCTCAGAGTGAATTTATTCTCTCTCTCCTTGTGGATTTGATTTATATGAAAATTAGTTTTTTTTAAATAGTTGAGGGCTTCATCATTTGGACAAACTCAGAAATATATCCTCGCTAAGACAATAAACTGTATACGGCGTTGTGGTTCCAGTTCTGGAGCTTTGGGAGACTCGAGTTACGTCTTCATTTTTATTACTCTCATGTCCCCTCTGAATCGGAGTTGTACTGCCTGAAAATGATTGATACTAAATAGGAATACGTAAAATGATGTAATTCGGTGAAAATTGAGTGTATTAAGAATAATTTTTTGGGAAAAAAGGCTTATAATTTAATCGGATTAGTGACTTGAAATATATAATTGCTTGGAAGAATATCTGATATCATCATTGAATAAACGGCAAGTGATGACATTCATAAATTCAACCAACTAAGAAAACAAACAAACGGCCGATTTACCAATAAACTAAAAATAGTTACCAATAAATCACGAGTATCATCTGGATTGTGGAAAAACCGAGGTCTGTCTAATAAATAAAATGTAAAACAAATTCAAAGAAAGTATATGAAAAAAAAAAGAATTAAGGAGTGAAAAAATTCTATATAAAACAGTAGCTGAATATATATATATATATATATATATATATATATATATATATATATGTGTATATATATATATATATATATATATATATATATATATATATATGTGTGCGTGTGTGTGTGTGTATGTGTGTATGTATGTATGTATGTATATATATATGCGAGAAAAAGAAAACATCTTCACATCTTCCACAAGATAGATAGGTTTTGTATAGAAAAATGGAAAAAAAATATTTTTCATAAATACAACAAAACGAAACGGAAAAAGCAAGAAAATAATTCTCTCTAGTGAAAAATGTCCGTCTGATCTTCCATACTGCCTTTTTTCTTCTCATACAGAATGATTACTTCCCATAGATTAATCAATATATATATATATATATATATATATATATATATATATGTGTGTGTGTGTGTGTGTGTAATGTTGAGAGCGAGCCAAAGCTCCCTTTTCATGTTACTATACAGAAGTGTCGAGGAAGGTGCTACTCTTTTCACGGGATTCTTCCACCTTGCCCTTACTACGTACCTTATATATATATATATATATATATATATATATATATATATATATATATATATATATATACTCGCCTAGGGCACCTCTGGTGGTGTAACGGTTAGCATATATTAGCATATATATATATATTTATATATATATATATAGTAGTATCCGTCATGTAATAGATAACACCGAAGAAATTGAAATGAACGGGGGTACTTCGCTTTGTGACATGTACAGTTTGCACTTCATTTCAATTTAATACTCATGGAAAAGTCATATGACCGTTTTTTCTTTTTCAAATGAATAGTACAGTGGACTGGTTTTTCTAAATAGGCTCTAGTCAAACACATAGACAGCTCCAAATTGAAGTCACCTGGTTTCATGAGTAAGTTTTGCAGGTTAAGGCCACTTACCTTTAAAGCTTACAGACCTGAGGGATGACAATAAACCTGCAGTGCATTTAGTTGAGATAGCAGATGCCATATATACATACCGTGTACGTGCCCAAGAATCCACACAAAACTTAAATCGGAAGACTTTCAAATTCTGTTAAAATATCTTCTTATTCTCATGTCAAACATTCCTCTGTAGTATTCACTGAGCAAATAAGGCGTATCAACTTATATCTTCATTGTCAAATATGACAGTTTCCATTTGTACCTGTTGTAAACCGAGATGAGGCGTTTATTTTTGTTAGCCTTATTATAGACAATAGAATCACTCAAAGAATCCATAATAATGTGGAAGGGTTGGTTAGTATTTCTCTTGATGTCATCTTCAATGTTGTCACCCAGTGGGTTCTAATCAGAAAAGCAAGGCTGCTACACTCAGGTGAAATTTACATAAATTTCTGAGTTAGTCACACCTGATTCAAGTGGATTGCATGCTAAGAAACACAATCCAGTTGGAACACGATGATCATTCTCTTCGATCCAGAATATGACCAGCGTGTTTTGCATTTTGATTTTGGGGGTGACCTTAAGATTGAAATCAAGCAAAATAAAAGGGAGGTTGCATGAGACTGTACACCTTTCTTATAAACCCCAGAATCGTTAGATGCACGTTGAAGTTGTTGATCTTGAATACCAAGTACTCGGGAACATTCAAAACCTCAACACTCTCTAAGTCATCGTGGTTGTCTGTTCGTGGCACGGATACGTTGGGTCTTTTTTAAAAATCTATTGTGCCTCACTGGAAGCTTGTTTAATAATGAATGCTCTCCATAGGACTGATTTAACAATGTCTAAATTTGGTACATGTGTGAAAATTAAACTCTACACAATGCATGTTCCCAATATTGGGTATATATATATATATATATATATATATATATATATATATATATATATATATATATTAAGGGTCACAATTTTACGTAACCATGAAATTTCAAGACATATGTTGGATCCTCCTGGTAAAGACAAAATATGATTAGTATGAAAAGGGATTTGTTGCTTTCTTTTCGTTATTTTTTTAACAAGTTATGGTTGATAATGAACAGAAAAAAGTAAAACAACAAGCTTATATAAATTTTGTTATTATCCATTTATTTCTAAGATACAGAAATAATGAAAGGGTACAAATAAAAGTGGCCAAGACTGGAGAGACAGGAAGTTAGACAGAGAAAAAAAAAAGTTAAATCAGAATATTTCTTTAGTTTCATTTATTATTCAATTGTTCTCAACAAGATTCAACCTTAGGTCATAGTAACGTTCATTGTGAATAGAATTTTTATTAGAATATTTTAAAGATGTCTTTTAATGATTTGATATGCAATAAAAGTATCAACGCAAACGGAATTGGTTTAGTAACATATCTATTCATTGAATGAAAATTATTACTATATATATATATATATATATATATATGAACGATCTAGAAGGATTGAGAGACTGAGAGAGAAAGAGAGAGAATGAAAGAGAGAGAGAGAGAGAGAGAGAGAGAGAGAGAATATGAACTCCTGTATCAACGAACTTAGGCTAATTTGTAATGAAAGGTTAATCGGGAACATTCCTTAATTTAAAAAAAAAAGCAATTGAATGTGAATAAAGATCACAAAAGAGTTAAGTTATGGTTTTGTTTTCGTTTTTACTTCATTTTACTTATTTTATACTATTTTATTTTATTTACCTATTTTGTAATAGAAGTCAAACGAAAAAAAACCTAATTAATAGACAAGTGAAATATGAACAAACGTTACATATTTAAGGAATGAGTATTCGGAAATCTATAAATAATAATCGATAAAGCCGTCGGAATTTTGGAGAGTTGAGAATGATTAAATAGATAGATAGATATACAGATAGACAGATAGATTATCGTCTTAATAATTGCCTTTCAGAGCTGTTCATAAAATTTTCTAAATATTAATAGTAACACTTTTGACACGGTTTGCTTATTCATGAACCAATTTTCGGAAGAAGTGAACCCATCATATTTTTCTTTCATTACGGTTCATTTACTTTTTTCTGTTTCAATTTATCCTCCTTTTTTTAGTTTGTCTTTTCCTTAGAATAATGTGAGAGAAAAAATCCAATGAATTAAATACACACACACACATACACACACACACACACGCGCACACACACACACACACACACATATATATATATATATATATATATATATATATATATGAAGAAACAAAAGATTCTAACATCATGATAAAGCAAAAGAGAAATCACCAGGAAGACACAAAATGTTCTGGGAATGCAGTTCTTGGAATTAAAACGAGGCCAATTCCTCAAAGGCAGTTCAGCTAAAATCAAAGATAAACACGAAGGGGAAGAGCACAAATATTAATATCGACAGAAAGGATAAAATGCAGAAAAGCCATATTTAAATATAGTAGCAGTCCACAGGAGCAAAACCTTAGAAGAAAGAAAGAGTCTGAATGAATAAATAAAACTGTGAACAAAACAGAATATGAAAAAATAAATGGTGAAAAGGAGAAAAGACTGATGAAAGAAAATAAATAACTGAATAGAAAGGAAAATGAAAAAAATTTAAGAGTTGTAGTAGAAATGGAAAGAAAAATACAGGTAGGAAGAAGACTGATGAAAATAAATTGATTGGTTTAGTTTCTTTGTTTAATGGTATATCAGTCTTCGTGGATTATTTAATACTAAAGCAATTCTTGAAGAAAACCAGTGTGTTAAATTTTAAAACATAAATGGGCGGGAGCGAGATAAGGGATTCATACCTTTCCCGAGAGTATTTGATCTAAATTGGGCACATTAGTGCAAGTCGTATTTGAACCCTGTTACGTCGATCTCACAATGGAGTTCTTTACCGTTACATCACAGGTACTTCTCCAAAGTGAGGGAGGAAAGAAAAAAATAAAATGAGCTGACAAAGAACACATTACTTGAAAAGTAAAGAGAATGAAGCACACACACACACACACACACACACACACATATATATATATATATATATATAGGGAGAGAGAGAAAGACTGACATACAGACAGAGACAGAGAGAGAAGCGAAATAAATCAAGAGTAATGAAACAAAGAGAAAATGAAGGAAAGATTGGATTGAACATTAGAATGAAAACATGAGCACAGAATAACAATAATGATATAAATCTATAAAAATACATTAGAAATTTTTAAAAAAGAAGCGTAAAGAAAATAAAGACAGAATGAAAGAGAAATAATGAGGAAAATGTGGGAAGAAGTCATTGTGAAAGAAGAGATGAAGAAAGTAGACAGAAAATATAAAACGAAAAGAAAACGAAACAAAGGAGTAAAATAGGAGGTAAAAAAAGCAGAAAGGGTGAAAGAAAATGAAAGCAACGCAATGAATAAAAAGTAAAGTGAGGCAAATGAAAAGGTAATTATAGATAGAAAAAAAAATGAATCGAGAAAACTATAAAAGAGAAGCAAGAGAGAGACAGACAGACAGAGACAGAGACAGAATATATATAAATTGAAAAGGGGAAGGTAATATATAGAGAAAAAGGAATACAGGACAACAACAAAAACCCTACAGATACTATGAGAAGGAATGAAGGGATCAAAATAAAAAAAAAAGTAGAAAAAAATCGAGATAAAAAAAGGCAAAAAGATGAATAAAGAGAGAGAGGGAAGTTTTAGAAAAAGTTAAAGAGGACAACTACAAAAATGAAAGAGACCAAGATAGAAAAGAAATAAAAAGCAGAAAGCAAAGTCAAAAATAGTAAATTACAGATATGAAGAAAAGAACGGAATGGAAGAACGGAAAAAAAGACCAAATCAATAAATCAAAAAAGATGGAAAGATATAGAGAGAAAATAAGACACTAAAAAAAGTGAAAACATAAAAAAAACGAAATTAAACGAAACAGGTTTAGAAAAAAATTCAGATATAATGCAAATAATATTGTTAAATCCTAAATATTACCTGTATAATATATAATGTAATAAATAATAATAAAATAAAATAATACGATATCAAAAAGACTATTTCAAGAAATGCTAAAAGAAATATCAGAAAAAACCCACAAGAATTAGATATAAAAGAAGAATGAATTAAAAAGATGAAGTGAATACACACGTAAAAAGAAAAAAAAGACATGTAAAACGCAAAGAAAGACTGACAACGCAAGTGAGCAAAATGAACAAAGAAAAGAAACATGGTGGAAAAGACAGACCAAGGGAGACAATTACAAATAGAAAGATAGAAAAAAAATCGGCTTGTTCTCCTAAAGCAACAATTGATTATTGAGAAAGTATAGAAAGACATTTTCCCCAGCAAAAGATTCCCTTAATAATGGAACAACCAAAACAGCAGAACGGAACAATACCTTTAGAATTCATAAAAACCTGCTTAGCAGCTGACAACAGACACAATAAACCCAATTTCTCATCAAGAAAAGAGCAAAGCATCAGGAGACATCACGTTTCAGAAGAAAAATCAAATGCCAGTACCCAAAGTACGAAAACGTTCTTTAAAAGAGAAACGTGGATTGAGAATCTTAGGTGTGCCAAAGTTTCGTCTGCTGGAATAAGAAAGGTACAATATCATTTTTATTACGGGATTAAAACAGATACGTACATATGTCATCTGATAAGATTAGTTTGTCATTAGGCTAAAATAAGAGAAAACTTTGTGAGAACTTCACAATGTAAAGAAAAATATTATTTTATTACCAGATAGAATAGGTACGTTGATATGTTGATATCTTCTTAGCTCAGTTTGGCACAAGGCAACACATCATGAAGCACCTACTGAGAATCGAAGTTACTTAGGGGTCTGCTATTCAAAGTCTTAAACCATTAATTCATGCAAGGTACCCTTTTTCAAATCATATTTTCTCTGGTTTGATACATAGCGATTAATATGGCCCACAAAGAAACGACAGAAGATTAGCTTGTTACATGGCAAAATTTTTTTTTTTAAATTTGACACTCAGTGAAAATTCACCAATGTATGTACAATTTCATTTTATCAAAAATAGAGAAGATATTTAGATATATTGCCACTTGCTAAGCTTAGTTTGATACAAGGCAATCAATCCTGATGCACCCAGTTAGAACCAAACTCCCTAAGTGGTCTTCCAGTCAGGCTCTCAAACCATTACCCTACGCGAGGAACCCCTCACTTGGCACAATGCGATAAATAATGGGCACAAAGTGATGACAAAATATTAGTTTACACATAGCAAAAAAATGTGGCACCCGGTGAAAATATAACCAGGACTTTCTCCATTTGCTCGTCAACCCGTAGACGATGCAGAGCTCCCGATTTAATGAGCTTAGCTCAGTTTCTTTCAAATCTAGGAAACATCCAGTGAAGTGTTCGCGATGTAATGATTATCGTAGTAGAAAATGAACTCTGCGTCACGAGATCAAATCCTAGATGAGATTTTTTTTGCATTTCACATAAAGCTAACACTCCTTGGAAAGCTAGGTATCCAAATATTTTCCCTCCAGGTATGGGTAAATAGCAGCACAGGATGTGCTCTTTAATTTTTGTATGGCAACCAGTCTAAAAATTTACCTCGTGTCGCATCCTGCTCGTGCGGAGACGTAGGTATACATACATACATACATACGCGCGCGGGCACACACACACACACACACACACACATATATATATATATATATATATATATATATATATGTGTGTGTGTGTGTGTGTGTGTGTGTATAACATTCAGGGAGAACCTAACTCGCTAAAAATGGCCTGCTAGTCTAGCTATCAATGCATTGCCCCACATGAGGCACATTTGTTCATCTAAACATTGATTAGATTAGGCAGAATGCTACAGGCATTGGGCACATAATACAGACTAAACTCAGTACTCAGAACTTACTTAACACCTCCACTCAATGTAGGATTGACTAAAGGACTATTTGATGAGTAGACTACATCTGATTTGTATTTAGATTTAAGGCAACATAATTACGAGAAGTTAAACTCAGAATTCAAACCTGCCGTACTTCAATCAAGAAAATTGTCTGGTAAGGCAAGCAGTCTTGGTGAAGCTAACCAAGGCTAAAGTACTCAGCTTATTCTTCTAGTTAACCATACTTGAGGGAAGAACATATGAATTCCAGCTTTTCCTATGGGCATTAGCGCAAAGGCCAAAACAAAGAGTATATTTTATGATTTGAATCAATCCTATGACGATAACTATTTGGACAGTATTAAACCATAAAGTTAACAAAAATAATTGGTTGTAGAAACTGGCGATTTGTGACACGATGTGTGGTTATATAGTTAATTAATACATAAGAATTGAAATTTAGCGAATATATGAAAATTAATATATATATATATCAAGAACAAAAAAATCCTTAAAATAGATTTCTTTTTGTTTTAAGTCTAAATTGACACCAAAAAGCCGATTGATTCTTCCTAAAGTTCAATTAACTGCAAGACAATTGTTTTAGATTTTAAAGGTCAGCCAATTTATTAAATTTTTCGGTTGTCATTTAACTTCATCGAACATAATGATGGGACGGGTCATTCCCTAAAACATCTTTCTAGTCCTTTTCTTAAAGGTCAATGTCAAAAGGGAAATTAAATTTTTCTTCGTACTAAATAAAGGTGAACTGTGGATTGCTCATCCAGTCAGGCGAGGCAGAGAATTTTTTGGTCAACTCCCATTGCTCCAAACCTGTTCCCATTGGTCAAACAATCTAAAATTTTTGTCCCTAAACCTATAAGATATAATCCTAAACTAAATTTGGTTGACCAATGGGAATATGACTCCTAATTGTCTTTTATTGCACAACCAATCACAAAACATTTTAATCAATAAAAAACAGGATGGTGAAATAAATCATCAGAGAGGATTTGGAAAGAGACAAAGTGGAAACCCAAGACGGTTAAAGAAGCATCCCTTCCCTTTTCGACCCGAGCCACCCCGAAAAACCTGCAGACTTTATAAATATTCCAAGTCACAGACTTTAGAGTCATCAGTGTCATACTAACCACATCTCATCGTCATTCTTCCTCTCTCTTTCTTTTTCTTTTTGCTAGGAAAGCAATCATTGTTTGCTTGTTATTTATTGTCTCACAAGCGTGTTTCAATAAAAAAACAAATTGTTATTTGTTAACAACGGGTTTTCTCCATTCTTTGAGTTGCTAAACAATCTAGCTGCTCGTATCGCTTATCAGACTAAGATTCGGATGATGTGGTTCAAACCCCCATTCGTGGGTCTTTCAAACACAGCGTGGGCAAGGAAAGACTTGATAAAGCAACCACATTTAGTAGTCACGAACACAGCAGCCACAACAAGTACTGTGATAAGTTGTCACACAATATTGGGCACCGTGATTGCCATAGGACTACAATTTAATATAATAGCAATTTTGCTGCCCCTAATAAAACAGGTTGAGAGGAGATTGTTTTGTTATGGATCTGCGTCATTTGAATCTTAGTATAGATATTTGTTTTCTTGTTTTTGAAAAGGCATGTATCCATTCCTCCCCAAATTACTTGGTAAACTGAAATATTTTACATGAGTAACAACATTTTAACTAACATCGATTAAATCATTTTAACGGATTTAAGTTCTGAATTTATTTTATGCTTTTACTAACATTTTGGGTAGTATTTTTAGAGTTACTTTTGTATAAAGTAATATGCTATTAAGTATTCCTATCTAATATGAATAATTTGCAAACATATCTATTCGATATATAGGTAGAACCTTAACAGGTACTTCCACTCCGAGTTAGAGTGAAATTATGAGAAATTAAAATGGAGTTCTCCACACTGCGCAGAGCCCCAGAACAGTAGCCTCATCTCCGTTATCACTTTAGTGGCCAACCCAGAACACAAAGAGAGGGGTTTAACGATTCTGGATGGGATTTATTCAGCATAATCTGCACCTCGGTGACAAGGTGATTTTATCCAAGAGAAAGTAACTCTGACCACAATAAAAAAAAAATTCATAGCCTGAGTTAAGAAGAAGAGAGGAGCATTTGAATCGACCTTCGAATAAGAACTTGGCTGGATTAACCATTATGTAAATTAAGCAGGTGCTTGAAGCATCAAAAAAAGAGGGAGTAGGAATAAGATTTTCCGCCGACAGAACAAAGAATCAAACATTACTGTCCATCAGAAATTGAAATGGTCCGGCAAATATTTCAAGGAAATAAATGATTCTTTTTCTGTTTCGTGGAACAAATCTGATTGAGATTTATAGTCTTTGAGTTTTAAGAACAAACAAAATAATCTGCAGGCTATATATGCTGAAGGAGACTAAAATCTTCAAAGTGATTAGGACTTCAATAAGAATTAATCAGGCGCTAGATAGGCTACATGTAAGCTAATTTATTTTGAAAGAGAAAATTATTTATTCTTTTGAAATTAGTAACTATCAAATTTTAACAACAAAAAAAAGAAGCATTTTACTGTTTTACATATATATTCAACAGAATAGCACGAAATAAAATTTTCCTTATTTTTCGAGTTAAATAAGGGAAAATGTTATCATATGATCACATGATGTATGTTCGTATGTTTCCGTGACTTTAACCATGAAAACGTATGAAATGCGAAAAGCAAGCTCCAATGCCAGCGTTAGCAGAAATGTAATCAGACGCTGAAGAAAAGTACTGTTAAAACATTTCCGCCCTGTCGCGTGGTCGGAAGTGGTCAGAGAAAATGAGTTCTTTGTTTGACTGAAGAAGAAACATCACCCAATTGTTCAGCTTCTCATTTTCTTCCCAACAAAGATTTCATACAAACCTGTAGATTCAACTAAAGCTGAGCCCAAACTGTAATGTTCAAGAATAACGATTATAGTTGAACGAAAATCATTTATAAAATAGACAGAGGTGTACGATAAGATACCCTGTTGACAGGTGACACATTATTAATAACTTTGTTTATATTTTCAAACTTAAAATGAGAATATCAGGTAGCGAGATCGCTACTTTAAATCAGTAATATGTCAAATGGTTACTCTTGATATTTAACGGGCGCGCAAAGCGTATAGGATTTACACTCCTATATTTTAAAATGGCCATGATGCCACTAATTACCGAAACAAAGATGGCGGACTTCAGTATATAATCAGTCACGGGAACCTATTGACCAGGAGAACCACGTGGTTAGTGCTCAAAACAACGTCCGCAACTTCAATTTTCTCCCACGTTTTTGGAGCCTACTCTATGACAAGCATTTTCTATAGATGCTCTAATCTTCCAACACTCACTTTCTTTTTCACAATTTCACTTGGAGAGTCAACATATCTCTCTTGCACATTTTCACTTACAGGGTCAACACACCCTTTCCAGTGTGACTTCAAGAGAGAACACTCTGACTCTCTCAATTTCGACTAACAGAGTCAACACACTCTTCCTCCTTTTTACATTTGACTTCCACAGTCAACCACCATAAAAATTTATACTCCACACAAACATTCTCTTCCTCATTATACTTTCTCGGTGAGACTGTTTCCAGCCTCGAACAAAAAAATTTCGTCAAACCACAGAAAGAAACAAACAAAAGGAATACTTAGTCAACACGCATAGGACACTTTTGTTATTTAGTCCTTATGTTGTAGTACTAGACTTTGTCTGACACACACAGAAACACATACATAGGAATATTTAACGAACAGTACTATAACACTAGTAATGTTTTAAAATATTTTATTGCACGTATTGTTGATATATACGTGGTGCCTTCAATAAATTTCCAGACTTTTTTTTAGAGGCATTTAAAATAGTCGTAGACTCTTGAGAATTCAGTATGTTATTGCTATATATCTTATGAGATGACTGAACAATTTTTATCATTTCAGGTTCAAATGAAGAGCTACAGTAGGAATTGGAATACACCATACTAAAGCCTGGATGTCACAGCTAGTGGATTTCAAAAATGCAATCTGGATATAAGGTCACTTTAGAAGAACGATATGCAATAAAATTCTGTTTTAAATTTAGAAAAAATGCCACAGAAACCCGTGGAATACTTCAGACTGGTTTTCGATCATCTTGGATGAATCGAGTATCAGTTTTTGAGTGGCATAAGAGATCCAAATAAGGCCGGGAGTCTGCAAGGGATGATGAGAGCTGTGGGAGGAGTAAGGATGTCAGAACACCAGAGTTGATTGGCCAAAAGGTTAGGAATTAGGGTTACTATGTTTAGGTTTTGAGGGAGTTCAGGAAAAAATCCCGTCGGAAGAGGCCAGCACTCTTCAAATCGGGTCAGTGGCATTTCCACCAGGACAATACACCAGTCCACAACTCCATCCTTGTCACAGACTATTTTACCAAGATAGGCATCAAGACAGTCCCTTAGCCTCCCTGTAGTTCAGATCTTTGTCACTATGACTTTTGGTTATTTCCTAAGCTCATAGGCTGTCGTTATGAGACAATTGAGGAGATGAAAGAGGCTGTGACGAAGGTCATTGACACGCTCACACAAGAGGACTTCCATGGGGTCTTCCAGAAGTTGTTGTAACAGTACAACAAGTGCATTGAAGTCAGAGGAGATTACTTCAAAGGGGGCTAGATCTTTCATGTGTTTACTACCAATAAAAGTGCCCATACGAAAAAGTCTGGAAACTTATTTAATGATCCTCGTAAATTTGAGTTTGTTTGTACCGCTTTTTTTTAAGTATTTAAAGTATTCGTTTCGAATCTTTGCTTCGTTCGCCTTTTTCCAAATATACTAACTTAAATTGTGAGAGACCAAACATACCCAATAAACAATTACATTCCCCCTACAAATTGGGGGACCAAAAACATAAACATCTACAACTTACCACTACAAATTGGAGACTAACCTAATCACTAAACAACATGTCGCCCAACAAGCGTAAAGGTAATAGAGTTAGAATAGGGATTTTACAAACTGAGTTTAGATTCTGAATGAAGTTGTTTACCTTTCATATAGGTGCTAATGAAAGGCATGCATCTATGCCTTCTTCCCTAAAATATAAATAATACTTGGTTTCAAAGAAATATGGTCCGGAACGAATAAATAAATTTAAAAAAATTAAATTGAATTAAAAAAAAACGGAAAACTTAAATTTGCAGAAACTCCCGGAGGTCCCTGACAGTAAAAAGGGATGACGCATGCGTAAAGAAAAAAGGTAACCACTTGACAAAGGGGAACAGGCTTTCTTTCTCTTTGCTGAAATATAAAGACTTCGAGATGGAAACTACAAACTAAAACAACCGGACTTTGACAAACTTCCAAAAGAAAGTAACCCTTATGGAAGCCCTAAATACCAAATGAGGACAAACATGTGCAAGAAATGATTAATGTATTTTTGACACCTTAATTGGGGGATTCAATCATTTCAATTTTATTCAAGGAAAACTCGCTCACCCATGGAATGGTTATTGAACCCAGCAAATAAAGGAAAGTATAAAAGAAACGCCTTCCTCTCCTATCTGTTATTGTCTTCTTGTGTATAATTCTTTTTTGGACTTTCTTGAGCAAGGCATTATACCGACCAGTCAACGTGGGGGTAAAATAAACTAATCAAAATACAGTTATCTTATGCTTTAATGTTAAAGAATCACGTTCATATTTATATTTTTGTGCCGATGTTTCTAAAGAGTTTTCACCACACAGTATAAACGAAAGAAAATTGCTTCCCTTTCTAGCTTTCCGGTGAAAATTCATCACTAAGACATACACCATTCACACCGTCTTTTTAAATGACAGGAACGGCGCGCTGTAGTATGTGGTAGTATTCCGGGCTAGTTTGAGACAAATAAATGTAAACACATTGAAATCTCTACAGTAGTTTCTAATTTTGTTAATTTATTATTGCTTATTATTATTTATGTTTAGCAAATTTCATAGAAATTCATTTATATTTATTTCAGTTTTCACATTGACGGATTGTTACATTTTAATTTGCAACTGCGTGCGTGTGGAATAAACATGTTTCACCAATCGTACTCTTGTGAATTGAATTACTACGACCGGAAAATCCGGCGAACACTTGCATGTGACATACGGAAACACTAGACAGCTCTTTCGACCTTATTGGGTCCCATCAGCAGTGTATACAGTGATCTTCCCCACAGGAGATCGAACCAGCAACCACAGAATGCAGAGCCGAAAACTACCCCTGAGCCATCGATCCACATTGCACAAAAGTGATGCCAAATTAACGAGTTATGGTAATTGCACCGCTAGTTAACCTCAATGTGTCCTGCAAGTTATATTCGTACTCTTTACAGAAGATACGGTCACCTCCAGGGCCATGTCTTCCCAGGAGGATTGGAAATAAGCATCTGCGTAATCATTATAACATCAAGGCAAGGATAAAGATGTATATTTTTTCTTTTTTAAGTTGATCCATCTTGTTCTCCACAGTTCCCAAATTTTCCAATCTAGAAACTCGTTATCAAAGAACCCAGTCGGCTAACGTTGTAGAAAACATCGACTGCATCTGTGATGAGAGATAAAACTTCTCCCCAACAAGTGTCCTGTATATGTCATTAAGCCATATATTGGTGAGGGAAATTCAGAGTGCCCCATTCATTACTATCGCTGCCAGGTCTACTCTGAACCAGAGTCGTAGCACTTGAAAGGGTCCTATCTATGTGTTCAATAGAACAGTTTGACTTTTAAACCGAGTGCAAATAAATGACGTATACTAAATTAAATTGTTAGAAATTGAACTGTTTGACTATCTAAATGTGAAAGTAAATGACAGATGTTTAGTGAAATTGTTTGTAATACATAACTATACTTGGAAGCTTTTAATTGTGCGCAAATGAATGAGTAATATTGAACAGAAATGAAAGTGTTAAAAAGCAAAAGTGAAACAATTTACAGTGTGCAAGAATATGAGCTCAGACACATTTTAAAATGTTATAACAAAATATTTTTACAAATCAGTTGGCTGGGCCTGTCGAATCTCTACACCTTTGCTTAGGGGTAAGAACCGCCCCCCAACAAGTGCCCTGGATATGACACTAAACAATCTGATGGTGAGATTCCAGTAATGCTGGAGCTTTGGGGAATGCGAAGTACCCCTTCATTGCCATCGCCTCCAGGTCCAATCAGGCTCGGAGTGGTAGCATGTGATAGGGTCCAATCTATGGGTCAAATAGATCTAAACAACGTACTTATGCTAAAGTGAATTCTTAAGAAAAGAACTGTTTATATAGAACTGTTTATATATAAAGTTAATTGTTTATTAACTGAAGTGTTACAGTCAGATTAATATTATAAGTCCCGCGCTGTTGGTATTACGTTCGAAGTTGGTCTTACTACTGATCGACGTCATTTCAGAGATATCTCTTAGTTTCTCTTCTGCTTCCTCAGCTTAAGAGACACGGCTTCTCTATACTTCCGCGATGCTGGAAGTCATGTGGTACGAGCCTCTACATATATATAAAGTTTTTTTTTTCCTTCTCTTATGTTTAGGCAATCATTTTAAATGATAAGTTATCGTTCTTAAACATTGGTAAAAAAAAATTACTGAAAAGTTGGGGAAGGGCAAAAATAATCAGATGATTCCTAACTTATTCCTAACTAAAAATAATCAGATGATTCCTATGGTAAATATAGAAGGACGTCAATATACGTATATACATTTTGATATCAGCACTCTCTCTCCCTCTTATATATATATATATATATACTAATCTAATATCTACCAGCATTCACGGTACCACAAAAAAAAAAAACACAGGAAGAGAAAAGTATCTCGAATCACCACCCGGGGGAAAAAGAAAAAATTATAGGTCAAAAAGAAAGAAAAGGCCAACCTCGTCCGCCCCTTGAAAAAAAATCAAGGGATACGCAGTCAGTAGTCAAAAGAAAACTAAAAACCTTCCACGAATCCTGCAATGCTACAATTACTAAAGTGCTCAACACAAGTGGAGCCAATTATAAAATTAACTTAAATCGCGAGTCGGAAATCTTCTACTAAAGTTTCACCTTATCGGATCATCAGGAAGCCTAACTTCGAAGTTAGGCTTCCTGATGATCCGATGAGGTGAAACTTTAGTAGAAGCTTTTCGACTCGCGATTTAAGTTAATTATAAATATATATATATATATATATATATATATATATATATATATATATATATAAAGTAATGCAAATTAGAAAAAAAATGTTTAAAATTGTGACTGATGATATTATGGCGTGTCAAAAATAAAACCTACAAGATATTATCACCATAGAAACTAGAAGAATTTTAATTGAAGTTTGACGCGAACTGATATCCCAGTGCAGACATAGTAATGCATATTTCCTTTGGTTAATTGCATAGTCCCATCATATAATCTCTTTTATTAGACTGACGATAAATATATATAAATTTTCTAATGTGAATATCATGTGTACGAATCTCCTATCATATGAAAATACCTCCCACTTGACCCTCTATTAGCTACTTTTTCTCACATTTGCGTCTCATAATTCTGCACATCATATTAAACTCAATAATCTATTATGACTTCATTTATAATTATTTGTTCCTTATATAACGAACTCAATGTATCCATTATATATATATATATATATATATATATAGAGAGAGAGAGATAGAGAGAAAGAAAGAGAGCGATAATATGTATATTGATGTAAATATCTTCAAGTTTCCTCGTGCAACAAACATCAGTATAGGCCACTATCAGTCCGGTATTGATGCATTGAGATTGATCCTCAAGTTGCACTTCAGAGATGTGTCCTCGGAACATACGAAGCACATATTATTCATCATATAACAATGAAATCAAAGGTATGTTGTATGATTTTTGCTTAAAAGCAATCCGAGATCATTTCAACATTAATATCGATTATTTCTAGATACATATTGTTTGTGTTACTCAATTAGATACGTAAATTTCTTTTGAAAAGTATGAATCCAACTATTACTTCTTTATGTTCCATAGCCCGACATGGATATGCGTGAAATTGACATATAATGTCCATATATATATATATATATATATATATATCAGTGGCGACTCTAGCCTATTTTTGCAACTCGTGCCCCCCCCGCCCTCTGTCAACTTCAATTCCCAACCCGTGGTCCGTGGACCCAAAGTAAGTCATCATAGTTGCTATTGCGTGATTCTCCATTGTATAGCACAGATTGACAAACGTACCTTGCATGGTGTTTTTTTTTGTAAACAATCAAGATACTATATAATTTGTAGCCTTGTTAATACAGTAGATAAGATAATTTTTTTCCTTTCAAAAGTATAGAAGAAAAGAGAAGATGTTCATTACTATGACGAGAAAAATATGTTTATTAGAATAAAGAAATTGATGACAATATATACAGACACAGCTAGAAGTTTCAATTTCGCTTAAAATAAAGATTATTTGTTGAAAATGTATTCAAATAAACAAATTTTAGTTACAGAATGTAATATATGCAACATTCATTAAAGAAATAAAGATCTGTTAGTGAAAAAACGAATTAAAACACGCCGTTTAACCAACATTCACCATAGTGATGATGATGACGTCGGCGACGGCTATAATCTGCTATCCCCCCTCTCTCTCTCTCTCTCTCTCTTTCTTTCTCTCTCTCTCTCGGTCCCTCTCCCTCTTCCCAAGACAGTTGACAGTTGTGCTAATTTTTTTGAGCACGGTATTCTGGCTTGCTTTTTCTACTGGCTACAGCCAAAAGCGAGATTTTACTGTTATTATAAGGGTCTAGTGCCTGGCACGGATTACGCGTGTTCAACATTATAGCCGATTTTATGGGATGTTCAATGGATCTGACGGTGGCCGGACAAAGACCACCCGTTCAAAATAGCATCGTTGTATTATTCCCTGATATATTTATAAACTTTTGGCTACTTAGTTATCGAAACTTGAATAGATACGTAATTTAATTGAGATCAGACTAAGTATGTTTGCTTGAAATTAATGGATGATTTTTAATCAATTTTGAATAACATTGACCGAGTTATTGGTCGTGCCGGGCACGAGTAGCACTAGTCCCATCTCCGCCCCTGATATATATATATATATATATATATATATATATATATATATATATATATATATATATAACATTGAACATAGGAATCTCGAAACACGAAAAACACTTACGACTTCTTAGTTCAGGAACGAAACGTTTTATTACCTTTGAGTTTAAGGGTTCTTCGACATAAGGAGAGAGATACACATTCTTTCTACTCTGGCTTTTTCATCTGCCCACCCCATCTCGTGCGACACCTGCCCAAGGCCTCCGCGAACAAGCGAAAGCCAACCGTTATCTCCTGAGGCAGGTTTCAACTCAACAGACTTTTTCAAAACATCTCAAAATTCTCCGTGCGCTTCCGGTACGTAACGTCGTTCGCACTTCCTAGCCTCATTTCCCATCATTGCTATTGTGACATCTCTGACTGACACGTCCGCTCCTGTGTTAATATTGCACCTAAGTAACCCATGCACCGAGCCGAAAGGTTCTCCGCCTAACTAAACCCAAGGCAGAAAACGAAATCCCTCGGCCATTATATTACATTCAGGTATGCATAAATTGTTGGTTAGACAGGACTCTTTAACCTTTGTATGGCAACAGGTCTAGGAGAAAGAAAACTCTAAATCCAAAGATGATAAAATTCGCAAACAAATTTACGTTCTTTCACATCTTGCTTACTTGTGGTGGTTGTTAAATAGAACTTCCCTATAACACACACACACACACACACACATGTCCACGTGGTCTAATGGTTAAAGCATTAGATTGTAGAGTTCGAACTCCCGTCGGGCTATTACGTTCTCTTTCGGACAGATACACTTGAGAATGATATGAACCCCCTTATCCTGACATGTAGGCGTTAAATAGTACCAATACTGTTATTCTAAAAAAAGGATGGAGAATAAGCTTGACGGCAACTACGCAAGAATGCTGTGAGCAATATTGAACGAGTCCTGGAAAAAGTACCCCACAAAGCAGCCAAAAAAAAATCTATCAAAATTAGACGAACCAGACATGCAAAACACTGCTGGAGAAGTAGGGACGAGCTCATAAGCGATGTACTCCACTGGACCCCCTCACATGGACGAGAAAAGGCAGGACGACCAGCTCGAACCTACATACAGCAGATTTGTGCCGATACCGGATGTAGCCCTGAAGATCGACCGGAAGCAATGGGCGATTGGGAGGGGTGGCAAGAGAGGGTCAGGGATATCCGCTGATAGCGCGACATGATCATGATCATGATGATAAAAAAGGATGGATTTGGCACTAAATAACCTGAGAAGTTTCCTTTACTATTAAATAACAAATAAATAAACGTATATACAAGCAGAGGAATCTAGTGTGGT
Source organism: Sepioteuthis lessoniana (assembly GCA_963585895.1). NCBI lineage: Eukaryota > Metazoa > Mollusca > Cephalopoda > Myopsida > Loliginidae > Sepioteuthis > Sepioteuthis lessoniana. Next base: position 100,391,039 of record OY757910.1, read on the forward strand.
TCGGGATTTAAAAAAATATATTGTGTGGAGCAAACTTTTATTGTATTTGCATTCTCTATGAATATGTTCTGCTTATCAACATTTCTAGAAAAAGATGAAAAAAGAATAAAATAAGATAAAAAAAATCAATAATGAGGGGTTACTGCTGCAGGTGTCAATTTTATTTGTTTCCTGGACCAATACTTATTCTGATAAAATACACACAAATAAATGACAAGACTAACTTTATAGACCACAATTCGACATGAGGTCAATGTCTTGAACTGTCATTGCAAAAAAGAGGCAATCAAATGTCACAAAACGAATATTAAACAATATTCGACTCATACAAAAAAGCTATTTACTGAGAATAGTACTTGTTGCATATCCTTTCAGCTTATCGTGTCTAGTCAGTTTTTATATTATGTTCTTCCAATTTACTACAACGCAGAATTTCGTTCATATCAACTTTGTTCTTTTGACACCTTTTTTCTCAGTCTGTGTCTTCTTGTCGGCATATTGTTAATATTTCTTCTGTCGTTGTCATTGCTCTGTCGTTCTTCACGACCCCAAATGTTTTCTAATATTTCGTGTTAAGATGAAGAACCATTCAGGCACATTTTTTTATGAGCATATATAACTTATTTTTTGCGACTTCCATTTCACATCATCCGTCTGAGTAAATGTGGTGTCAGTTATCAGAGTAGAAAAGGAATTTGATTTGCTCTGGTAAGCTATTTTTAACTAACTTATTCCTAACATCTTGAACTCTTTCATTCGCTTGATTGAAACCATCCAATCAGTGACAAGCTTCATTTGACCTCGGGTTCATCACACATCAATCAAACTATATGACCCAACGGTTTTTCGACACTTCCTTAAATCATTCTATACTACCTGCCAAACAACGGATATGACAATCTATTATCTAACATACGATTTTTAAAAAAATAAACGAAACGGCTTGATTTTAAATCAGATAATTTCATTGAAAAATTAAAACAATTACAACTATTTAGTTCTTTTGAGATTGTGATTAATTACACTACAGTGACAAGGAAACAAATTTTCATGTATCTAATTCAATTTTTGAGAACAATTGATATAGAAGTTAATGTTTGTCTAGAATGGAACACAATGAATGGCTGGAAGAAACACGTCTTGTAAAGAACTGTAGGAACAGACTTTGATATTTTTAGAGGTCTCATGGGGATATAAACCACGAGAATTCAGGCAAATTTTCTTGACAATTAAAATATTCAGTTATCAGTTAATTTTAAATTTGAGAACTTACCCCAATCATTCAGTCATATATTCCTTTCCAGACAGTAAGTTTCTCACCTTTTCTGTGATTGTATGAGCGAGTGTGTATAATTATAGTCTCTCTTCTTCTCGTATGAAACATATTATTTGTACTCATAATTGTTTCCAGAGGTCTTCTACAGTACCTGCATTTTCCCCCTCGGAGACATCGAAATCATTTCTAGGTCGTCTTTTTAAACATCTGCTTCTAGTTGCCCCTATAATATCTATGTACTGCAAAATCAAGATATAATTTCCATGTCATCGACTTTTACCAAAAGGAGAGGGAAATTATGAAATCAAATAGAATTTTGGACGAAAACAGAAGTGTATTAAAGTAATCATTGTATGAGGAATTATTGAAGAAGTTTTCAGGAACACTACCATTCTTGAAATTGTCGATAATACGAAACTGTTGGAGTTTTCACTCTTGTGATACCTGATGAAAAGGCATATAATAAATGTACGTAACTTGAAAGAATAAAAGAAGGAGCTTTTCCCATCTCTATGAGAGTACTGGGAACTGTCTCAAAAAACATTGATAAACTATAATGAATAGGATTTTATGTATGGGAAGCCACTTAGACAACAAACAAGGTTAAGGCAAAGAAGAAAAATCTAGTTATTGCATGGATAAACTATAAAAAGTCATACTACATGATCCAGCAAATGTTGATAATAGAATATCAGAAAATGTTCAAGATATCAGAGCAAATCGGAAATTTCCTCACCAGATTTATGAAAAATTAGGGAGAGGAACTATTGATAATCGTAGAAACCATACAAGAGTTAAAAATCCATTAGGATATCTTATAAGGAAACTCAATGTTGCCACTATTATACGTAATATAACACAATTACATATTAAGAAAATGTTTAGGGAGCTATAGACGTTAAAATTCGGAGGAAAAGATGAACCACCTTGTGTATGAAATATTTTAAGATATTTATCAACATCGTAAGATAATGAGAAAATCATACACAAACTACAAGAATATACAACTAATGTATTTGAATGAAATTTGGGATTGAAATATGTGCTATGCTTATATTGCAAAATGAGAAAAAAGAAAAAACGAAAAGAATAGAACTGACCAATGAGGATTGCATCAGAACCGTTGTTGTAAAAGAAAACTATGAATACCTGGGAGCTCACATTTGAGCTAACGGAGATAAAATAAAGAGTAAAATGGCTTACCAGATAAGAAAAAGAAAACTTCTTAAAACCAAACTCGGCAAAGGAAATCTTATCAAAGAATAAAAGTCTCCTTTTAAAGATATACCTGATCCTTCCTAAAATGGAAAAGGAAAGAACTCATAGATGGGCTAAATAACAAGGAGACTAATGACAAATTGCATAGCCTTAAACTCGAGGGACGACTTAGATGTTATGTGTCAAAAAAAGAAGATGGAAGAGGACTTGTCAGTATTGAAGACTGTGTAGATGGAACATTTTCGGGAATTAGTGAATATATAAAAAGGAGCCAACAAAGTCTATGTCAGCAACCAACAGTAATAAAGTCAAAGAAGAAAAAAGTATAAAAATTTAGAAAACTGAAATGGGAAGAAATGCTACTGTGTAAATAGTTGAATCTTCAAACTAAGGACATTGCCCTGGAGATAACCTGGACCCAGCTGACGGGAAAATATGAAGAAAGAAACTGAATCTCAGTTGGAGGAAATGTAATCCCATAAAAATTAATTATGTCAAAGCAAAAATTGATAATGCTCAGAGGAATAGCATATGTTGGTGATGTGGGAATGAAGATGAAACAGTTAACCATACGATTAGTGAATACAGTGTATTGTCACAAAAATAAATACAATGGTAAGCATGATTGGTGGTAAAGGTTGGTCTACAGGGAATTGTGCAAGGGATGAAAAATTTGCCATGCTGACATAATATAATCAAATCTCAAAATCCCAGTCAGAAGACCAATGTAAATAAAGTGTGGGACCTTAGTCGAGGTTGACCCGAAAGCTCCTTTTTAAATAGATACTACAACGAAGGGTTGGGGAGGGTACTACTCTATTTCTTGGATCGCTTCACTTTACCCTTGATCCTTACCTTATAATGCTGAGTATTAAGCAAGGCAGTATCAAGTACCATTGAGTATTTGGTATGACTCGACCTGGGATTGAACTCGGACCAATAGCGAACCAGGACTATTAATGAACACTATACTCATTAGGCTAATGTCCGGCCAAAGCGAGTGTTAACTAATAAGAGAAAAATAACTATTTATTTCTTGGATTTTACTGTGCCAGCAAGCTACAGACTAAAAAAAAAAGAAAACGAAAAGATTGATAAATACCTGAATCTTGACTAAAAGCTGAGAAGACATGGAAGGTATGAATAACGATGATAGCAATTGAACTTGATCTAGTTAGAACGTTTCAAATGGACTTTGAAAAGAGATTGGAGGAATTAAAGTACTGAGGAAAAACTACGATATCTTGACCGCAGCATTTGTACAATCAGCTAAAATACTTAGAGGAGTTATGCAGGTTTGGAAAAACTTCCTGTCATTCAGACTTCAGTGGAAAACAATCAGTGAAAACTGGTGTGAAAAAATCGCAACTCCAAGGAAACGAAACGATTTCGTAAGGGAACTCGAGTTACCGGAAACCTGCTAAACCTTGATCAACATACCCTCAAAGACTGCAAAACGAGAAGCAAAAATCTTGCTATGGCGTGGATTTGTTACAGTAAGGCGTACGATATGGCTCCGCAAAGGTGGAAAATAAACAGTCTTAAACTGTACAAGATATCCGACGAAGTCATAAAATTTATCAAGAAAACAATCAAAAACTTGAAAGTGGAACTGATGGCAGGAGAAAGAAGATTACCTGAGATGAAAATCCAGAGAGCTATCTTCCAGGGTGATGAATTCTCATCCTTACTATTTGTGATTGCGATGATACTATTCAAAAAAGGTACCACCGGATACAAACTTACAAAATAGCAAGAGGAGATCAATCACCTAATGTACATGGACGATATTTGCCAAAAATGAAAAAGAATTAGAAATCCTAATATAGGTAATAAGAATTATGGAGGTGCCCGTGGTGTAATGGTTATCGTCGCATTTGGACACGGCGACACGAGTTCAAATCCTGGACTGATTGCATTTCACATAGCACTAATACCCTTGGGAAAGGTATGAATCCAATTATTCTCCCTCTAGCTATGGGTAAAATAGTAGGGCAGACTAGGTTCTTCAGCCTTGGTGAGGCAACTAGTCTAGGAGAAAGAAAACTCTGAACTCAAACCTGTTAAACTCCGCTTAAAAAATTGACCTTGTGTCATATCCTCCCCGAGCGGAGGGGTTGGGTAAATATGATATAGGTAGTAAGAATATATCCTATTTACCCACCCTCACCGCTCGAGCAGGATATGACACAAGGTCGGTTTTTAAGCGGAGTTTAACAGGTTTCAATTCAGAGTGTTCCTTCTCCTAGACTAGTTGCCTCACCAAGGCTAAAGAACCTAGTCTGCCCTACTATTTACCCATAGGGTAAATAGTAGGGAGAATTATTGGATTCATACTTTTCCCAAGGGTATTAGTGCTATGTGAAATGCAGTTAGTCTTGTCCAGGATTTGAACTCGTGTCGCCATGACGATAACCATTACATCACGGGCACCTCCACTAAGTAGTAAGAATATACAGTCAGCACACAGGAATTTGGCACAGAAATATGTGCCATGCTCATAATAACAAGCGGGAAATGACACACGACGAAAGGAATGGATTTACAACTTAAAGAAAATATAAGAATGCTTGGAAAAAAAGAAACCAATATCGGGAATATCGGAAGCGGACACCATCAAAGTGGAGATGAAGGAAAAAATTACAAAAGAATATCTCAGGAGAACCCGGAAACTAATCAAAACCAAACTATATAGTATAGTAGATATATATAGTAGATATATCATCAAAAGGATATATGCCTGAGCTGTTCCCATAGTTAGATACACAGGACCATTTTTGACGTGAACGAGGGAGGAACCTAAACAAATAGACCATAGAATAAGAAAACTCATGGTGAGGCATAAGACCTTACATCCCAGAGATAGCGTAGCAGACTGTATGTACCAAGAAAAGAAGGAGGAAAAGGACTCGCTAGAACTGAAGATAGCTCTGATGCTTCGATACAAACGTGAAAAGACTACATACGAAAACTAATAACACAAGCATCAACAGAACAAAAATAGCCGGATAACAAAAATGGAATGAAGAATAACTGAATTGATATTTCAAACGACAAATAAGCGAAATCTTAAACGAGAAAACTTGGAAATGCTAAAAAAAGAAAGCCTAAATAGAGAAACAATCCTTTCTGAGAGCTTCACAAGACTACGTCATTAGGACAAAGTCAAAGCAAAAATAGATAAAATACGACAAAATAAGAGATGTGGGTCATGTGGTGATAGAGATGAAACGATCAATCGCATATTAAGCGAATGCAATAAATTAGTGCAAAAGAGTACAAGTGTAGACACGACTGAGTGAGAAAGGTGATCCACTGGGAATTGCGCAAGAAATTTGAATTTCTCCATACGAAAAAATGATATATGCACAACACAGAATCCTCCTGGAAAATGAGACACACAGACTTCCCTGGGAATTTGCGAAACAAACTGATCACGTAATCTCGGTCTGATGACCTGACGTTATGATAGTCAACAAAAAAAAAAAAAGAGATCCTATCGAAAATTGAACTTTGCCCTTCTGACTGATCACAGCATAAAACTGAAAGAAAGCGAAAAGAAGGATAAATACCCAGACCTTGCTAGACAACTGAAAATTCTAGAACATAAAAGAGACAGTCATACCAATTGTTATTGGTGATCTTGGTACAGTCACCAAAAGATTGATAAAGGGTCTGGAGGAATTGGAAATAAGAAAACTAATGGAAACCATCCAAACTACAACATTGATAAGATCGCCGAGAATACTAAGAGGAGTTCTGTAAACTTGCGGAGAGTTGCTATCACTTAAACTTCATTGAGAAGCCACCAGTTAACACTGATGGAAAAAACCCTCGAAAGAGTGAAATATTAATAACAAAAAATATTATCAATAATAATACCATCTTAAGAACTAATTCTATAAAAACTAAGATAGATAAGAGGTCGGAGAATAAAAGGAGACTATCAAGTGTCGACTAAGTGGAGCTAGAGAGAGTGTGACAGAGAGAGAGAGGGGGTGACAGAGAGAGAGAGAGGAGAGACCCGCCAATTATGGTCATCCTCTATGTTCTATTCATTAAAAAAGGATACTGCAGTTCAGACTATATCGACCATTCCATGGCTCAATTAATGTTTGATTGCTTTTAACATCAGGAAAATCAATTTAAGTTTATTTTATTCCTAGAAGTCAAAGAATTCAATACATTGCGCATTTATATTTACATTTGTTGTATTGTTTCTTTTTTCAAAATTCTATTTTGTGAATGGTTATACGTATCTTGTATTCTTATCTAATTTAAAAGAAAACAAACAGAACTATTGACCTACAGATTGGATCCTAACAGCCCTAGTTAGATTTGAACTGGTTGTAATATTAGTGAAAGAATACTCCTCACTCCTTTGAGCCAGCATATCTTAAGCTCAGTGTATAGATCGAGCTTCGAGTTCGAAGAGCAAAAGGCCTCATGGGTGACCTTTCTGGATATCACATCCAAAGTAAATGCTAATCCCTCCACAACAACGAATACAAATTAGAATTGAAGGCGGATCAGTTTATTTTAAGTGCACCAGAGTGTAAGAAGAAAGTGCGTGGTTACGTTAGGTGTCTGGCAATGCATTCTGCATATGACCTTGACCCTTATGTTCTGTCGACCTGCTTGCCTGTGTGGCACTCTTACACCCACCTTTGACACCTAACTCAAGCTGAATTAGATAGATCCCCTGGAAAAAGAAGAGGAAAAATCTGTCTGTTGTAGAAAATGACTGATTCATTGCCGAATGACTTAGCCCAAAGCGATAGGTCAGACGTCGCCATCTTTCTTGCGTAAGGCAAGGTTGCAGACATCAGCATCTAACTTATCCAAGAGATAATCTCTCTATGTAGAAGTGCACTGGAGATTCTGGTGAGAGATGGTACATGTTGCAACCCAGGCTCCGCTGTGACAGGGGAAATAAAAGCCTGCGGCTTTCCTGGATGTAGACTATCTACGCCATTACTACTATAAAGTGCATAAGAAAATGGACAGTTTTGTCATATCCAGTAGAGACATAGGTTTCTTCTCAGGGAGTAGGGTTTTGGTCATGTTTTTGGCCCTTTTGATTTACTTTTTATTATCTTTTTTTATTCCAGAAACTTGTCTTTTTGGCATAAAAGTTAATTAATATAGCTGTCATTCTATAATTCGATTGTCTTTCTTTCTTTTTTCTTAGTTCCTTTCTTCTTCTTTTCTTCCTTCCTTTCTTCCTTTTTCATCATTACTTTCTTTCTTTCTTTCTTTCTTCACGTAAAGACCTTCTAGTTAATGACATTTTTAAGGTAATCATCCAGCATTAATATTCCATAGTGATATGTTTGATTGGTAAGTTTTAATAGAACCCCTCCGTCTGGGTCAGGGTGTGATATAAGATCAATTTTAAGTTGGTTTTAATTCAGAATTTTCCTTTCCCTAAATGGTCGCCTTACCAAGGCTAAATAACCCAGTCCCGCTAATTTTAATCCATAGCTGGGAAGAAAATAGTTGTAATCATGACTTTCCAAAGGACACTATACCATAATAACCCTTTATTAATAGGGCATAAAAACGCAGTTGCTGCTAAAACTGCAACTTCATCGTAGATGTTGTGTACTTAAGGGCCTATGCTTCTATAAAAATATAGAGAAGAGAGTTTTCTATAGTGCGATCAACCTTTTTAATGATGTGTATTCTTAATTGCTGTAAACGGCTGTTTTGGAAAATTATTCACTCTGGTTTCTGCGCCACGAGTAGGAAGTGACATAGCGTAATTTTTGAGTACAAGTTACAATTCAGAGTTTTTCCTCACCGAGACTCGCTTGTAAACAATCTCATCGTCCCTATTCATTCATAACTAAGAGTAGAATAATTGGCTTGATTTTGATTTGGTTTTATGGCATATCGACCATTGTTGGTGATTTAATGCCTAATCCGTTTTAACACATTTTGAAGATAACATTTTTAAACGAGCCGTTTTCTTTTTGCACACAGATAGTTTCACTTAATTTCTAACAATTCAGTTTTGTATAAGTATAATATTTTGTTTACGCTCAGTCGTTGGTTTGAATAAAGTTTTGGTTTGCTCACAGTTAAATGTCACATTTCTATTTCAAACAATTCAGTTTATTATAAATATAGTATTTTGTTAACACAGAGTTAAATAACCAAACAGTTCTATTTCAAACAAACCAGTTACATTTTTTGTTTGCGCACAGTTAAATGTAAAAAAAAGTTCTATTTTAAACAATTTAGCTCAGTGTATTTTCCCATTTTAGTTCTATTCGACCCATAGATAGGACCCTATCAGGTGCAACCACTCCAGGCCAGAATGAACCCGGGAGCGATGGCAATAAATAGGTACTCCGCATTTGGCAAAAATCCAGCATTACTGAATCCTCACCATCAGATTTTTTGTGTCATATCCAGGATAATCGTTGGGGGAATCTAAACATCTGCAAAGATGCAGTCAGTGAATTCTGCAACCCCAGCTAACTGGGTCAGTAAAATAATTGGATCCACACTTTCCTTAATAGTATTTGCGTTATGTGAAAAGCAAACGACTTCGTCCACGCTTCAAACTCATGTACCCAAGTTCATTTCCAAAGAGGAGAACCGTTACGCTAAGCGTGCTTGGGTAGAGTAAAGAGAGATACTGATGAAAAACTTCCAGATTAACAGAATCTATTCATTCTCGCTGAACTGCTTCAACAAATAGTCGCATTCGGAAAACTTGCAAATTTATTGAAAATTAAATATTAAAAAGCCAACATCTGCGATGAAATCTTATACCTACAGATGTCACAGCAGTGAACCTAATATGATTAGTGAGATTTTTGGAAGTTACAACAGATATGATATTAGTGAAGCTTCCAAAATACTTCCGTATATATATGTCATATTTTATTCTGCCGTTAACACTTAATTGTTTGCTGAACGTAGATTATGACAACAGCATCCCTTTCAAAGGTTTAAGACCCCTCAGAAAATTGTGCCCGCTCTATGTCAATTTGCAACATGGGGTGGTCAGCCTATAATTCTGGAAAGTGTAAGGTCAGTCCTGCTTTGACAGTATTTCCAAGTTTAGTGGGGTTCTGAGTGAAATAACAACTGAGGTCTCATATATGTTTCAAAAGCCTAAGTGTCATGAGTCTTCACATTAGTCAGTGGATTGAAATGCTGCAATCACATCTACAATATTTTTGCTGAAAATGTGAAGAAAAAGCCCATTATAATAATGATTACAGTGTTTGCTAATGATACGGGAGACCTGTGTTCAATCCAAGATCGAGTCATACCAAAGACTCAAAAATGTTACTTGATTCCTTTGTGCTAGTGAAGTAGCTATTGAAAAGGGTGCCTTCAGGTCACTCTCGATAAAGTGGCCAAATTTACTTACTTATATATACGTATGTCTCCATCTGACTTTCTTAAAACTACAATGGGTGATGCCCACATACTACCATAAGGGGTATATGTTCAAGAACGTCCTGTTCTATTAATTTTCGTAGTTTTGCTACTACTAAGGGCAACAAATGTAGTGGTAATCTCCTCATGATAAAAGGGGTTAATATTTTCTTTTAATTTTAAATTCGGTTTAGAGTTTTTTAATTTTCCGGTTTTTCCATTTTTATCTCATTAATTCATTTGGTAGAATTTATGTTAGACACATCGTTTACAAGAAGCCCATGCTTATTTTTCAAATTGTGACCCATATAGGTATTACTTCAGATTTATCTTCTAACTCTAAGGAACCTTTAAAGTATCTAATATTTTTTTTATGACCGACCCATCAAATTGGCGGAGTTGTAAATTGCTCTTTCGTAAATTTGGCTTTCCAATGCGTTCCCAGAATTTTTTGGTATAAGCGTTACCTCACTGCCGGTTTCTATTTGCATAACTAAATCGAAGTTGTGGATTTTAACCATTAGTATAATGTCTTTTTTCTTTCGTTAAATTCTTTCTGTATTCTTGTTTTTGTTTTTTACTGAAAAGACTTCCATATTGGTTTCATTTTCTTCAATAATTTCAACGTTTTTCTTTTTGAATTTGCATACTGCTTGAAAATGGATCTTTTTAAAGCAATTTATTCAAGTTTTCCCAAATGCTGGAAATGTTTCCTTCTTTATTTCATGTTTACGGCAACAATAAGAACATTTTTAAAATCTTTTTTAACACGCAAGTATCGGCAAATATTTGTTCGATGGATTGGCTTTCATAATGGTTAAATTTCTGTATTAATTCTTGTTGCTGTATTAAGTCAATGCAGGTATTTAAGACATATATCCTGTTTGTAGTTATTCCATTATCTTATATCGGTATGATGCATTGTACATGGCTTTAATTAAGTTTAATTGAATTAAGTCGTCTTCAATTGTCTGTTCTTCTTGTCCAAGTTTTTCGAACTCGCAATATCTCCTCTCATTTTATAATTGGTTCGTTAATTTCTTCATTCATTGACAAGACTTCGTTCTTTCTGCCACAACCAACCTTTTCTGGGGTCTCATATTTTTTCTTATGATATATCTTATTTTTTTTCAAAAGTCAGATCTTTCAGGTTTGTGAGATACGCCATGGTGGAGACTTTCATTATCGCCTCGCATCCAACTGTAGCCAAAAAGAATTCCGTAATTTCATTTTCTCTTCCCTTTTCATTGTTGTCTTGTAGCGTTTTAATTCTTGCACTCGCAGCAAAACATCGTAGCCACGTATCAACAAAATCGGAATCCTCGAGACAATTGATATGTTATTGGCGACGCCTTTATTGTGATATGAAAGATTAGCACTAGTCAGTGGCTATTCAAGCTGATATTTGACGAACGTCACCAGGCAGATGAGTGTGGCTCAAGGCCGTTTTAGGTGGGTCCGGGCACAGACGCGTCCGTCAGCTCTCAAAGTTCCTCCGGTCCCGTTGGCATTCCGCTAAAAAGGGGTGCCTCAAGCGTCAGGCAATAAACCCCACCCCTACAAGGACGGTTAAAACCTGCAAGGACGGATCGATAAGGCTCGAGGAAATTAACCATCTGGCACGAATGCCGGACAGTCTGCTGAAAAGCCTCAGCACGAAGCAGTGTGTAATCAAGCTGGTATTTGCCATACGCCCCACCAAGCGTGGCACAAGGCCGTTTTTAGGTGGTTCCAGACGCATGACCGAAGTTCACGCGCGTCCGGTGGCTCCAAAAATGCCTCGGGCCACGTCAGCTTTCCCCTAAAAAAGGGGCGCCTCAGGCGCCAGGCAATAAACCTAACCTCACCCAAGAGAGCTTAAACCTGGGGGACGGCCCCCTGGGGCTCACAGAAATTAACTATCCGACTCGTCAGCCAAAAAGCTTCTGCACGAAGCAGGGGATGATCAACCTTTTCCAGTTAACACATAGGCTCACTCTTATGCTAATTTTGCAGATTTGTTTGCCAGTATGTAAAACTAACAATTTAATTCAACATCAGTCATTTGTTGAATGGTTAAACAGTTCAATTTCTACCAATTCAATTTAGCATAAGTCATTTGTTTTCACTCATTTTAAATGTCAAACAGTTCTATTTAACCCATGGATAGGAAGCTATCAGGTGCTACTACTCCGAGTTAAAGCAGGAGTATGCCAATGAAGAGACACTCCACATTCCCCAAAACAACAAGGCTGGAGACTTACCATCATATGTTTAGTGTCATATACAATACACACGTTGGGGAAGTCTTACTCGCTGCTGAGAGGCAGCCGGCGTATTCTACTGGCCCAGCCGACTCGGCTATCAGGATACTCGTTGGGGGAGTTTTTCCTCTTTGCAGAGATACAGTCTGTGTATTTTACCGGCCCAGCATACTGGGCTTATAAATGATGTGGTCGACGACATACTGCAATAGATATAATGAGGCAGAACGCATGCTAAAATAGAAACAATGGGGTACACTGCTTAAACCATTGAAACAATGAAGTAGGCCACGAACTAGAATAGAAACAATGTAGTAGACGACATGCAATACGAGAAAATGATTGTCGGTTGTATACCATATATTGATAGAGAAACAATGTGTTATCTAAATCTTACAAGTTTAAATAGGGTTGTCCTCGTAGTGTAATGGTTGAAGCGCTGAACTGCAGAATCGTAAGTTCGAACTCCAGTTGTTCAATCTAGGACAAATACTCTAGGGAAAGATATGAACCCTCTTATCCTCCCAGCTATGGGTTAAAAAGCATCACTGCTTTCGGTCTAGAAGGTTAATTTTGGCATTAAATAACCCTACAAAGTTGATATGCCATAAAACAAAACGATCTAGTAGATATTTTTGATAGAGGGAACACTCTATTAGAAATAAAAGTGTTGCTTATATGCTACTATCGAAGCCGTGTAGTAGACTGCTTACTACAATAGTACCTGTGAGTGTGTCAGTGTGAGACGAACATTTTTGATGGACACAAGAAAAATTCATATTTGCTTGACATTATAGAATTTCCAGAATTTCAAATGTTTCTGTTGGACGAATCGCTGTCATATGCAAATTTTCTGCTTCTCTACAGTAAACTAAACATCAGATATGGATACATTTATCTCCCATTCAACGAATGAAATTACTGAAGAGCAATATAGCGGAAGGAAAAACGTTCAATACCGAAGAAGCAAAATGATGATCTCAGCATCCGAAAGATCACCATAAAAATGATGTTATCGAAGTCAAAGGTGGATTACACGCAGAGAAATGCGTATAAACGGAAGAAGGGAGAACGAATGAGATCAGTTGGAAAGAGTTAAGAAAGAAAGATAAAAATGACGGTTACGAGGCTTTTAACATCATAAGAAACTGTGAATGCAAATACAGTGAAGATTTAGTGTGGACAGGACGACCATATTTGAACAGAACAAAGAATGCTATATGAATTAGGATTCAAGAATATTTCAACTAAGAGGAAAACCAGATTAACTACGAAATACTAGAATAGAATGCGGCTAAGAAGACATGTCGGTTTTCTTTTTTCAAGTAAGTAGTATTTACCAATAACAAATATTTTCAAGATTGATGGCCTTAATGGCTGATGCACTTAGTCAAAAATAGGAGAAAGTTGAAACAAATGAGTGGAGGAATGTGGCTTAAATGGCTGAAAGGATGTTAGAACTGCCCAAACTTCTGATAACTTTTGGAAGGCAATGGCTTACTGTAGATACCCATGCAATGGATAACTTTGAAAGACATTTTTTTTATCCTGAAAACAAGAGGTCATTCATTACGTGTGATGTTTTTGAAAAGTAATGGCTTACCTGGTATTTACTTTGCCGTAACTACGACTCAATATTTTCCGGCGTCGCCTATCTCGAAACAACGGTTATTATTTAAGATGATAAAGTTTTTTGTTTAACATTGTTTACTATTCATAATCCCTCTAAATATAATATATATATTTATTAACAAACAACAAAGCAACGTAAAAATGTCATTATCTTTAACAGGATAAGCTACATCAATGTCTTGACTACATTGTTTATTTACAGAAATCCACTGATTTTTTTATTGTATTACAAAAGTATTATAAGCATCAATAAGTGTTTGAACGATTTCTGTTAATCTTAGAGGATAAAGAAATATCTTTGTAGGCTTGCTTTGGCAAAATTTAGACATTGATCATTACATGCAGAATAAGATAAGGTATCTTTGCGTCGGTCATTAAACGAAGTCTTTCTTTATTTGGGTACATGCAGTAGCTATCCTTACTAATGTGTGCTAACCTTACTAATGTGTACTATCGGTCGATATTGGCTATTGCTCTTACTAAGTTCTCCATTGTCCGTACAAATTTGATGAATGTAAGTTTTTCCTGTTCAGCCAACATTAGTGTTTCTCTATGTAAGAGTCCCTGAGAAAACGTTGCTCATGATATCGTCTTCACTTCACCTGCCGTGACTAGTGTGTCTTGTTCGTGTTTCCTTAATGGTTTACAAGATTGAAAGAAAATGGCAGTAAATTACTGTTTGACAAGGTTCTGCTTCTAGTTTGTGTTAAAAACTGTGCACAACATTATTGTATAGTTCTTATCTAGCTTTTCTTCGAAGCATTTCGTCCGCGTTCTATAGAACAACCATATATTAGCAATAACCAGCCCAGTTGGTTGGGGCTGTAGAATACACCAACTACAAAGGGGTAAGGTATCCCCAATGAATATCCAGATTTTGATATTAAACAATCTGATGGGGAAGTTCCATCTTTGAAGATTTGTAGAATGTGGGGTACCCCTTTATTGACATTGCTCCCGGGTCCACTCTGATTCGGAATTGTAGACCCTGATACGGTCATATCTATGGGTTAAATTGAACAAACTGTATAAAAACAAATGACTGACATTAAATTGTTACTGGACAATAGCAATACACGATAACATTTAACCGGTTAAATGTGTGTTTGCAACCTATATATATATATATATATATATATATATATATATATATATATATGAAGGGTTTCGAATTAAATTACCTACAATTATTAATATGCCATAAAATCAAACCAAAACAAAGACCCAACCCAACCTAATATATATTCAATATATAAGTATAAACAGTATTTGTCATTAAAGAACATGGTTTATATGCCATAAAATCCAACCAAACCAAACTATTCGCTCTAACACGGTTATAATTTGAATGAATTTCCATTTAATTGTATCAGAGAAATCAAATTTCCATATGATCGATGACGAGTTAATAATAATCCATGCTTTACCTAAGCAAAGACTTACTGCATATAAAAAAATGATGACAAAGTATTTCTGCCCAAAAAAAAAAAATAACCCAATAACAACCCTGAAAAAATGTGAGAAAATATAAGAGTCTGGTATATATCACAACCACGTGATGGTTAGCTAGAAATTCATTTTTAAATATATCGAGAATTTTGTAGCAGGAACAACAGTAGTGACGAGGGATAGTATGACTTTACGGAAGTAGTCGTCTTAGGTTACTAAAACTCATATTAATTGGGAAGGTCGTTCATTGACATGACCAGGTATATTTCGCGTACAAGAGTTGAAGTTGGAAAGGAACACTAGGGAACTTCATATCGGAGGTCAGGTGGCGGGCAGTTTGTCGCGCCATCTAGAGTGTTTGAGCCACAATCTAGACCCCACCCCTCTCTCTCTCTCTCTCTCTCTCTCTCTCTCTGCCTGCGGGGAAAAATCAGCTTTTCTTTTACAGCCTCAAGAACACCTACGAGTAGCAGTAGACAATATGGAGAGAGAGAGAGAGAGAGAGAGAGAGAGAGAGAGAGTTAAAGGAACCTGTGCCTTTGCAACACCTGGATGATGTTAGTAAACATTTTTTTAAGTAACTGATATCCTGAATTCAGTCAAAGATATAAAAATTTTCAAAATCTTCTAAACATGCCAAAATGTAGAACATTTAATGACAAAATGAATATTTGAGAATGTATTCAGGTTTTGCTTTGTTTTTATTTTTATTTTTTGTTTTTATTTTGGAGGGGGGTCTTATTTTCCAAAAGAAAATTAATCAAAAAGTCTAAGCATAAATGCGATAAAACTGGCTTCTTAATCAACAATGGTCCGCTCTTTTTTTCTTTTTTTTTCTCTTTTCACAATAAAGAAGAAGTCAAAAGAGAAAAAAGAAAAAAAAAAGAATTTGATCACTTTCGTGGCCAGAAAAATGAAATAAAAGATCTTCATAATGTCAACTTTTATTTCTGAGACGTGATTAATATATTTTCTTTCTCCGTACGGAGATGAATTTATTAAACTCCAAGTCAAAATTCCAGATGGAAATATTTCTTTAATCAATAGTTTAAGAAGCACAATAAGTTGTTTGATTAAATGAGAAAGAAGAAAGAAGAAAAAATTACGAGTCGAATCAATATTTATCGGGCAGATCTACGCATTTACTTAATGAGTTTTCTTTTTGAAAGGAGATTCATTTTGCTGTGAGATTGACGTTATGATTATTATAATTCATATACGCATATAAAAACTAGCCGATATGCCTCTCAACGCCGGGGAGATATCATAACTCGGGTCAACGTAGGTAAATGTCCATTCACAATGTTTTTTTTTAAACTTACACTAAAAATCAACAAAAATTAACTGGTATTTTAAAAGGAAAATCAATATAATATTGTCGCGAGTCAACTCACAGTGGAGGTCACCATATGGTGCGGGACTCTGATAGACGTTTCGATCCTGTGAAGATTGACAGGGGACAGGAAAAATGACCGACACAAGTGGATAAGGTAAAATATTAGGTTTTATTGAGCGAATCGTACACGGAAGATGTATGGGTGGAGAATCGCAGTTGCTGCATCACGTCGGTGTAGTTTCTGCTGGGCGTTAAAAGTCGGTGCTGTAGAAAGCCGTTGACTCGACTGTCTATTAGTTTGTGGAGACAGCGCGTCAAGAAAATAAGATTGGTCTCTGTGCTTAGTGCAGATCATAGATATAGCTGTATAGTAAATTTGTAGGTGGAGGCGGTCGAAGATGTGGACGCATTGATTGCAGAGACTGGATGATCGATGTCCTGGTTTATTCAATCCTTGGTTAACAGGGCTGGGGCATCGATGTGGCCTCGAAGTGCTGGTAGTAGTCCGAGCAGAGTTGTTACTAGTGCTTTAGTGGTACACAGATGTTTCCTGGTTGCTGATGCATGGGAAGCTGGCGCTGGTCTGGACTTGGTGCTGACGGCTGCGTCGTCATCTCGTCGTATCTGCCAAGAGGTGTTGTGAGGAGACAAGAGGTGGTCTCGGAAGACTTTCTGAATTTAGCTCTAAGAAGAGCTGTTTAAATGAGAGAGCAGCGGTGATTGTATAGAAACTGGCATCAGCTGTGCTAGGTTCGCGGCTGTGTTTGGTTGGATTCCACGTCGGCTCCTTTGTTTGGTGGTAAGGACGCAGACCCCATGTTCGGCAGTTTGATTTGGTGGTAAGGACGCAGACCCTGATTTTGGCAGCTTGCTGCTGGAAGAGGAACAGATACCTCTCCGCTGGCTCAAAGGCCAGTCGCGCTGTTGAGTTTTTCAGTTGCTACCTGTTCTGCTTATATAGAGGCAGCCGCTGCTTCTTTACGGGACTGAGTGAAGGGGATTCTGTGCACTGGAAGTTCCTTTATTAAATGTAAGAAATAAAGAAATATTCATTCTACTTTGAAAACGACCTTTTAAATATGACGTATTCTATCCTGTGGTTAAGAAGTGTTTTCGCAAGGCTGGCAGAATTAATCCCTTTGGACAAATAGTTTGGTTCTTGATCAAATAACTTCGCTCGTGACCGTAGGTATGGCGTTTTTTTTGTTGAATGATGTCACGGGGGAGTCAGCGTTTTCTCTAAACCGTGGATTCTAAAGTTTGAGCAACCGAGACGGCTATCATTATATCTTTTGTTTGGTTTCTTTTTTAAATGGTATATCAAGCTTTGTAAGTTATTTAATCCCAAAATTATCCTTGTAGAAAAGTAGTCGTACTATTTAACACATAGCTGTTAGGATTAGGAGGTTAATATTTTTTACAATGGTATTAGTCCAAAATGAACATACGAACTTGGTTAGAGTTCGTATCTGTTTACTACGATGTCACAGTTCAGCACATTAACAATTAAGCCACCAAGACTCTGCACTTCTCATTAAAAAGAGCTCTACAACGTAATTATTTTATATAGCGAAGTTAACATTTTTCAGTGAAAAATACCGGGAGATTATGTTGTAAAATACATTTAAATTTCACTGCGCAATAGAAAGGTATTTATCCATTCATGCATTTTTGGGGGATTATCACATTTAACTAAGCAATAACTTTAGTAGTCATTTTATTTCTCCAGCTTGAAGTACAATTCATAAGACTAATTTGTCATATTTAATAAAATGTGAATAATTACTATAGTACGAAAAATTATTTTTTCTCTTGGTTTACATTTTGTACGAAAAATTAGGTTTTGAAGCAATTTGGCTCAGACTGATTATTAAAATTTAAACTACATTAAATATCCTATACTGTAAAAATTGGGGATAGCTCTATTGGTTACATTTAAAAAATTATACAAAAAATATTACCGGAAATTTAAAAAAAAGAATAATTAAACGTACCATCTGTTCCACTGTTGAACGAATGATTGCGTTTTGGTGAATAAATACTTGAACAAAAATGTTGTTTTGCTACTTATTTTAATGCCATATTAATGTTAGTGGGTTATTTTAATGCAAAAACTATCCTTGAAGAAAATAGAAAATATGTGGTTAATGAAGCAACAGTAAAAAATTAAAAACAAATGAACAATGGACCCGATATGATATACATAAGATCGACGTTGCAATCGTGAATAGAAAGATATAATCCCAAAGCTTCATAATGGAATAAACACTACGCAAATAGAATGAGACTTTCTTAATATACTTGGGAGCCTAAAGAACAGGATGTTGATAAACCAGAGGTTAAAATAATTGTAAAGAAAGTGAATACTTGCTATGAGGAATTCAAGCAACTTAAATTGTTTGTAGAAGAAAATGAATTCAATAACCTCTCCAAATTCAAGGAATCTCTAAAATAAGAGATCAGAATTGCTATGACGTCATGAAGTTAAATTCTTTCTAATGTGTTACCTGACTGAGAAATGAGACTGAATTATGTCACGTGACCTGATATTGCATCAGACTTAGAAAACATTATGGATTTAATAGAATTCAAAAGACTACCCAGAAGATCGTTTCCGTGAAATCCCGTCTTTTGAGCGGTCTCTTTTAAAATGAATTAAAACAGTTCTTTTAATATTCTCTCACTGGATATTTTGACATAAACTTTATGTATTGCTGTGACGGTTTTAGGTATTTGTCTATTGGTTAGTTATATATATATGTAGTTGGGCAGCAGTCTTTCATTTAATCATGTTTGACTAAATAATAAAAACACATATTATCTATATAATCTTATTAAGTATACTTTCAAGTTTCCGGATCAATATCTTGGTTTTGGGTTAAAATTGGTAGATGAATTTACCAAAATTGTCCAGTATTTAGGGTGTTTATTTCTTCTTTTCTTTATTTAATTTGTCTTTATACAAGACTACACCGATAATTTACAGTGTCAGT
Organism: Sepioteuthis lessoniana; assembly: GCA_963585895.1. Lineage (NCBI taxonomy): Eukaryota > Metazoa > Mollusca > Cephalopoda > Myopsida > Loliginidae > Sepioteuthis > Sepioteuthis lessoniana. Next base: position 100,410,584 of record OY757910.1, read on the forward strand.
ATCGTGGTAAGGAACAGGATCATGTATTTCAAAATATATGTAGTTGGGCACCAGTCTTTCTTTTAAGCGTGTTTGATAAATAATAGACACATTTTGTCTCTATCTCTCTCTCTATATATATATATATATATATTATATATATATGTATACTTTACTATACTATATTTTGCTACGGCCTTTGTTGTAGGGGTTATAGCACACGGCCAATGTAGTTCAAGCCTAAGTGGTGTACCATACGAGATTGGTAATATCGTGGTAGTCGATGCACTGACACGTATTACATTACTTCATGTGTGATTTGAAAGCCGCGTGGATGAATCTGCCGTGTAGTCTATTTGTGGAAATTATGCTTTAAGTGTTCGAACCGGGTCATAACACCGTGGAAGCAACCAAATAAATTTGTTTTTCATAAGTTGAAGGTGCAGTTGATCAGATTACATTAACCCGATGGTTCAAGAAAGTTCGCACGCGTTACAAGAACTTCGACGATCAGAAATAGTCAAGAAGGCTTAAAATTGTGTATTGCAACTGATAGAGAAAATCCTGTAAAAACATACCAGACGAGTTTGGTATTTTAGGGCCAAGTGTGGTTCGTCATCTTCTTGAGCGTAGCAAAAGTATTTGAATTATGCCTCTAATTGCAAAATATTTCTACTCAGTATACCTGATATATATATATATATATATATATATAAAGTAATATCGGCAACTGTAGTCAAAGGCGACTCGAAAGCTTCCTTTTCATCAGAAGCTACACCAATGTGTTGAAGAGAGTTCTACTCCTTTCCGTGGATTGCTCTATTTTACATTTGAGCCGTACCTTATAATGAGTTTTAAGCAAGGTAACATTGACGCGCCTCGACATGGAGATTGAACCCTTCTCTCCCGGGCCATTGGCGAACACTCTACCCACTTGGTAAAATATGTGTGTGTATATGTATTTCTTGTCAACTATCTCTGGTAAATCAGAGTTCACAGCTGAAAATTCAGTGACGGATCAATATATAGCCAAACTCACTGATTATGTCCAAACTGTGATGCATAGGGAAGAGACATCAATCTTAACTTATTTTCACGACACAGTAATATCATTCGAGCTGAAATATCCAACATTGAACGCCTCAGAATACATTCTTTCATCTTCACCGTTTGAATTAATAATAATTATTATTATTATTATGATTATAATTATTATTTACTCCTTTAAAGTTTTTCACTAGAGTTTGAGTGACAGAAAGTCTCCTCAAGTCTCGATGACTCTTCTAAGTATTCTGGCCGTTCTCAATAATGCTGTCGTTTGGATGGTCTCCACTAGTCCGCCAACTTCCAAGTCATCCAAGCCCTTTAATAATTCTTTAGTTACTGTACCTAAAGCACCAATTACAATTGGTATTATCTTCACCTTCTCATAGTTTTTTCTATTCACTTGCAAGTTTGAGCTACTTATCTCTCTTTTCACATTCTTTCAGTTTTATTCTACGGTTAGCCTGGACCGCAAAGTTGACAATTATGGAAATTCTCTTTTTTTTTTTTTGTTGATTATAATAAGGTCTGGTCTTCTGGCCGAGATTAGGTGATCTGTGTGTACGTCAAAATCCCATATGAGTTTATGTGTGTCATTTTCTAGGTCAGCAGCTGGGTCGTGCATATACCAATTGTTCATATGGTCAAATTTAAATTTCTTGTACATTTCCCAGTGGATCACCTTGCCAATCCAGTCGTGTCTAGTCTTATAATCATTCCGTGCTAATTTGCTACATTCGCTAAATATCTGATTGATCGTTTCGTCTGTCATCACAGAGCCCACATTTGCTATTTTGTTGCTTCTTATCTGTTCTCGCTGTGATAAGATTGGTTCTCATGTTTTGTGCTGCTATTTGGATAGATTCTGTTTCTTTTTTAAAGTTTCATTTTCTTAGCCACGTCCAGGTTTTTTTTGTGCAAGATGTTTATTAGTCGTTTAAAACTCCCGTAGAGTTGTTTTTCTTCCCGTTTTTATTTCCTATTTATTTTCATTCTGTTGTCTATTGTGTTGTCAGTATTGTTTCTGATGGATGTAATCAGTCATTGTTAGTGTTTTCCTGGGTTGTCTTTGAGTTGTTGTATCGATGCGTCAACACTGACTTCGATGCTGGCAAATCCTCTTCCTCCCTCTTTTCTTGATTCGTATAGTCAGTCATCGTCGTCTCTGGGATGTAATGCCTTGTGTATGGTCATTAGTTTTCTTTTCGTTTGGACCATTTGCTTAAGTTCTTCTCTGGTCCACTTCAGGAAGGGTCCCGAATATCTAACAAGGGGTACAGACCAGGTATTTATTCTTTTGATAAGGTTTCCGCAAGGGAGTTTTGTTTCGAGTAGTTTTCTAGTTCTACTGAGATATTCCTTTTGAATTTCGTCTTTCATTTCCATTTTTTTGTCGGTGTCCGCCTCCAAGATGCCCAAGAATTTCTAGGTTTCTTTTTCTCCGAGCGTTCTAATCTTGTATTGATATGGTATTTCTATTCCGTCACTTAGATGTCGTTTGCCACTTTTCATTACAAGCATGACACATTTTTCTATGCCAAATTCCATTTCTGTGTCCCGAGTGTATATTCTATCTGCGGGTATTAGGGTTTTCATTTTTTTTTTTTTCATTTTTTGCAAATAGTTTGATGGTTCTTTTTCATCTTTTGCTAATAGATTGATAACCAGAAAACGAAAGTGGGAAGAAAAATAACTCTATGGACTTTTTAAAAGATTAATAGGCAACATCTCAGTCGAGAAACCGTAGACGTGGCTAAAAAAAAGGAAACCTTAAGAGAAACTGATACTCTCCTAATCGTAACTGAAAACAACGCCATAAGAACCAATCATATGAAAGCAAAAATAGATAAGACACAACAAAATTACTAATGTAGGTTAAGGATTAAACGATCAATTACATGATAAGCTAATACATCAAATTACTAAAGAATGAGTACAAGACTTGACATGACTGGGTGGGCAAGGTAATCCAGAAGAAGTTTTGCCAGAAATTTGAATTTGATCATATCAACAAATAGTATGTGCACAACCGCGCATAATGCGACATAATGAGCATAATGAGACATAAACTACTATGTGATTTTAACATCCAAACAGATCACCTAATCTTGGCCAGACGACATCACCTTATAATGATCAACAACAAAAAAGAGAACTTGCAAAATTCTGGACATTGCTGTCTCGGCTGACCATCAGAGTAAAATTCAAAGCAAAGGCAAAAAAAAAGGATAAGTACCTCGAAGTTGCTTGGCAACTGAAAAAACTGTGGAACATGAAAGTAACAATTATACCAATTGTGATTGGTGCTTTTGGTAGAGTCACCAAATGATTGGTACATAGACTAGAGGACTTGGAAATAAGGAGAGGAGTGGGAACCATCCAAATTACTACATTATTGAGAACGGTCAGAATACTGAGAAGGGTTGTTGAGACTTGAGGAGATTTGCTGTCACTTAAACTCCAGTGAAAGACCATCAGCTAACAATGAAGCGAAAAACTCTCTAGGAGTAAACAATATTGACAACAATTTGATCGAATAATCAGTAAACAGATTTTTTTTTCATTTTGAATTGAATATTTGATATCGTTGAAATAAAAGCGAATATTTTTTACTTGAAAATGCGCACGGTTTGTTTTATTTGTTACTTCCCATCTGGACTGTTTATTCTCCCATATATATATATATAGTGTGGGTTGCATACAAGCAAATGACTAAAATTAAATAATGGCAACTTAACATGTCTAATTTTGTGGGATTTGGGGCTTTATCTCTTCAGATAGTGGAATATTTAAATGCGGTAATGATATACATATATATATATATATATATATATATATATATATATATATATAGGAGAGAGCGTTTGTGTGTGTGTGTGTCTGTGTGTCTGTGCGTGTGTGTGTGTGTGTGTGTGAGCACATATGTGTATTATGTTATGCAGATGCGCCGAAATGCTGAAAGACAGACACGCAAACACAAATATTGATATTCAATCAGATTTGTTATTAATCTCACCTTCACTACAACCAACTTAACCTATAAATACATATTTACATATACTCTGTGTGTGTGTGTGTGTGTGTGTGTGTGTGTGTGTGTGTGTGTGTGTGTGTGTGTGTGTGTGTGTGAAAGAAAATATATGTAATTAAGTAATATGAATGTTAGGACACACACACACCTACATTCACATATGTATCTAAATATTGCAAATTTTGAACATTTTCCTGAAACACTATTTTTATTCTCTCTCTCTCTCTCACACACACACACACACACACACACACACACACACACACACACACACACACATATATATATATATATATGGCTTCGTTCAAAAGAGAAATTAATAACCTCATGACATCCTTTGAAGGACCCGATTATTCTTTGGTTTAGGTGTTCAGATTCTTCCTTATCTACATGGCAAGAATTTGGCGTTATATACATGCATATTTTTTTATTAGAATGCTTCATAGATCCCCATTTTATTTCAATTGATTGAAAATGATTGGAGAAAATGAATCATAAACAACATTTTATTTTGATATATCTATTTCCATTCTTATGTTTCCGAGAGTATAATAATGCGTTAGCTAATGTGTATGAGTGTGTATGTGTGTGTGTGTATGTGTATGCATATGTGTGTGTGTGTGTGTGTGTATGCGTATGTGTGTGTGTGTGTGTGTGTACAGTTAACATATTTTGTAAGGGTCACTAAACATTGTTTTTTAGAACTGTTTATTTGTAAAAAATGGATTTGGTATCAAATATCATATAATGGTTGATATGGCAAAAAACAGAAAGAATTATTTTCATAAATGAGTCTGTCCTGTCAGACAGTCCAGTGGGCGTGACCTGCAGATTACGTCGGTGTGTGTCCTGTCTTTGGATTTTTCAGGAATATGTTGTAACTCTTTCTTGTCATTACTCCCAGGTCTACACAGACCCGCTGGGGTACTACTAGTAAGCGTACCTACAATAGGTCAAAGAGAACTATTTAATCATTTAATGTTGGAAACCATATAATTCACTCTAGTAGAACTATCAGTGTTAACAATATTTGAAAGAATTTAGCAATGTGCAAGCAAATGTGCCACGGTTCAAATAAACTATTCGTTTATAAAGCACATATGTATGATATATATTTATTAACAGGATTTATTATTAAATAACCTACAATGGTTGATGTGCGGTAAAACACACACACACATAGACACACACACACACACACACTCTCTCTCTCTCTTTCTCTCTCTCTCTCTCTCTCTCTTTCTATATATATATACATATGTAATCGCTTGACTTCGTAAAACAAAGATTAACAACGCGCCAGTCCACACTGACGAGATAGTGACTAATTAAGCCGTCATAGGACAGGACATGGTCACAGCAGCCGCAGCCAAATGTTTATTCATGGTTAAAGGACATAGAATTGAGATTCCTCCTTCCGCGCTTTTTGTATATGAGAAGGGCCCAGCATGTGTTTTCATCGGAATAATTAAATTTCCTATCACACCCTGTACGTGTGTACGAGTTTATATATATATATATATATATATATATATATATATATATTGTCACAGACCAATGTGAAAGGTCAGGAGTTGTGCCCCTTAACAGTAGATAGGGTAACACCATTTTGCTGGTTAATTAAATTAAATCGATTAAAATAAGCAAGGAGGAACGCGTAGGTTGTGTCTCACTTTCACAGCTCTCTCTCTCTCTCTCTCTATATATATATATATATATATATATATATCCATTCTCACGTGGATAGATTACATCTATCCTAATAAGCGACATTCAGTTGACAGAGAAGGTGATAGATTGAGTTAATTGATTTTATTAACACAACATTATTTTGGAAGGAATAAAAGAAAAAAAGAAGTAAAAAATAACTGAATAATGTTACATTTAGCGATACTGAATATTCATAGGTTTTACAAGAGGGGAAAAACTGAGTATTTAGCAGGAAAGGTTGCTCTTTTCTTCTTATCTCTTGGTTTTAATGCTTGTTTGTGAAGTAGATAATATCTTTGAATTGCTATTAGGTAATGTTTTCAAGCTTGTTTCAAAAAAAGCGATTGAAGGAAGTTCATGAATAAGGTGCCTTTTTCTTTTGTTTTCATTATTTTCTCCATAATAGCCAGAATTATATTTAATAGTTCTTCTTAGATTATCTTTCCAGTGCGTAAAAACATACATGATGAGTCGTTTGACTGAGTGCGGTGAATAAGTTATCTTTCTTCAGTTTTTCGACATTTTCTACATAATAGCCAGTATTGTATGAAGGAGTTTCTCTTCGACTGCTGTGCTGAGAAGAGTAAGCTTCATGAGTTCATATTCTTCTTACCTTTCTCTGTAACTGAGTTCAGTTTGGTTATAGACTTTTATCGCCCTTTCCTTTCTCTTTATAGTTTTCGTTTTCTCTCGGGAGAACAGATGGGTCTCTCTCTCTCTCTCTCTCTCTCTCTCTCTCACACACACACACACACACACACACACATAGAGAATATATATGTATATTCAAACAAATATGCAAATAGCAAAAAAAATCGTATTCTTATACTAGATATCAGCAGAAATAAGACTAAAAAAAGAGGAGGAACAATAAGAACATTCTAAATAAAAGAGCCAAAAATCCTCACGAACAATTAGCTCAAATGAAACAATCAGAGGCGTTGAATCCGTAATCATTTATAATCAACAAGAACAATCTAATAACCTTTTAGTATTAAAAAGACATTCCACACACGACTAATAATTTAATCATCAGGGAAAAATTGCAAGTCCAGAATACTTCACGCAAATATATATACAAATACGGAAAACTACTACAACTACTACAACTAATTTAAGAAACATTGATTTTCCGTTACTCGTAACATCCCTAGATGAACGATAGTATTTTTAAATGAAGAGGTTTTTTTTAATTCCTAAAATTATTTTCAGCAAAACTATTTCGAAACCATGAAAGATTTGTTTAAATTTACTGCGCTTAACTGACTTTGGTCTTAATACTATAAAGGAGTGTTTTAGAATTGAAGAGAATGAAAAAGGAGAAAAAAACATTTAGCATGAAAAATTCTCGAAAACCACAAAACGTCTTATTCTTCGAAAATATATATCTAAAGAAAGTTCCCTTCACCCACTAGTTAGATAGCAGGAATCAAACTGTGAAGCGAGATGAACGAATCTTCGCCGTGTGGTGTTCGGAGAAAATCGGATCGGCAAAATGTCTCTAATTAAAAAAAAAAAACATTGACTTTCTGTTGCTCATAAAATCTTTTGCTAAACTATTGTATATTTACATGAAGAGTTTTTTTAACTAAACTATTTGTTTAAATTTACTGCGCTAATTTCTGCATGGCTCACGTCTTCTTTCAATCGATGAAAAATACGCAACTGATATAGTCTAAAAGCGCTAAGTAAGTATATTACCGTCCTGAATACAACCGGAAAGACATCAGGAGCCTAATATCTAATAAAATATCACCAGCCTCTTCGGAAATAAAGTCTAAAAATAAGATTGTAAATATAAACCATTAAAGTGATACAGGAAAACCTGAAATTAAATCTGGGTGTTAATTCGAAAAGTAAAGCACAAAACTGGAGGACAACGGTCTTTAACAAAGTTAAAAACTTATGGTTCTTATTTATTTATTTACTTATTTTGTGACCCGCTTTTCATGAATAGTCACTATGACTGTTCTCGGTCATATCTGTGTCAGGCGCACAGATAATAAACAACCTCTGGTTCTGGTATAGCCACAATATACCATACATGATAAAAATTATCGAATCACAATATTACACAAAATGGGACCCAGGCAACAGGCTTGGGTGTTAAGATCGGCTAGTGCTCTACTGACAGTCAACTTAGGAGACCTGATCTTCATTCTGCAAATGCTGGCTGCTCTTTTTTCAGGAACACGAATGGTGACCTAAGGACCCACAAACATACACGTAAACGCAAAACATAGAGCAGGGAAGGCAATCAACTTGCACTACACTGCTACTTTAGGAGCAACCGTTCACAAAGAGGATATAAGAAAGGAATGTTAGAGATCTGGCAAGAATGTGCTAGTTTTCAGACAACAAGCCAAGAACTTGCCGACCAAGTTAGAATAATAATAAAAAAGGTAGGTCTTCTTACCTTTAAATAACATCAGAAAATTAATAATGAACAAGATAATGCAGTAATAGACACATCAAGAATTATCAAACAAAAACAGCCTAACAGAAATGAACAGCCAACTTCGGAAAATGGAAACGCCACACAACCAAACAACACACAACCAAACAACTCAAAAGAAACACTATCATATGAACAAAAGGTAAACCTAGAAAACTTAAAGGGAATTATGTACAGTGAAAAAACTACCTTACCATCATTAAGAAAGATAGAATGGAGAACAGTTAAGAAGGAAATGAATAAAATAAATCAAGTACTATCATATATATCAAGGAATAATAAAACTGAATTAAATGAACTAATCTATACAGGGGTGAAATTAGTTTGTTAGAAAACCGGGATCTCCTTTTAAAGCACGAAGAAAGAATCAAAACCAGTGGGGAACTTCGACTTGAAATGTTGATAAAACGTCTACGAAAACAGGTCCAAATGATAAAACAAAAGGAAGGAAAAGGCAACACGAGAAAAATAACAATACAACTTGATGAAAAAAAAACAGGAAGTATTGGCGAAAGAAGGAAGAATAAAGAGATATCGACAAAGGGTAAAACAATATAGAAAAAACCAGGACATTCCAAAACAATGAAAAAAATTCTACCAACAACTGGGACACGAAAACAGAACAACAATTGGATTCAAGAGGAACAGAACAATTTTGGACTGAAATGTGGCAAACAAAAACATAACGGAAAAGCCGAATGGATAAACAGTAGGACTAAAGACCAAAAGTGGAAATGCTCATGAATTTACACTAAACGACACTAAAAAAATATCAAACTGGAAAATGCTAGGCCACGATGGAATACATGTTTTCTGGTTTAAGAATTTACGTCCATTCACGACTGACTAGCACTAGAAATGAACCGATGCTTACAAGGAACACAAGTACCCGAATGGATGACCAAAGGAAAGACAATATTATTAAAAAAGGACCCAAGTAAAGCTATCGCTCCAAACAACTACAGACCCATAACGTGCCTACCAATGATGCAAAAAATATTTACAGTACAAATAATAGAAGAGATTTACGACTCGCTAACAAGCCGTGGATTGTTCTCTTAGGAACAGAAAGGATTCTACAAAGGACCCAGAGGCACAGCATAGTTATTTTGCATAGATCAGCACATCCTAAATGAGAGCAAAACCAGACGGAAAATTTAGCTATGGCCTGCATGTAATTCACAAAGGCATATGATATGGTTCTCCAAAGCTAGATAATAAACTGCCTCAAAAATTAAAAAAATCACTTGAAATCATAAACTTTATCGAGACAATCATGAAAACCTAGAGAGTGGAATTGACAGCGGGAGGAAGAAGATCCAAAAAGTAATATTACTAGGTTATTCTCTATCACCGCTAATATTCATAATTACCATGAGGCCACTTAACCACATATTGAGAAAAAGCACGGCCGTATACAAACTTAGAAGATCGCAGGAAAAGATCAATCACCTAATGTACACGGATGACATCAAACTATTTGCAAAAAATAAAAAAAAAAACCCTGGAAATTCAATACATGCAGTTAGAATATACAGTCATGACATAAGAATACAATTTGGTATAGAAAATTGTGCTATGTTAGTTATGAAAAGTGGCAATCGACATCTGACTAGATTAGAACGCTCGGAGAAAAGGAAACCTACAAATATTTGGACATCTTTGAGGCTAATACGATCCAACTAGTGGAGTTGAAAGACAAAATTAAGAAAGAATATCTAAGAAAAACTAGAAAACTACTCTTGACCAAAATATCTAGCAGAAACCTTATCAAAGGAATAAATAACTGTCTGTACTCCTCGTTAGCTATTTGGGACCCTTTCTGAAGTGGTCCCTACAAGGACTTAAGTAAATGGACCAGAGAAAAAGGAAACTAATGGCAATGCATAAGGCACTACATCCCAGAGACACCGTTGATAGATTATATGTATCAAGAAAAGAGGGAGGAAGAGGAATTGCCAACATTGAAGATAGTGTTGACGCATCGATAGAGCGACTCGAAGACTGCACAGAAAAACACGAACGAGGACTGATTACAGCAATTAGAAACGATACTGACAACACGATGGACAACAGAATAGAATGACAATAACTGGGAAACAAAAATAGGAATAAAAACCACACAATGAGAGCTTTAAACGACTAATAAACAATACCTCCCACTAGAAAACCCGGGCGTGGCTAAGAAAATGAAACTTTAAAAAAGAAACAGAATCTTTCCAAGCAGCACAAAACAACACCATAAGAACCAATCAAATCAAAGCTAGAATGGATAAAAAGCAACTAAAAAACAAATGTAGGTTATGTGGTGACGGAGACGAAACTATCAATCACATAATAAGCGAATGCGGCAAATTACTACAGAATGACTATAAGACTAAACACGACGGTGGTTGGGGGACAAAGTAATCCACTGGGAGATGTGTAAGAAATTTAAATTTGACCATACGAACAAACGGTATATGCACAACCCAGCAGCTGTTCTGGATTATGACACACACAAACTCTGATGTGACTTTGAAATTCAAACAGATCACCTAATCTCGGCCAGAAGACCAGACCTTATAGTAATACACAAAAAATGTGAACTTGAAAAATTGCGGACTTTGATGCCCACAGAATAAAACTAAAAGAAAGTGAAAAGAAGGATAAGTACCTCAACCTTTCTTGGAAATTGATAAAACTATGGAAAATGAAGGTTACGATTGTACAAATGGTGTTCGGTGCATTCGGTACAGAAACAAAAAGATTATTAAAAGGACTAGAGGATTTGGAAGTTGGAGGAGGAGTGGAGACCATCCAAACTACAGCATCATTGAGAACGGCTAGAATACTGAGAAGAGCCCTGTAGACTTGAAGAGACTTACTGTCTCTCAAACTCCAGTAAAAGACAATCAGCTAACACTGATGTGAAAAATTCTCAAAGAGTGAATAATAATAATAATAATAATAATAATAATAATAATAATAATAATAATGAGATTTGCTATCACTCAAATTCCAGTGAAAAACCGTCAGCTAAAACTGAGGTGAAAAACTCTCAAGGAGTAAACAATAATTATATATATATATATATATATATATATATATATTTATCATTTTTTTGCAGGGAATCATACTTTAATAAAAACGACTAAATTACGAATAAAAAATATATATATATATAAAAGGCCCTTTTGATGGGGGATTTTTCAACAGCTACCAGCGGTAAAATTACTCTAAAAAAAGAAAAAATCAGTAATAAATGGTAAAGTTGTGCAAAGAAGTGGTGATGAGAAAGAACCCAATTTATTTCATTTGTATTTTAGTCGTTTTTTATTAAAGTATGATTCTCCCGTTTAAGATTTATCTTTAATATGTTTTACCAAAAACGTATATATATATATATATATATATATGCTTATGTGAGTTTGAGTCAAAGAAAGAAAGAAAGAAAAAAGAAACAATGCAATAGATTTTATATTTTTAAATTGTTGTTTTCAGCTTCTCATAGACAAACCTCAATAAATGCTTAACTCGTCTTCCAAATTCGTTTTACCAAAATAATAAACACTTTCTTATTGAATGATAAAATAATTTCAAGAAACAGAAAAAACGTTTTTATTCATTATAAATTGAATAAGGAAAATAAATAATTAAATTTCTATCTGAAATAAATATTTTTGAAAAATAAAAATCTCGCGAGGTTTCATAACATTTTTATGGAACGTGATTTGCAACTAATGAAATAATTTAGTAACGGCATAAATAAAGTCTTGCAACTCTTTAACCTTTCTAGATCTATTGAATTACTTGAAATAAAGTCATCAGGCTTGATGAAAATAAATGGCATTGTTTTGCCTTGTGCACTAGTGTGAACGTAGGATTGTTTTTCTCTGAGCCATTTACCTCGTTCTAACCAAATAAAAAGGAAGTTTTTGTTGACTGTAACTACTGGTTTATATTGTTATTTACTAAGCTTAGCTTAGTTTTCACATAAGACTAGATGTATGGGATACGCAGTGATTGATCGATCGATTGACTTTAATGGTATTTCAACTCGTCTGGAGTTATTATTTGTTTGTTTGTTTTTCTGTTTTTTCTTCTAGTTAAGGCTTGTCAGAAGGATTTTACCTGTTATCTTGATCCAAACGTGGCTCAGTGCGAGTGAATGTACTCATACAAGATATAGAATAAAGACAAGCTTGTGGTATGTTTACCTTTATAATTCGCCGCGACTGGGAGGGAAGTGACGTAAGTCGTTTCTCATTGGCCAATACCATTTTAAAAACTCATTAGCCGTAGCATTTAATTTTTTTTCTTTTGAGGTGTGAACTGTGTGATCTTGCATCCTGGGCGTATTATTATGCAGGATCGCCGGCTGGAACAATAGTTTCGGTAGGGTAACTTGGGAGAGCAAATATGATGTTGGAAGACCCGAAACTTGTAAGGACCCCAAGAACATCACTGACGAGGCGATTCTGTGCATTTTTTGTAAGTGTGTGACTACAACAGTTTTCAGGTTTTAAATCGCGTAATTTGTAAGTTCACATTTACATTTTTATGGCATTTTTTCTACAGTTTTTTTGTGTTTTTTTTCACATGGTTCCATCTTACCCAGTTGGATCGGATTGCAGAATACACCTACTGTATCTCTGCAGACAGGTAAAACCCATCCCCAACGAATGTTTTGTGGCAAAGTCGACTGGGGGTGTAGAATACAACGACTGCATCTCTACTGAGGGCTAAGACCTCCCTAATGAATGTCCTGGTATGACACTGAACAGTCTGACGGAAAGGTTGCAGTAATTCTGGAGCTTTGGGGAATGTGGAGTACCCCTTCACTGCTATCGCTCCCAGGTCCACTTTGGCCTGGAGCGGTAGGTTCCTATCACTAGGTCAAATAGAACAAAAATGGTTACTTGTGTTAGATTGAATTACTTGAAATAGAACTGTTTTGATATTTAAACTGCGTACTTGTTTGAAATAGAACTGTTTTTGATATTGCAACTGTACTTACGCTAAACTGAATTGCTTGAAATAGAACTATTTTGACATTTAACTGTGTTTAGACAAAAACTATACTTATACTAAATATGATTGTTTGAAATGGAACGGATTGACTAAACCGAATAGCTTGAAATAGAAATATATTGGCAATCAAACTGTGTACTTATACTAAAGTGAATTGTTTGAAACAGAACTGTTTATTTGTATAAAAATCGATTTGACATTAATTAACCTACAAAAGTTGATATGTCCTAAAACCCAAATAAACAAAGCAGCATGATTCCCTCGAATACGAATAATTTCTCAAGGTATCAATTGGACCATAAATGGAACCTTAACAAGTATTTCTAATTTATTCAGAGTGGATCTAAGAATAATGGCAATTAAGAAATTGAGCCTCTGTATCAATGTTGTTTAGTTTCAAGCTTAGGGCACCTCTATTTTTTAGATGGGTACTTACGCTTCTGCAGAGTTTACAGTCAGTGTATTCTAAGCCCCACCGACAAACTGACGCCCACAGAGAGAATCGAACTCACTAACAATGGTCTGAAAATCCAACCGCTAACTTTTACATCATGTCAGTACCTCCACTTCTTCTCTAAACTTTTACTTTGTTCTGGTAGAAGGCCAGGCGTTTGAGGAACCCAGTGGGTTTTGAACACCCATATTATGGTCCCACGAAAGCTGAAATTCCATTAAACAATGAAACCAAACCAGTAATAGTCTGCCAGATCAGCTAGTTAAGCATTACATCCCACGGGGCATATATTTGTTCCATAAATAAAAGCAATTTTTACAAATGGAATCGTTTTATATAAGGGATTTTAGGAGTGTAAAACCACCTGTTTTTTTATGACGGAAACTATAAAATACAGAAAGATCAATCAGCAGGTCTACAATCACAGAACATTATTCTTTCATACAGTCATCACCACTGTTTGTTTCGTTTGGTTTGGTTTTATGGCATATCAACCTTTGTAGGTTATTTAACGCCAAATCCAGTTTTATGTAAATAATCAGTTCTTTTTAAAATAATTCGGTTTAGCATGAGTACACAGTTTAATTGTCAAAAACATTTCTATTTCAAACTATTCAGTTATATATAACAATTCAGTTTTGTGTAAGTACAGTTTCAGTGTCAAAAATAGTTCAATTCAAAACAATTCAGTTTAGCAAAAGCACGCAGTTTTAAATGTAAGTACAGATTTATTGTAAAAAAAACATTCTTATTTCGAGCTATTCAGTTTAGTCAAGCAATTCTACTTCAGCTAATTCAGTTTTGTAAAAGTACAGATTTTGTTTACACACAGATATATGTCAGAACAGTTCTATGTTAAACAATTTAGTTTAGTGTAAATGCAGTTTCAATGTCAAAAAACAGTCGCAGTTATATGTAACAATTCAGTTAAGTGTAAATACAGTTTTAATGTAAAAAAAAAACAGTTCTATTTCAAACACTTCTATTTCAAACAGTTCTATTTCAAACAATTCAGTTAAGCACAAGCACGCAGTTCAAATGTAAGTACGGTTTAATTGTCAATTTCAAGCTATTCAGTTTAGTCAAACAATTCAGTTTAGCATAAGTATGCCCTTAGTTCTATTTGACCCATAGATAGGGCCCTATCAGGTCCTACCACTCCGGGCCAGAGTGGACCACCTCTGTTTGTGCATTTTTGCCGACGAAAAGAACGCTGTCAACAAGGTTTGTAAAATGCTGATTGCATAATCTGCACAGGAGTACCTCTCCTCTAAAAGGGTTGTCCTGCTTAATCAATTTCACTTCATTCAGTTCGGATTTTCAAGTTTCAACATCCATTTGATCAAACGAATGCCAAAAAAAAAGTCATTAAGCCCTTTTCATTAAAACGTGACAAATATGCAAGTTATATTTGCGTCACGTAATTTGAAATCTAGTTAACACCCGGTCTACTAATTGAGATTTTCTTCATCCTTAGACCTTCCTTTAAACCACCTTCAATCGCATTTGATAATTTTCCCATTATATGAAAACGTTATAGAACTGAAATAACAAAATATTATAAACATTATAGAAAATATATAACAAAATAGAATCCTTCGATGATTCCAATTTATAAAGCCACATCGGATGGATTTACAATATACCAACTGCACAGGTGTAAGATGCTTGCGCTAAAGAAAAATGTATCCAGGGTGAGAAATTAAACTGCATCCAGTGCTGAGATTCAGTTCTCGAAATCTTGAGATGTCGAATACACTTTCATTGGCATTTCTGCCATGTCATTCTGGCCAAAAGCTATTGTTCTTATTTGGTGCCCATCTATAGCTCAAATATGCTTATTCAAATACAGGGTACGACAGAAATTCCTCAAACCTTTTTTTTTATATCTGTAATAAGGATTATTCATATTATTACTTAGTTTAAAACATAGCTGCTTTGAAATTATTACTTAAAATGAATTCATCGTGAAAAATGACTTTATTACCTTCAATCCAATTGATGTAACGAGGAAATTATCCAGGATTTCAATGTATACATTTGCATTTGCATTAAGTGCAATTTCTACCAATTCTTTAAATGTGATGCAACCCCTTAACATGAATGAATTGGGGAAATCTGTGAGGTGCAATGGAATTTAGGTGAGCGACGATGGTAGCGTTTTTGAACAAATGTCTTATTTTTATCAGTAAGGGTTTTCAAGCTATTGTCTTCATCTTTATTGTTGTTTCCACAACGTTTCGATCGATATGTCTTCCTGCCTTCTTCAGATGTTTGTCGAACTCGGGAACCTACACGGAACTTCGAACTACTTCCTTTATTGATTCCACGGGAGTCACCTGTTCTTATTCCGTTAGCCATAACCGAGTACAAGTGTTAAGTATTCCTATATTGTTACCCACTTGCAGTCAGGATTGAACCTGCAACCTCCTTTGTAGTAGCTTAGGGAATCAACGCCTATAACCGTTACGCTGTGTATCCAGCAGGACACACAGCGTAACGGTTATAGGCAACAACAATACAGGAATACTTAAAACTTGTACCCGATTATGGCTAACGGAATCAGAACAGGCGACCCCCGTTGATTCAATAAAGGAAGTAGTCCGTGTAGGTTCCCTAGTTTGACAAACACCTAAAGAAGGCCGGAGAACATATCGTTGGAAACGTTGTGGAAATAACAATAAAGATGAAGACAATAGTACAAAAACCTTTAATGATAAAAATCATCAAGCTTCGTCTCAGAAATTTAGGCATCTAATGTCTTACTATTTCTTTTAGATACGATCACTTACGATTATGGCTTGGACTAGTGGACACTGTCCATTTGCTGTTGAAATTTTTTAAGACTTGTGAATTTGTAACCGATACACAGAGAACTTTTCTTGCTTGTTTCATGTTTTGTGAGAATGAAACTCTTCCGGGTAGAATTTTCAACCCGATGTAGTATTGTTTTTTTTTTTTAATCTTTTCACAAACGCTCTCTGTGCATTTATTACTGGTTCACCACTTAGAAAAAACAATGTTTCAACAGCAAACGCACACTGTGCACCAGTCCATCCCATGAATATAACTGATTTTATCTGAAAAAATAATAGGACATTTGCTCGATGAAACTATCATCAAATTTGTCTAAGTTTACTTGTACCTTACACTTGAAAGTTTGAAATGTGGGAGGAAGTTTTACTTCTGCTCCTTGTATAACAATATAACATATTTCTTTTAAGTATTTTTACTTTAATATATGATTTTGTAATAAGGATTATTGTCATTATTACTTAGTTGAAATCATAACCGCTTTCAAATTATCACTTAAAACGAATTCATCCAGAAAAAATGACTTTATTACCTTCAATCGGATTGTCTATCGAGGGAACGAGGAAATTATCCAGATTTTCAATGTATACATTTTCATCGATCGCGATCTCCACTGATTCTATAAATGAGATTCAACCGCTTAACATAAATTACTTGGGGAAATGAATTTTTTACCTCTGGCAGTCATCTTTATATATTTCATTTGAACGGCACCAAAAAAATGTTTCAGACGCATCACCTTGGCCACTGCAGGTTCTTG
This sequence comes from Sepioteuthis lessoniana, assembly GCA_963585895.1. Lineage (NCBI taxonomy): Eukaryota > Metazoa > Mollusca > Cephalopoda > Myopsida > Loliginidae > Sepioteuthis > Sepioteuthis lessoniana. The sequence goes on from OY757910.1 coordinate 100,427,844, forward strand.
ATTCATTACTGGATATCATTTTCAATTAGTTGTCCACACGCCGTAATTTACCATATTCACAATTAAACACTAGATATAGCCATGTGCGAAATAGACATATAATGTTCATAAAGATAGAACATATAAAGAACATAGGAATCTCGAAATTCGAAAACGCGTAACGAATTGTTTGTTCACGTACAAAACCTTTTTATTACTTTTGAGTTTAAGGTTTCGACATATGGAAGAGAGACACAATCTTGCTATGCCGTCTTCTTCATTTGGCCCCTATCTCGTGCGGCACCCACGGCGCGCAACTTCGTCACGCCTCAGCGAGCCCCAAAATTCGAACCTCCTCGTTCGGCGTCTAGATTTCAACTCACTTAACTTTCTTCAAATTCCAACAACTCTGCGCGCTTCCGGTGCGTGACGTCACTCGCACTCCGTCACCCGTTTCGTCTCGAACTATTGTGACATCTCTGAGGGACACTTTCGTCCGTCCACAGGTGCCCGCGTTAACACCTGCATCATTGTTTACACCTAACTAACCTATGTGCTGAACCGAAAGGTTCTCAGCCTAGCTAAACCCGAAGGCATGAACCGAAATCCCTCGGCTATTATATTACAGTAATTGCTTCTCTTTAACCCACTTTAGTTTCATATTTTTCTGTTTGTGAGGGCTGACTTTCCTTACTCCAATATCATTTAACTTATTACTTGCATTTCTGTCAGAAAAGTTGCCTGAGGTTTCGATTTTGGTAGTTGTAAATTTTCTATTTTCATAATAATTATAATAAGGAAACATTGGGTATTGCTTTGAATACGAACATACACATAAACTCACAAGAATAAAGACTTATTTAATTGAATATATCAAATAATATTCGTTAGATTACTGATAAAAAGGCTGAAATCATACACTAAGTATACTTTTTTACAGTTACATTAACGACAAACTACAGTCCGATGTTTACCTTAGAACTTTATTAATTAAAATAAAAACGTTTTTTCTTTACTGTGTTGAGTTTTCTATCCAGACGCTTTGATGTTTTTCGTGGTCTACAGAACTAGTCTAGCCACTCCATTTATTTTATATTTGCATCAAATTTTCGACACAGCTGACTGAAAACAATCAATAGATTGAATGAGTTTTACGGTTCTTTCCATTGTTTTAATTTATAGTTGTTTTGCCGGAGCGATATTTCTTTTCACTTAGGTATATTCAACCGCTTGTTGAGGTCTGCGCTAACTCCTGTTCAATAGTGACCGGTTCTGCTCTTATTTATTTTTGAAATGCAAATTACGAGATCGGATCAAGTTTTTTTCTACCATCATTGGATTATTCCATACTATTTTCGTCGATTTCATCTCGTTGATGGTGTGCATGTAATAAAGGGAAGATAAAAGCTCTCTAAGCTTTTGAACGGCTATCAGTTTTGAAGGAAGGCAAACCTACTCCACATTCATTCTAAAACGATTCCTATGATCATTGGGCTAAAATCCCTGGAGAAGGCTTGGAATCTATAGCCGAAGGTCCTGAATGATTAGATCGAAAAGAATTATGCTAATTGTGCTAATGAGATGATATATATATATATATATATATATATATATATATATATATATATATATATATATACTCCTTCAACCCCCCCACATATATATATATATATATATATATATATATATATAGATAGATAGATTGAAGGAGTGTATTCCCATCTTGTATTGGGTACATTTCGTTTCGGAAAAAAATATTCCGTAATCTTATGATTTAATCCTCCTTTAAATGATCACAAAATCTACCACGTGTGTAGAAACAACTAAAACTGCAATTCTTTACCGATGAAATATTTCTATACCTGAAAAGAAAAAAAATATCACAAAGTATTAAAAAGAGTAGTTAAAAATGTAGATCATTTGGACGAGGGTTGGTCAAATTATTAGATTTAGAAATAAACAAAATGCTGGTGTCCCTATATATATATATATATATATATATATATATATATAAAGAGAGAGAGAATAACCGAATAGAGGGAGAAAGAATCAAGCCATACTATTGTTCGTCTGCGCTAAGTATGTATACACTTTATTCGATAAAATAAACTTAAGTTATTATTTCTATCATAGTACTATATTAGAAATATTGCAGGTGTGGTTACTTTGTTTAATGGCATATCAACCTTTGTAGGTTATTTAATGACAAAGCCGTTCTCCTAGAAGAAGAGTAGTGGTACTATTTAACCCATAGCTGGGGGGATAAGAGGGTTCATATCTTTCCCAATGGTATTTGCCTGCAAGTAAACATAATGGTTTGACTGGAATACGAACTCGCTTACTACGATTTTGGAGTCCGGTGCTTTAAGCATTACCCCACGAGGACACCCCCTTGCAGCTTTGGTTTCTTTGTTTATGGCATATCAACATTCGTCGGTTATTTAATGCAAAATTCACCCTTCTAGAAAAAAAAAACAGTTATGCTATTTAACATATAGCTTGGAGGATAAGGGGTCCATACCTTTCCCAAGGGTATTTGTCCAAAAGTGAACGTAATACTGCGACTGGAGTTCGAACTCGCTTTCCTCTGATTCCAGAGTCCAGCGTTTTAACCATTACGTCGCGATGACAACAAAATGTTGAATATCTTTAAAAAGCAAAGCATTGATTGATAGATCAAGAAATACAGAAATTTAATTCCAAGAACAAAGTATGAACCCTGGAGTATCGTATGAAAATTAAAGGCACTTATATTTGCTGTAAATATCAACCAAGCATGCTAATTTCAATAGCCAGTCAATATCTATTCTGCGAGGTAAACTCTTAATAACAATGGCATCGCTGATAGAATCCCTAACCACACTGGACGAAGCAGAGCACAAACAAATCATGGATCAGTTGTTCCGTTGCTTTGGTAAGGGTTAAGATGTTAAAAGACGAATAAACTAACGGTGGAAATAATGAAACCATAGACCTATTACTAGTTAAGAGAGGTTGTGAAGCTGTGAAGAAAATATCGACCATGGCTTACCAAAGGGAATTAGAAGAAATATTTACCTAACTTATGAAGAAATTTCTCGAATAATTAAGAAAAATATTCGACCGAAAAACTCTAGCTAGCGCTAAGAAAATCAAATTCATGGAGACTAGACAGGACTTAAACGTGTCTATAATACAATGTAATACTATGACAGAATTGACGCTTTCACCACCATGGTTCTCAGCCGACCCTTGTAGCACTACAGCACCACATAGACATTGTTCTAACAGGCCTATGAGTGTAGCACTGCGTTTAAAGTTGAGATCGGATCTCGTAGAAATCTCATAGTGATAAAAAGTGAATTACCACAAAACCCCGACTGTTGGTTAATTTGTTACGAAGTTTTTTTTGCTTGTACTCTTTTTGGTAGTCACTGAAGAGGGAGAAAACAGAGTATGAAAAATGAGTCGACCGCTTTAACTAGACAAGGAGAAACAAACCATCGCGAGAAAAAAGATGGAGCACACACACACAGACCTTGATATTATTTTTTTTCTTTTTTTGTGGTAGTTTTTTTGACGTGCTTGCTCGAGTTTCTGTCTTCACAGCCTCGCAGTGGGTGTGCGACCCCTTAACGGAGCTCATCCAAAAATGGTAGCCGTAATTTTTGGCCTTCTTTCCATCATCGTGTCCAAATGTTTATTTTCCTCCTTTCTATTCCCCGTCTCCAACAACACTTGGCCTTGTTTTAGCCAATCACAGCCAGCAGCCGATTTGCTGCTGAAACATTTCTATTTTTAACTTGAGCGCCTGCTGCTATCCCGATGTAGACTTGCGACCTTCTGAGTCTAGCTAGGAAACAACTTATCTCTAAAAAAATCACTCAGCGTCCCTAATTATATGGCAATAATATTACGTGCATAGATTAAAAGACGCATGTAAATATTGCGAATTTGAAACACTGGGCTCAAGAGTCATCATGACGGGGGATGAATTAATATTAGTCAGATTAATAGAAAGCATGCAGGACACATCACATAAATACAAAATCCTTGAAATGTTACAGATAATTAACATGAATTTGGAAGCAAGCATAGCCTTTTTAAATCAACTAGAATTGATTAAATTTTCCAACCACTAAAATGACTACCAAGTTCGTAATCGAATGCAAATATTGTGGTAATGAACTTGAGAAATAAGACAAATTCCTAGCACTGGGAAGAATATGATCAAACTGCAAAAGGAAAGATAATTTTCAGGTGGTATGCAATTACAACAGAAAAATAGCAATGGTGAAGGGCACACGCATTCCATCAGAAAAGTGTAAATATATGCAATAAATTCACTCACTGAGACAAAAGAAAAAATAAAGCTGAATTGCATGTCACATGCAAATTGATAGGGATAGAAATGTCACTTTAATACCTTCTGGGAGAAAATAGGCTAACAGAAATTGAGAAAGAGCAATCTCCAGTTGAAGCAATTTGACTGAACTGTAATTAAAATAATGGGCACTTTTGAAAGGACATTCAAAACAAAACAAAAATTAAAAAAAAACACTTCGGAATGGTTCTCATCACGGTAGTACCATGCAATAAAGATCATGAACTATTACAAATTGACATCTTGAAAATGTATCCCACAAAACACATTAATTCTCTGAAAGTAGGAAAAAATAACATAGGATTGTAAAGAGGCTACAGGTTGAGCATTCCTTAAAAGGAAAAACCATCGTCTAAGCTATATGGGGTTTAGAAAATTTCTAATTTACAACCTACATATACTAGTGACCAAAACTTTAAAAGCTCCTCAGTGGGCAGCAATTAGGCTTCACCGATTGTTACCATAAGCGATATGTGGTTTTAAGAATATGTGGAGATTACAAGATTGGAATGAATCACTAGTTATGTTCAAACTTGATTCCCTTGCCAAATGTTGAAACTGTAAGCCATAAATTACTAAGAATGAAATGTTTTGGAAAAATAGATATCAAATAGAGAAATTCAATGATATCACCGCTATGACAATCCTGATAGACTTACATAGTTTGACTCGTTTGCGGTTTTGCATAAAGACTTCTCGCCAACTTTTTCAAAAAGCAATCTAAAAAATTACCAGAAAAGATGAAAAACCATAATATATCAAAACGATATATGTATGGAATCGTTCACCAAAGAAGAACTGAAAGATAAAATTGAGCAATTTTTGAAGAATGTAAACGAAGCAGTCAAATTCAAACTAAACAGCGATAAGTTGTCATACTTAGGATATCAAATATCAAAGGATGGAATATCACCGGATGGTAGACTAAACAACAGAATATCAGAATGTCCATTCAAAGAAACAAACAGGAAATTAATTTATTTTAGTGATTAACAAATTTTATTGTATCTACTGCGACTTAATAGGATGACAAATGTACGTACAAAGAACGTCGAGTTTAACAGGTCTCAAAGACAAACAATCGCTAATGAAATATTGATATACACACTAACAAACAAACAAAAAACGAATGATACAAATCTTTGGTTCAAAGAAAGAAGTAATGAATACTACAGATGCGATTAAACATGACTGAACAGCTATCATATCACAAGAAGGCCATTCAGTTATATACATATCAAGAAAGTTAAAGGCAGCAGAAAAAAACTACTCGGACACTAAAAAGAACCAGAAAAAGTAGTAATTTACAAAAACTTTTGCTTAGATGTGGCACAAGGACATAGGAATAGAGCCCTCAATTAGATTCGAAATCATTCGTGAAGGTTTGCAAGTCTAACTTGGGAACCATTATACCACCTGGGGGGCCCCGAACTAGCAAAACTATGGAATACGGAAAGGGCGTGAAACTTCGTTTTAGGACGGAGAATTTTTACTGGAGTCAGACCACAAATCGTTAAAATTCATATTTGATTCCAGAATATAATTTCCAAGGGTTACATTCTCGTGATTCTTATGTTGGGTAGTTAAACTTATAGCATTACATTTTAGAATAATGTATGTAAAACGAAAAGCAATTCGACATGTAGACGCTATATCAAGATAGTCTGGTAATGCAAAAGTAAAAATTGCAAAACAGATGAAAACACACCACTACATTAGGTGGAAAATGATGGTTTTGCCTCTAAATCGACTAAGAACAGAAATAAGACCAGACCCCCAATTAATCAAAATAATAGAGGGATTAAATAGAAATATATCGAGCTAGTGTTCCATGGCAGAAACAAACTTTAAAGAAACGAGAAATATACTAACTTTAGGTTAGGGCATATGCAATGGAGATATAATAGCACCTCCACAAAAAACTAAGAAAAGGAGGGTACTTGATACTGTACTATTTACTACAACAACTCATAGAAGGCTAAAGTCGCAAACCTGGAGACTGGCATATTCATAAGAAGTTGAGAATATCAAAAGATGCCCCAAATGGTCTAAAAAAAAAATTCGATAAACCAATTTTCACTAATGACCCAAAAGAAAATAACCATGGATTAAGGGTCACATGGATCATACACACATCAAAGATATCGGTTTATTCTTAATAATAGTGGATTCATTTATGGGATACCTTGATGTAATCAAATTAGCAGACAGAAAAGTCTCAACAATAAAGCAAGTATTCTCAATGAACGAAGTACCCAAAAAGATAGTAATAGATTTTGCGCCAAATGTTTACAACGATAATCTCTATATTCTTGGTTTAAAACCAATTAGTGCATCCTATAAAACTACCATACCAGCCGCAGTCTAATAGGATTGCTAAAAAAAATCGTGCAAACTGTGAAAGTTGGATTAAAAGCATTTTCCCCATGTGTTATCTCGGCGTTATAAATACTTCATTAGGAACTTGTCTTACCAGGTGCGGACTTGGCAAGGGATTCCACATCTGTTGCCAGTTTGCCGATAGCCGGCTCGTGCCCACAGGGTAGTGACACGTTTTACCTCGGAAGTTGTACAAGGTTTGCCTTCCTGAGAAGGTTTCGCTTTTACTGTACTGTTTTTCTGCAAATTGATAACGTGGTAAGCTTTCAGAACCTAGGTATTAATATATTTTTTTAAAAATGTGGTTGGTTAGTTGGTTGGTTGGATTTACGGCATTTCAACCCTTGTTGAATCATTTAAGAGCAAGGTCATTCTTTTTTTCTTTTTTAAACTAATTATATCATTCCCAATAAATAATGATCATCATTTGTGAGCAATTGTTACTTCAAGTAGCCATTCCTAATACTAATGATTTATACCCAATGATATGGTTTCAAATAACTATTCTCATTTCATAATAATTTCTTGTTCGCACACATTTATATGGCTCCGAGTATGCTTGTCTTTCATTTATAAATTGCAAGCATATAAGACTACCTACTCATATTCAACTTGAGTCAACCACCGTTCCACATGTAGAAAGAAAACAAAGCCCTTTTGCATTAAGAGAGGAACAAACCAGAGCAACCATAACCATTTCATTTTCAACAAAAGAAAATGTTTAGTACAGAAATGATAAAGAACCAAATTCGGAAAACAACTCCCCCCCCAAAAAAAAGGGGGACAACATAGCGATCTTAGAGAAAAAAATTGCTGCACATGGCGATCTGTTTGGATCCAGAATGGAACCTGAAGACGTCAAAATGGAGGAAGATGTGGCGAATGAAGAGCCGAGGGATACCTATGATTTTTACAGTGAAACAGAACATGGAGATAGAAAAAAGTTATGAGTCGCTGGAAGTGACAGACGAAGAAATTGAACTGAGATGTAGATCACCCATTAAGAAGAAACCAAGAAAGACACGAAGAAAAACAATACAGGTTACCGAGAATAATTAGGAGAAGCAAAAGAGCATCCAAAAGAATAAGACCCCACCCACAGTTTCAGAAAGCTGTATATTCGAATGTAAATTTGATGAACCCTTAAAAGCAGTTACCCAATATCGATTAGAGGAGCTAATCTCACTAGTCACCATCTACTCTGTGAGATTGGTACATTATAACAAAAACCACCTTCAGCTTTCATCTCTGGGTTAAATAGTATCACTGCGGTTCTTAAAAGATAACTTTGGCATAAAATAACCTACGAAGTTTGATATACCATTAAAAAAAAAACAATCAAGAATAATTTTAAGTCATTTAGAACTGGATTCAAAAAGAAATTCTAAATTTACTATTTTCTATTCACCTATGAGGAAACGAGAATACTACTTGTTGCTAAATGTTAGCCAGTGTCATTTATTGAATAATGCTTTTCTTTTGATCAGTAACCAGCGATGGCTTTTAACAATGATTTGTGGGGTTGCTGCCTCAGCAAATATATTAAAATGATATTATCTTATTTAACAATATGACATCATCGATAATTTAGTACATATAGTGATTAAGATACTCTATAATTAATATAGCAAACAACTCGCAAAAACAACAACCTCCCAAACTGATACGTATATAGGCATTGAAAGAACCTCAGTACTCTACACTTCGGGTGTTTCATACCTCTTGGTCAAGCACTGAACAACGCGATTGCTCCATCTTCAGCAATTTGGAGTAAACAATTTCAGGTACAGCAATTATCTTTCTAGGAATGAGAGGACGGCGATTAACATTAAGAAAAAAGGATTATTGATAATAGAATAAAATGTAAATATTTTCTTCAGAATATATCGGAAGAAATCAAGGAGGTGCTGCAGTTCGACAGTGCCTGTTGACAGCTGCACTTTATTATTAATATTATTATTATTATTATTGTGTCATATTCTGCCCGAGCGGAGGGATTGGTTGGAGGTGCATGTTGTGTAATTTTTATCGTCGTAGGAAATGAACACGGCGACACGAGTTCAAATCATGGACTGATTGCATTTCACACACCACTAATACCCTTGGGAAAGGTATGAATCCAATTATTCTGCCTCCAGCTATGGGTAAATAGTAGGGCAGACTAGGTTCTTCAGCCTTGGTGAGGCAACTAGTCTAGGAGAAGGAAAACTGAATTCAAACTCCTCTTAAAAATTAACCTTGTGTCATATCCTGCCCGTGCGGAGGGGTTGGTAAATAGGGGATTATTATTTTTATCATTAATATCCTCCTAGCCAGGTTTTCACACCAGCGTTAACTGCTGGTCTTTCGCTGGAGTTATTGTTGTAGCAGCAAATGTCCTCAGGTATCAATGACTCTTCTTAGTATTCTGGCCGATTTTCCTAATGCTGAAGTCTGGATGGTCCCGATTCTTTCTCCGAATTCCAACTCTTCCAGTCCACATCGTTCCAAGTGTACCAATAACAATTAGATTCATCGTCACTTTCATGTTCCCCTGTTTTTTTCTGTTCTCTAGCCAGATCTAAGTACTTGTCGCTCTTTTCGCTTCCTTTGATTTTCATTCGGTGATTCATTGTGACGGTAAAGTCTATATTACTAGTTCTTTTTTTATAATTATCAATAGGTCCGGGCTTTTGCCGGGATTTAGGGATCTGTTTGTATCTCACAATCACAGAGAATTTTCTTTGTCTTATTGTCTCGGAAGGATTTTGGTTTTGTACATATACCATTGGTTCGCATGGTCAAATTTCAATTTCTTGCACATTTCTTAAAGGATCACATTCCCCAACCAATCGTATTTTGTCTCATACTCCTTTTTATCTTTTTTTTATTTACATTTAAATATATGATTAATCGTTTCATCTTTGCCACCACATCGCTTATACTTGCTATTCTGTTGCGTATTATTTATTTTAGCTTGAAATAAAGTTGGTCTTTATGGTGTTATTTTATGCTGTAAATAGAAGAGATTCAGTTTCTATCTAAATGTTTCCCTTTTGTAGCAATATCCAAGTCTTCTCATGTGAGATTTTATCGTTTTTTTCTCTCAAAATCCCCATACTGTTTTTATTCCGATTCTATATCCTAGTCATTGTTTTTATATTTATCCTTATGTTTTCAGTGATGTTACTGATCTCTGTATTTATTTTTTTAATGAAGTACTTAAGTCCTCTCATTCTTTTCCTATTTTGCAGTTCTATTCTTTTCCTTATTTGTCCTTTTCCACATTTCATTATGAGAATGAAACCTTTTTCTAGACCAAACTTCATTACTATTACCATGCTATATCTTCTAATTACTTGTATTAGCTTTTTTTTTCTTCTTAATGTTTTGCAAAAAGTTTGGTGTTGTCCATCACATAAGATCATTAATCTTCTCCAGTGATTTCTAAATTTGTAACACCCATACACTTCATTATTATTATTATTATTATTATTATTCATTAGAAATTTTCACAGTCGCGTAAGTTGATTGTCTTTCACTGGAGATTGAGTGACGGCAAGTCTCCTCAAGTCTCCAGGACTCTTCTCAGTATTCTGGCCGTTTTCAATAATGCTGTTGTTTGGATGGTCTCCACTCGACCGCCAACTTCCAAATCTTCCAGTCCCTTTAACAATCCTTTAGTTACCGTGCCAAAAGCACTAATCACAATTGGTATAATTGTCACCTTCATGTTCCATAGATTCTTTCAATTCTTTAGCAATGTCGAGGTACTAATCTCTCTTTTCACATTCTTTCAGTTTTATTCTGTGGTCAGCCGGGACAGCAAAGTCGACTATTTTGCAGATTTTCTTTCTTTTTTTTTTGTTGATTATTATAAGGTCTGGTCTTCTGGCCGAGATTATATGATCCGTTTGTACTTCAAAGTCCCATAGGAGTTTATGTGTGTCATTTTCTAGGACAGGTGCTGGGTTGTGCATTTACCATTTATTAGTATAGTCAAATTTAAATTTATTGCACATTTCCCAGCGGATAACCTTGCCGACCCAGGTGTGTCTAGCCTTGTACTCCTTCTGTTCCAATTTGCTGCATTCGAGTATCATGTGATTGATGGTTTCATCTCTGTCACCACATATCCTGCATTTACTATTTTGTTGTGCCTTATCTATCCTCGCTTTGATATGTTTGGTTCTTATGGCACTGTTTTGTGCTGCCGTTAGGAGTGATTCTGTTTCTCTCTTAAAGTTTCCTTTTCTTAGCCATATCCAGGTTTTGTCGTGTGAGATGTTGTTTATTAGTCGTTTAAAACGTCCATGGGGTTGTTTTCTTTCCCATTTTTGTTTCCTAGTTGTTGTCATTCGGTTATCTATCGTGTTGTCAGTATTGTTTCTGATGGCCGTAATCAGTCTTCTTTCGTGTTTTTCTAAGCTGTCTTCTAGTCTTTGTATGGATGTCTTCGATGCTGGCAAGTCCTCTTCCTCCCTCTTTTCTCTGTATATATAGTCTGTCCACGTCGTCTCTGGGATGTAATGCCTCGTGTATGTTCATTAGTTTTCTAGTTCTTTGGTCCATTTGTCTAAGTTCTTCTATGGTCCACTTGAGAAAGGGTCCAGAGTATCTATCGAGGGGTACAGCCCAAGTATTTAGTCCTTTGATAAGGTTTACGCAAGAGAGCTTTGTCTCGAGTTGTTTTCTAGTTCTCCTGAGATATATTCTTTTTTAATTTTGTTTTTCATTTCCTCTTGTTTGATGGTGTCAGCCTCCAAAATTTCTAATTATTATCCACTGATTAGAGCTTTTCACATCAGCGTTAGCCGATGGTTTTACACTGGAGTCTGAGTGACAGCAAGTCTCCTCAAGTCCCCAAGACTCTTCTTAGTATTCTGGCCACTCTCAACAATGCTGTTGTTTGGATTGTCTCCACCCGTCCGCCAACGTCCAGGTCCTGTAGTCCCTTTAGTAATCCTTTACATACTGTTCCAAACGAACCAATTAAAATTGGTATAATTGTCACCGGCATGTCCTACGGCGTTGTCTTGTGCTGCTATTAGAAAAGATTCTGTTTCTCTCTTAAAGTTTTCTTTTCTTAGCCATGTCCAAGTTTTGTCGTGTGGGATATTGTTTATTAATCGTTTAAACCGCCCATAGAGTTGTTTTCCTTCCAACTTTTGTTTCCTAGTTATTGTCATTCTGTTGTCAGTATCGTTTCTGGTGACTGTAATGAGTCCTCCTTCGTGTTTTTGTATTTAGTCTTCGAGTAGTTGTATCGATGCGTCAATGCTGTCTTCAATGCTGGCAAGTCCTCTTCCTCCCTCTTTTCTTGAAACGTATAGTCTGTCAACGTCGTCTCTGGGATATAATGTCTTATGCATTGTCATTAGTTTTCTTGTTCTTTGGTCCATTTGTTTAAGTTCATCTGTGGTCCACTTGAGAAAGGGTCCGAAATATCTAACCCGTGGTACAACCCACAATCTTTGATAAGATTTCTGCTATTGAGTTTTGTCTCGAGTAGTTTATGCTGTTAATATTTTTCACATCATTTGTAGGCAATGTAATTGTTTTGGGGTGGTTCCTTTGTTTGGATCTTTTTGTATCAATGTGGTACGTGTGCTGTTTGTAGGCATTTATTCATTTCTAGTGCTAGACTGTCGTTAATTGAGGTGAACTTCTTGAACCAGAAACCATGAATTCCACCATGGCCTGGCGTTTTCCAGTTTGATACATTTTTAAGTGTCGTTTTGAGTAAATCAGTGCATATTTCAGCTTTCGGGCCTTCTTTGATTTCTTCTAGTTCTCTTGCAATATGTTTTATCCATTCAGCCTTTTGATTATGTTGTTTTGGTTGCCATATTTTAGCCCAGAATCGTTCGGTTTCTTCTGCATCCGGTTGTAGTATGTTTTATTGTCATCTCCTATTATTATTATTATTATTATTATTTGTTTGTTTTTTTTACTCATTTCAGAGTCCTTCACTCTAGCATCAGCTGATGGTTTTCCCCTGGAATTTGAGTGACAGCAAGTCTCCTCAAGTCAACAGGACTCTTCGCACTATTCTGGCCGATCTTAATAATGCTGTTGTTTTCATGGTCTCCACTGGCGTTCTTTTTTCCAATTCTTCGAGACTCATTATCAATCTTTTGGTGACTGTATCAACCGCACCAGCTAGTATTGGTATCATCATCACTTTCATGTTACATAGTTTTGTTTTCAGTTTCATTTTATATCATTATTATCATTATTATTATTGAAATCAATAGGAAGCAAACGTGTTGAAAAAATCTTAACATTTCAATAATATAAAAGCATTGCTGATGAATATAGTTTGTTTTTATCATATTTGATTGGTTTCGTTTATTTGCTTAATGGAATATCAATTCTTCATGGGTTATATAATGCGGAAAGTAGATTACATTGTTAAAGTTTGATTATAATCATGTCTTTGTTTTTAATGATCCCTTACGTTTATTTAATTGTGCTTTTTATTTCTTCTTTTAATATTTTTGGTCAGATTTATATATCCTATTTTCTGATCTAATACAAATAATTTACATATTATTTTATACTTTTTTAGAATCCCTCTCTTATGCTAATAGTGTATTCTTAACAATACGATATTAAGTATTCCAATTTATAATTGATAATTCATACCTTATTAAATAGTTTGAATGATTTTTTAAATTTAATAATGAGTTGTTTTCATCCCTTACATAATATTTCAAGTATTCCTATCTAATACGAAAAAATTTCGAGTACTTATACGGTTTCAAGTAACTAAGGATATCCCTAAACAAAAATGCATGCTTCAACTATTCTTGATATTTGGATAGTTATTCTCATCAAATAGAAATAATTATCAAGCAGATCTATAGATGTCAGAGTGGATTTGGGAGTAATAGAAATAAGACTGAAGTACCTATTGAACAGAGCTTCAGAAAAGCAGTCTGACAACTGGATACCGTTTACTGTGATACCAAGGCTATCGTTTTGGGGATGGTCTTTCTCTTCAGAGGAAGATGTGTTCAGCGTATTCTATGAACCACAGCCTGGTATTTGACACAATTATATGATTTCAGTTTACTTGTTGTTTAACAGCATATCAACCTTCTTGAGTTATTTAATGCCAAATCCATAATATTTAGAAGAACAGTCGTGCTGCTATTTAACTCATGGCTGGGAGGATAATCGGGTTCATAGCTTTCCCAAGGTTATTTCTTAGAAAGTGAACGTAATAGGATGACTTGAGTTCGAACTTGATTACGACGATTTCAAAGTCCAGCGCTCTAACCATTGCACCACCAGGACACCCTAATGATTTCAGATAACTAATAACATCTTGTAAACGATTATAAAATTAAGCTATATTTCTTAATTTTCCTAATATTTTTAATTCTATTCAATAATAACTGCTTGTTTGCATTTAACTATATGGTATTCCTATGCAATGCTAATAATTTACAAACAAGTCTGTTTGAGGATATATTATCATCTACCTAACGGAAGGAGGTGCCCGTTGTGTAGTCGTTATCGTCGTAGGAAATGGACACGGCGACACGCGTTCAAATCCTGGACGTGACTGATTGCATTTCATATAGCACTAATACCCTTGGGAAAGGTATGAATCCAATTATTATCCCTCCAGCTATGGGTAAATAGTAGGACAGACTAGGTTCTTCAGCCTTGGTTAGGCAACTAGTCTAGGAGAAGGAAAACTCTGAATTCAAACCTGTTAAACTCCGATTAAAAATTGACCTTGTGTCATATCCTGCCCGAGCAGAGGGGTTGGTAAATATTACCTAACGGAATGGACCTGAAAGTAATGGCAATGAATAACTTCAGATTACCACCAGATGCTGTTTAGATGCATAAAACAATACGTCTGGTAGGAAGGTAGGTTGCTTAGGTTTTATGGCATATAAACCTTTGTAAGTTAATTTTTTGCCAAATCTATTTCATACAAATAATCAGTTCTATTTCGAACAATTCAGTTTACCATACAAAAACACTTTCATTTCAAACAATTCCGTTTAGCATAAGTTAGCAGTTTAAATGTAAGTACACAGCTTAATTGTCTAGAACATTTCTATTTCAAGTTATTCACTTTATTAAAACAGTTCTAACTCAAACAATTCAGTTTAGCAAAAGAAAGCAGTTTAAATATCAAAACAGTTTTATTTCAAGTAATTCAGTTCAGGATAAGTATGCGGTTTAGTTCTATTTGGCGCATAGATAGGGCCCTATCAGGTGCTACCACACCGGGCCAGAGTTGACCTGGGAGCAATGGCAATGAAGAGGTACTCCACATTCACCAAAGTTCCAGCATCGCAGGGAGCTCAACATGATATTGTTTAGCGTCATACCAGGACACTCGTTAAGGGTTTCTTAGCTCTTGGCAGAGATGTATTCAGTGTATTCTACAGCCCCAGCCAACTGGGCAATTTAGTAAGAAGGGTCTTACCCTTTTGCAGAGCATGGAGTCGGTTGATTTGAAACATAACTGACATGGCTAACTAATTAAGAGGCAATTTTGTTTATAAAAAAATATTTGTAGTACTACCATATTTGACGGCATATAAGGCGCGCTTTTTTAATAAAACTATATTTTTTTAAATACCCCAGCGTCTTATACGCCATATTAAGTTAAAAATCGTGATAGTCGGCTGAAATTACCTACATAGCAATTCCTGTTAGATAAGACTTCAAAGTAACTTTCCTATATCTATTATCCCTAAAAAGATTTTATGCGCATAAAAAGAGCTATCATTGATAATATTCGCTATACTAATTTCTGTGAAAAACACCAACTGCATATCTGCAGAGGGCTTAGACTCATACAACGAGTGTGCTTGATATGACAAAAAAATCAAATGGTGATGCTACAGTAACGCTGGTGTTTTGGGAAATGCTGAATACACTTTTATTGCCATCGCTCCCAGGTCTACGCTTGTCTGGAGTATTAGATCTGATGGGGTTCTATCTATGAGTAAAATAGAACTCAGTAGTGTATTTAAGCTGAACAGAATTGCTTGCAATAGAACTGTTTATATATAAAAATGGATTCGGCATGAAATAAACTACAATGGTTGTTAAGCCATGAAACCAAACCAAATCAAACCAAACCAAATCGATATCAATTTCATGGCGTTTAATATTAGTATTTTGTTTCACTAAAATTATATGAAATAAATTGAAATATATATTCTATTATTTTTCGTTCGATTTTAATCATGGTTTGTTTAACCAAAATCTCATCTCATAAATATAGCCGAGGCAGTAACATTTACAAATTATTTTGCCGCGACCGGCCGACAAACCCTTGCCGCGACCTGCCGATAAACCTAAAACATATCAAATTACACGCCCGAGTTAGGACGATAATATCCGAGTACGACCGGAACTGACTAAGCCCTTTTTTCTTGCTAACGACCTTGACATCTAGTTATAGCTAAAAGAAAAGGGAGAATTAAAATTAATAACATTCACAAAACACTTCGGCCAAAAATTACCTGATAAGACTTGAACTAATAGTCGTCGCCAGCCTATAGCAGGTTAGGAAAATACTTTACGGCTACACTGATTTTTTATCAAAGAATTTTATATCCACGCGGCTGGAGCTGTGTGTCACAGCACCTTCGTAATATCAGCAAGCCCTTTTCAACCCTCGTTGGCACTGGGCCGTCTGGCATTCGTGCCGGATGGGTGCTCGAAACCAAGAGTAGACTCGGGGCCGAATAGGCCCCCAGCTTCGGCTGGGCAACCTTCGGGTGGGCGAGCTGCACTTTTGTCCCCTTTGTACGGCACTAGACCAAGCGTCTAGTTTAAGCCGTAAACTGGCATACGTGCCCGGACTCACATTTGGGTTCGTGAAACTGCTTGCCTCATCAGGCTCACATTGCACTAAGTGAGCCGATGAGCAGCACAGACAAGCAGGGTTCGAGTCTCGGCTCCTTCCCGACCTTCCCCTCCCCTTTATCCCCACTTTAATCGGCCTTCGGGCTTTTGACCTTGTGTCAAGTCGTGTCTGGTGGGAGGCAGCGACAAATATATGGCACTGGGCCGTCTGGCATTCGTGCCGGATGGGTGCTCGAAACCAAGAGCAGACTCGGGGCCGAATAGGCCCCCAGCTTCGGCTGGGCAACCTTCGGGTGGGCGAGCTGCACTTTTGTCCCCTTTGTACGGCACTAGACCAAGCGTCTAGTTTAAGCCGTAAACTGGCATACGTGCCCGGACCCACATTTGGGTTCGTGAAACCGCTTGCCTCATCAGGCTCACATTGCACTAAGTGAGCCGATGAGCAGCACTGACAAGCAGGGTTCGAGTCTCGGCTCCTTCCCGACCTTCCCCTTCCCTTTATCCCCACTTTAATCGGCCTTCGGGCTTTTGACCTTGTGTCAAGTCGTGTCTGGTGGGAGGCAGCGACAAATATATGGCACTGGGCCGTCTGGCATTCGTGCCGGATGGGTGCTCGAAACCAAGAGCAGACTCGGGGCCGAATAGGCCCCCAGCTTCGGCTGGGCAACCTTCGGGTGGGCGAGCTGCACTTTTGTCCCCTTTGTACGGCACTAGACCAAGCGTCTAGTTTAAGCCGTAAACTGGCATACGTGCCCGGATCCACATTTGGGTTCGTGAAACTGCTTGCCTCATCAGGCTCACATTGCACTAAGTGAGCCGATGAGCAGCACAGACAAGCAGGGTTCGAGTCTCGGCTCGTTCCCGACCTTCCCCTCCCTTCTATCCCCACTTTAATCGGCCTTCGGGCTTTTGACCTTGTGTCAAGTCGTGTCTGGTGGGAGGCAGCGACAAATATATGGCACTGGGCCGTCTGGCATTCGTGCCGGATGGGTGCTCGAAACCAAGAGCAGACTCGGGGCCGAATAGGCCCCCAGCTTCGGCTGGGCAACCTTCGGGTGGGCGAGCTGCACTTTTGTCCCCTTTGTACGGCACTAGACCAAGCGTCTAGTTTAAGCCGTAAACTGGCATACGTGCCCGGACTCACATTTGGGTTCGTGAAACCGCTTGCCTCATCAGGCTCACATTGCACTAAGTGAGCCGATGAGCAGCACAGACAAGCAGGGTTCGAGTCTCGGCTCGTTCCCGACCTTCCCCTCCCCTTTATCCCCACTTTAATCGGCCTTCGGGCTTTTGACCTTGTGTCAAGTCGTGTCTGGTGGGAGGCAGCGACAAATATATGGCACGCTCCTAGCGAAGCTCATTAAGGAGGAATCCTGCATTCTGTGCGGTCGCATTCACCTTAACTTCCGACGTTGATCCCACTTCTCGTGGTAGATCCCCTTTTTTTTTTCCCACCTACATAGGTATGCACAAAGGTCCTTTTTAGGACCATAAGAGGTCTCTGTCTGCGGGTCAGAGCATCTCTGACTGGTCAGTAATGATCAGTCGAAGTAGACGGCCAGGCGGCAAACACGAAGACGGATTCTAAGACCAACCGGTCTTAACTCTCAGTCGGTTCCGATAGTCCGATAAGCTGCGCTGCGCTAATGGCACGGTCCAGCCTTTAGCTACTCCTTCGCTATCTGCGCAGCGCTAAGATAACGCCCATCTTAGCCTCGGCCTTCTGGCCTGTCCGCTCGACAGCTCGGCTTTGACCCGACAAAGCCTTCGCTGCTGTCCGCTCGTCCGCACGGCTTTGACCCGACAAAGCCTTCGTTCCCGTCAGCTCGCCCGCACGGCTTTGACCCGACAAAGCCTTCGCTCTCGTCCGCTCGTTCGCACGGCTTTGACCCGACAAAGCTTTCGCTCTCGTCCGCTCGCTCGCACGGCTTTAACCCGACAAAGCCTTCGCTCTCGTCCGCACGTTCGCACAGCTTTGCCCCGACAAAGCCGAAGACGGATTCTAAGACCAACCGGTCTTAACTCTCAGTCGGTTCCGATAGTCCGATAAGCTGCGCAGCGCTAATGGCACGGTCCAGCCTTTAGCTACTCCTTCGCTATCTGCGCAGCGCTAAGATAACGCCCATCTTAGCCTCGGCCTTCTGGCCTGTCCGCTCGACAGCTCGGCTTTGACCCGACAAAGCCTTCGCTGCTGTCCGCTCGACCGCACGGCTTTGACCCGACAAAGCCTTCGTTCCCGTCAGCTCGCCCGCACGGCTTTGACCCGACAAAGCCTTCGCTCTCGTCCGCTCGTTCGCACGGCTTTGACCCGACAAAGCTTTCGCTCTCGTCCGCTCGTTCGCACGGCTTTAACCCGACAAAGCCTTCGCTCTCGTCCGCACGTTCGCACGGCTTTAACCCGACAAAGCCTTCGCTCTCGTCCGCTCGTTCGCACGGCTTTAACCCGACAAAGCCTTCGCTCTCGTCCGCTCGTCCGCACGGCTTTGCCCCGACAAAGCCTTCGTTCTCGTTCGCTCATCCGCACGGCTTGGGACCCGACAAAGCCTTCGCACTAGTCCGCTCGTCCGCATGGCTTTGAGACGACAAAGCCTTCACTCCCGTCCGATACGTCCGCACGGCTAGGGGGCCCAGCAAAGCCCTAGCCTTTCCTCGACCCCGACGCTCTTGCAAGGTACAACGCAGTCCACGTAACGACTCGCTGTTACGGACGGTTCTACCACTGCAACACCTGACTCACGTACGACCCGTCGTACGAGTCAACAACCCGATCGACACACCCTTGGTTAACCACAACATACCGTCACAACCAGGGATATCGATCTACCAACCTCGATCGACCATCTAGCTGTACCCAACGACCAGCACCGACCATCTAGCTGAACTCAATGACTCGACCGACCTCAGCTTACCAGCATCCAACATCTAGCTGTACTCAACGACTCGACCTACGCCAGCGACCCTCGTCGAACGCCCAACTGCGAACACATACAACCGCCACGGACATTTACATTCACGCTTGTAAATATGACAAAATAAATTGTCATTTGTAATTATCATTATCTCACCTTTGTTCCTTCATATTGCTTTGGCTGTTCTCATTCACATAAATTCATTTGCGGGGTCGACATACTTATAGGCCCCGCAACAAGTGGTGACCCCGAACGTGAATACAGACAGAGCAATGGAGGGCAGCGGTGAGTCCGATACATTAATGGCAAACGTCACCGTGGCGTTGCCAACGTACAATCCAGATGTACATTCCTGGTTCCAACAAGTCGAAACCATCTTCCTCATGCTGAGGATAAGATCCCAGCGCATCAAAGTAGCCAACTTGATGCAGAAATTGCCACCAGACGTTATCAGCCGGATTACGGATGCTCTCGCTGAACTCCCAGAGAAAAAACCCTACGACTACCTTAAGGACATAATCCTTAAACGTACAGGCCGCTCTGAAGAAGAAAGAATCCGGGACGTCCTTCAAAACATCACGATCGGAGACAGGACACCAGCCCAACTTTTAAGATTCATGAAGAGTCAGTTAGGCTTGAAGCATGTCTCAGAGACCGTCCTGCGAACCCTATGGATGGAGCGACTACCATCATGGGTCTCGCAAATAATTGCTCCAATGTCCCGATCCACCGCATTGGACGACTTGGCCGACTCCGCTGATTTGGTGTTCGAACGATCCAACAACATCACCTCTGTCCAGGCACCAACATCGGAGTCGCAAACAACAAAAGAGCTGCGAGCCATGAAAAAAATGATGGCAGACCTGCAAAAACAACTTCACGAGATGAAGGTCACCCGACGACAGAGGCCAAGGGATAGGACGCATAGTCGCCATCGACGCCCTCGAACCCCTAGTAATCACCGGACCAACGACGAAGACATTTGCTGGTATCATCAGACATTTGGAGACCAAGCAAAGAAATGCAGGCCGTACTGCAAATTCACGTCGGCCCAGGAAAACTAGGAAACCGGAGGGTAACGACGACGAACCCATCCGGTAACGAACTAAAGACATGTCGTCTCTTCTATATATGGGACCGGAGGAATAAAATAAAATTCCTTGTAGACACGGGTGCAGCCATCAGCGTCATACCTCACACAATTGACCCATCCGCTAAGCCCACCCCACTCAAACTACAAGCAGCCAACGGTTCCACTATAGACACGTACGGTGGAAAGACGCTCTCTCTAAACATTGGCATGCGGCGTGACTACACTTGGACCTTCACGCTGGCCAACGTCAAAATACCAATCCTCGGCGCAGACTTCCTGGCGCACTACGAACTATCGGTTCACATGAACCCACGAACATTGTCGGATACCTTGACGAACCTCCACGTCATAGGGACACCAGCACGACACAGCACCACGGGGATCGGAATCGCAGCATGCCATGGCCAGGATTACGTGGACATCCTGAATCAGTTCGTGGATATAACACAACCATTCAAATCCACTGATTCGGGTGTCCACCAAACGCAACACCACATCAAAACGAGTGGTCCACCAGCACATTCCCAACCCAGACGACTCGCGCCACACAAACTGGCTTATGCTAAAGAGCAGTTTGAACAGATGCTAAACGACGGCATCATACGACCCTCGGACAGCCCCTACGCTTCACCTCTACACCTGGTACCGAAACCTGGAAACAAGGAGTTCCGGATATGCGTCGATTACAGGAAACTGAACGCCTCCACAGTTCCTGATCGATATCCGGTACCCCACATCCACGATTTTGCTTCCGGACTGCAGGGTTCTCGTATCTTCTCGAAAATAGACCTTACGAAGGCATACCATCAGATCCCTGTAGCTCCGGAAGACATCCCAAAAACAGCAGTTACGACACCGTTTGGCCTGTATGAATTCCTAAAAATGCCATTCGGTCTACGTAACGCGGCACAAACCTTCCAACGCTTGATGGACGAAGTCCTGCGTGGTCTACCCTATGTATATGCGTACATCGACGATATCCTGGTAGCCAGCAAAGACGATGATTCTCACAAACAACACCTACGTGAAGTGTTCAGACGACTTTCACATTACGGATTACGTCTGAACCTTGACAAGTGTGTTTTCGGGGCGCCCAGCATCGAATTCCTTGGACACAACACCGATGCTGAGGGAATAACCCCTCTACCAACGAAGAACAGTGCAATCCAGGATTTTCCAACGCCGACGTCAATGAAACAGCTGCGACGTTTCATTGGAATGATAAACTTCTACAGAAGGTTCATCCCAAAGTGTTCCACTATTCTCCAACCTCTTACGAACTTACTACAGAGGAAGAATAGGAACATTTCACTAGAAACAGACGCTCTTCACGCATTCAACGCCGCAAAGACCGCGCTGGTGAACTTCACCAAACTCTCGTACATTAAGGACGACCCAAAAACGCATCTCGCCCTTACGACTGACGCATCAGACGCCGGAGTAGGAGCTGTAGTTGAACAGGAATACGACTCCCAACGCAAACCAATCGCATTCTTTTCGGCCAAGCTTTCACCAGCACAGAGAAGGTACAGTACCTTTTCACGAGAGTTGCTGGCCATATACTTGGCCGTCAAGCATTTTAGACACCTCCTAGAAGGCAGAGACTTCGTGATCTACACAGACCACAAACCACTGACGACAGCAATGAGAACTAACTCCGACAAGTACACAGCTCGGGAAATTCGACATCTCGATTACTTGTCACAGTTTTCCACCGACATACGTCACGTCAAGGGGAAGGATAACACGGTCGCAGACACTTTATCCCGGACAGATATCCACGCTCTGGATAACGATGTTCTGAGTCAGGATTTAATCGCGAAAGAACAAAAATCCGACTCAACATTACAAGAGGTGAAAACGAACACCTCCCTGAAACTTCAGGAGTTCCCAGTACCTCTCAGCGACGGAAGACTGTACTGCGACATCAGCCAGGCCAACCCAAGGCCCTACGTCCCCCCGGCATTACGAAAACAAGTATTTCGACACTTACACGGATTGTCACACCCGAGTAAACGTGCGACCGTCAAACTCATTGCTGAACGCTTCGTCTGGCCCAACATGAACACAGACATCCGCGAATGGGTCTCTACGTGTCTAAAATGCCAGCAGTATAAAATCCACCGGCACACAAAATCTCCTATTGGCACCTTCAGCAGTCCTGACGCACGTTTTTCCCACTTACACATCGACCTGGTCGGACCAATGCCAATGTGTCAGGACTACCAATATCTATTGACGGTGGTGGACCGCTTCTCACGATGGCCCACTGCTGTGCCTATCAAGGACATCTCAGCAAGCACTGTTGCCAAGACCATTCTGAAAGAATGGATAAGTACGTTTGGTACACCTCAAGTCATCACAACCGATAGAGGAGCACAGTTCCAATCATCCCTCTTTCAGGAATTCTCGAACCTACTCGGCGTCAAACACATAAAAACGACTGCTTACCACCCACAGGCTAACGGCCTTGTTGAGAGGTTCCACAGATCTTTAAAAACCTCTTTGGCCGCTAGAACTGACTCAACAAACTGGGTGGATGAATTGCCTCTGATCCTCCTCGCATGGAGAAACACTGTCAAGGAAGACATTGGATGTTCGCCTGCCGAACTTGTTTTCGGCACACCGCTCTCACTCCCGGGTGAATATTTCAACGACTCCCTCGACACAGCTTCAAAGCCATCAACCCCGTTCATCCAGGAGCTCCGCCACAAGATGGCACGTTTAAAATATACTCCTCCTCGACAGCAACAGACAGGCACATTCATACCACAACATCTCCGGGACTGTAAGTACGTTTTCGTACGAAACGACACCGTAAGAAAACCGCTCACACCAGCTTACCAAGGTCCATATAAAGTGATACGACACTCCAACAAACACATCACGATTAGGCGCGGTAACACGACCGATACTGTTTCTATCGACAGGACTAAACCAGCGTTTTTGGAGAACCAACACCCCACCGAATCAATGACACCTTCTTCCGAAAGTACTCCAACGCCATCACGTCAGCAAACCCGATCTGGAAGGAAGGTCACTTTCCCTAGCAACCTACGGACCGATTATTACTACTAATTGATGGACGATCAATTATCTAGGGAGAGTGCCTTGCCGCGACCGGCCGACAAACCCTTGCCGCGACCTGCCGATAAACCTAAAACATATCAAATTACACGCCCGAGTTAGGACGATAATATCCGAGTACGACCGGAACTGACTAAGCCCTTTTTTCTTGCTAACGACCTTGACATCTAGTTATAGCTAAAAGAAAAGGGAGAATTAAAATTAATAACATTCACAAAACACTTCGGCCAAAAATTACCTGATAAGACTTGAACTAATAGTCGTCGCCAGCCTATAGCAGGTTAGGAAAATACTTTACGGCTACACTGATTTTTTATCAAAGAATTTTATATCCACGCGGCTGGAGCTGTGTGTCACAGCACCTTCGTAATATCAGCAAGCCCTTTTCAACCCTCGTTGGCACGCTCCTAGCGAAGCTCATTAAGGAGGAATCCTGCATTCTGTGCGGTCGCATTCACCTTAACTTCCGACGTTGATCCCACTTCTCGTGGTAGATCCCCTTTTTTTTTTCCCACCTACATAGGTATGCACAAAGGTCCTTTTTAGGACCATAAGAGGTCTCTGTCTGCGGGTCAGAGCATCTCTGACTGGTCAGTAATGATCAGTCGAAGTAGACGGCCAGGCGGCAAACACGAAGACGGATTCTAAGACCAACCGGTCTTAACTCTCAGTCGGTTCCGATAGTCCGATAAGCTGCGCTGCGCTAATGGCACGGTCCAGCCTTTAGCTACTCCTTCGCTATCTGCGCAGCGCTAAGATAACGCCCATCTTAGCCTCGGCCTTCTGGCCTGTCCGCTCGACAGCTCGGCTTTGACCCGACAAAGCCTTCGCTGCTGTCCGCTCGTCCGCACGGCTTTGACCCGACAAAGCCTTCGTTCCCGTCAGCTCGCCCGCACGGCTTTGACCCGACAAAGCCTTCGCTCTCGTCCGCTCGTTCGCACGGCTTTGACCCGACAAAGCTTTCGCTCTCGTCCGCTCGCTCGCACGGCTTTAACCCGACAAAGCCTTCGCTCTCGTCCGCACGTTCGCACAGCTTTGCCCCGACAAAGCCGAAGACGGATTCTAAGACCAACCGGTCTTAACTCTCAGTCGGTTCCGATAGTCCGATAAGCTGCGCAGCGCTAATGGCACGGTCCAGCCTTTAGCTACTCCTTCGCTATCTGCGCAGCGCTAAGATAACGCCCATCTTAGCCTCGGCCTTCTGGCCTGTCCGCTCGACAGCTCGGCTTTGACCCGACAAAGCCTTCGCTGCTGTCCGCTCGACCGCACGGCTTTGACCCGACAAAGCCTTCGTTCCCGTCAGCTCGCCCGCACGGCTTTGACCCGACAAAGCCTTCGCTCTCGTCCGCTCGTTCGCACGGCTTTGACCCGACAAAGCTTTCGCTCTCGTCCGCTCGTTCGCACGGCTTTAACCCGACAAAGCCTTCGCTCTCGTCCGCTCGTTCGCACGGCTTTAACCCGACAAAGCCTTCGCTCTCGTCCGCTCGTCCGCACGGCTTTGCCCCGACAAAGCCTTCGTTCTCGTTCGCTCATCCGCACGGCTTGGGACCCGACAAAGCCTTCGCACTAGTCCGCTCGTCCGCATGGCTTTGAGACGACAAAGCCTTCACTCCCGTCCGATACGTCCGCACGGCTAGGGGGCCCAGCAAAGCCCTAGCCTTTCCTCGACCCCGACGCTCTTGCAAGGTACAACGCAGTCCACGTAACGACTCGCTGTTACGGACGGTTCTACCACTGCAACACCTGACTCACGTACGACCCGTCGTACGAGTCAACAACCCGATCGACACACCCTTGGTTAACCACAACATACCGTCACAACCAGGGATATCGATCTACCAACCTCGATCGACCATCTAGCTGTACCCAACGACCAGCACCGACCATCTAGCTGAACTCAACGACTCGACCGACCTCAGCTTACCAGCATCCAACATCTAGCTGTACTCAACGACTCGACCTACGCCAGCGACCCTCGTCGAACGCCCAACTGCGAACACATACAACCGCCACGGACATTTACATTCACGCTTGTAAATATGACAAAATAAATTGTCATTTGTAATTATCATTATCTCACCTTTGTTCCTTCATATTGCTTTGGCTGTTCTCATTCACATAAATTCATTTGCGGGGTCGACATACTTATAGGCCCCGCAACAATTTTACTAATTAGTAATTTTTTCTTCATTTACCCTGCTTAAATTGGAGTGCGTCTTATAAAACTGTGCGTCTTATATGTTGTCAAATATGGTTATTAATCCATAGCTAAGGAAATAAGGGGTTTCATAACTTTACCAATTGATCCACTTGATTCAAACTTACTACGATGTTGCATTAGATTAGCGTAGTGATTGCATCACGGAGGAATCCTTCAGAGGAAACATTGAAGGATACTGATTATTCATTAATTTATACGTTAGTTTGATATAATATTCTATAAAAAAAGTAAAGAAATGATACGATTGACATTCGTTTGAAATGAAATACTGAATAGGAAGAAAACATGACATTATTATAACGGGAATATTTCCAATAACAAAAGACACATGATATAAAGATTACGGAAATATGACTTTTTTATACCCTTTTGATCTAAGACATTAAGTCTTTGCAATCTTCCAAGAAGGCTTATTGTTCAAGCAATATTATGGGAAACATTAAAGTTTTAAATTTGGAGCTTAAAATAATTTCATGAACTTTCTGAAAATACGTTTCGGAATATAACGCTTGTTTGCACACTCATATATATATATATATATATATATATATATATATATATATATATATATAAGTGTGTGTGTGTGTGTGTGTGTGTGCGTTTAAAAAAATTTAAATGTAAAGTGATAACATGGGGGATTTTTTTTTCTTATGTTGTTGCGTTTTTTAAAAAGATATATAGTTATGATTCTTCTTAAGCTTCCTGTGTTAGATATGAGGCCTTTTTTATTAATTTTTTTCTTCACTCCAGTGGGTTTTTTTTTCAAATCGACGTTGAAGTTATTAGTTTTATAGAAACGTTAATGATATATATATAGGTAAATGTCTGTGCATGTGTGTTCAAATGTGAGTGTAAGCTACACAGTTTTGTTCGAAGAAAAGGAATATATATATATATATATATATATATATATATATATATATATATATATATATCATCATCATATCGCGCTGGTAGCACGGATATCCCTGACCCTCTCTCGCCACTCCTCCCTATCGTTCATCGCCCAAGGTAGGTCTTCAGGACAACATCCAGTATCCTCACGTAGCTGCTGAATGTATGTTCGTGCTGGTCGTCCTGCTTTTGCACGGCCATGTGTGGGGGTCCATAGGAGAACATCTCTTATGAGTTCGTCCCTGCTTCTCAAGCAGTGTCCTGCATGTCTGGTTCGTCTAACTTGAATAGTTTTCGTGATAGGAGGTAGGTGGCCGTATAGTTGGTGTCTTGTGTGGTGTTGCTGCCAGAACTTGTTTAAGATTGCACGTAGCATTCTTATGTAATTGCCGTCTAGCTTCTTCTCCAGCCGTTTTGTAAGCGTCCATGTAGTGCAGCCATATAGCAGTATCGATGTGACCGCTGCCTGGAAGAAACAGCGTTTCATTTTATCGGTTAGGTCTGATTTCCATATAATCAATAGCCTATTGATAGCTGTCCATGCTTTCGTTAACCTCGTTTCGATGTCCTTTTCGGTTGATTCGACGCTGCTTCCTAGGTAAGTAAATTTGTCTACTAGTTTAAGAGGGGTTGCTTCTAGAGTGGAGATGTCCCCCGTTTGATTATAGCACATATATTCCGTTTTGTGTGCATTAACATAGAGGCCAATGCTTGCTGCTGCTCGTTCCAAACTATGCAGTAGTGTTTCGGCTTGGTCAGGTGTATTTGCCAGTATCACTATGTCATCGGCGTAGTCGGCGTCGGTAATTGTTATTGCGGGGTACCTTCTGCTTCTTTTCTTCGTCAGTTCGAAGCCATTCTCTCTGATTTTGTCAATCGATGTTCTACGTACGTAGTCTAGACAAGTGATAAAGAGGTACGGAGCCAGCGTGTCCCCTTGTAGTACTCCTGCTACAATGTCGAAGTATTCTGTGTCTCCATCTAGTGATCATACTTTTACTTTAGTGTTTCTATAGAGAATCGTTATTGCCGCTATGGTTTCTTTACGTATGCCGTACGCTAGTAGGATTTGTTCCACCTTTCCTCTGTGAATGGAATCGAAAGCCTTGGTAAAGTCGACAAATATTAATGTCGCTTGTAGGTTTTTTGCCCGTACACCTTCAAGGATTCAACGGATGGTTAATATTTGTGAGGTCGTGGATCTATTTCTTCGGAAGCCATTTTGGTTTTTCCTAAGTATGTTGTCGATTCTATGCGGTTTCGTAGTGGGGCATTGTAGATTTTGGCTGCTATGGATGTAAGTGTTATGCCTCGGTAGTTTTTGGCTAATCCGAGGTCCCCCTTTTTAGGGAAGGGGAGTATGCATCCCTTCATCCATCTATCTATCGGATTTTGATTGTATACTGCGTTGCAGTGTCGGAGCAGTATGTCGTCGAATTGTCTGGTCTTCCATACTTCCGGGGTAATTTCGTCCAGCCCTGCAGCTTTTCTATTTTTAATTTTTCTGAGAACCGAGTCGAGTTCTTCTTGTGTGAACGGTCCTAGTTTAATGTCTAATTGTTTGCTAATTATTCTGGTGATTGGTTCATGTGTTATTTTCGGTTGGTTTACTAGTAGGTTTCGAAGTGCTGTTTCCACAGTTTTATTCTTTCTTGTTGGTTTGCTGCTTTCAGTTTTGCTTTGGCTGTGTTCTTTCTTCTACTCACTTCGTTTATTGTTTGCCAGGCTATCCTAGATTGTCTATCTTCCACCGAGTCTCTAATCTTATCTATCTGATTTTGAATGCATTCTGTCTGTTCCTTTATATATATGCCTGCTAATTGATATTGTGCCGTTTTTAGTTTTAAGGCATTTGTGTTTGTTGGGTTTTTTCGATAGTTTTTAGAGGCTGTTTTCACTAGTGCACGTTTTTCACTCACCGCTAAAGTTTCCCATGGGACTCTATATTTAGTTTTGAGTATTGTTGGAATGCATTTCGCTGCTGCCTCGTGGTGTGCATTGACGAAATTTTCCTATTCGTCGTTTGGTGTACTTTTTTCCGTCTTTTCTTGTAGTGTTTCGAATCTGTATCTTAATTCTAATACGTATTTATCTCTTATGTCTCTGTTGTTCAATAGGACCCAGTCATAGTGTTTGGTGGTCGCTGTTCGTTTGGCGTTTTTTCGTAGGCTTAGCCGTATTTTCTTTGTGACTATTCGGTGATCGGTGGACACACCCTCGAAAGAGGAGTATACCTCGCAATTCATAGCAGTATTTTTCTAATTCTTGTTTATAAGGACGTAGTCTATCTGAGCTTTAGTATTGTTTGCTTACGTGTATGTCCATAGTTTGCCCTCCCTTTTTTTGGTAGTTTGTATTGAGGCATGCTAATCTATCTTCTACCATGAAATCTGTTAGATGTTGTCCATTCCTATTTGATGTGTTGTGGAGTCTGTATTTGTTGTTTCCGTTTTTCCCGATTTGGGCATTCATGTCTCCGCCAATTACTAACATGTTGTGTTTCGGGATGCTACGCACTAATGAGGATAGCTCATCGTAGAAGGTGACTAGTTCAGTTTCTTCACTAACATTGGTAGGGCTGTAGCAGGACATGATTGTTGCTCTGGGGTTGCCGATAAAAGTAGCTGCCATCATTCGAGGTTGTATTTTCTCAATGCTTTTTAGTGTTTTTAATGCTCTAGGTCCTATAAGTAATCCTACCCCTCCTACTCCGGCGTTGATAGAGTTTTTTCATGCGGATACAGTGATGAGCGACCATCCATTCCCAGTTTCGTGATATTTGATATCTTCGGTGTGTGTGTATCTGTGTTCTTTTATGTATATTATGTCAATTTTATGTTCTTCGGCCGATGCAATTAGCTCTGGTAGTTGTCCTATTCTATTTAAGGTTCTTACGTTAAATGTGGCTATTTGTAGTATTTGCTTGCATTTTAGTAGTTTTGATTGTTTGAGCTCTGTAGCTGATTTTTCGAACACTGAGGCCAGGGCTCCAACCTCAGCAGGACGCGCCCCTTTTTACCCGCGCGAAGAGCGATGCGGTTTGTGTATGTAGTTTGAGTGTGGGTCATGGTTATCTTTCGATGGCTGTTTTATTATCTTCTATAGAGGGCACTCTTATAGAAGAGCAGCAGTAGTTCCCCGATCGAACTAACGATCCTGAGCGTAAAGTCGTCAAACTCACGTCCAGGACCTGTTTAGGTATTGAGTTTGGTCGTCCATGGGTTTATTCAAATATCTTTACGTACATCATGCTGCTTCCCATGTGTACGTAAAAAGAAAAAAAAAAGAAAAAAAAAAGAAAGGCGGGGTAATTTTGATTTAAGTTTTCTTAAGTTTTAACTTAGTTAAAGTCAAAGATTAAGGTACTTTCGTCAGACTTTCACTGGTACTGAATTTTTTTTTTTTTTTTTTTTGGCGATATTGGGACATTTTGCTTGGCTTTTTAGTTTTTTTTTCTATACTACCGTTGGGAACCGAGGAGGCTTCAGGAACTATAGAGCTTTTACAAATGACTTTTTTTTCGGGGGGGGGGTAGGCTTTTACTTTTTCTTCTAAACTACTATTAGGGCTTTCTTTAAGAATTTCTAAATTATTCTATAGAAGAGATTCAAAAACGTTTTGCCGTGTTCGCTGACAATTGGACAGAGTCTTATAATCAATTTGGGTTTATAGTAGAGAAAGCGTGTCTTTACATTTAAAAAGCATAGTTTAAGCATTATTTTACAAACAAAAATACAGCATAACATTGTGTAAAATTAAGCATTTTAAATTAATAGGACTTAAAGTCATGTTCTAATCCTTTAAAGACTTGTAATAAATAAAGGCTCCTCTGCCGGCAAGTCAAGCAGGATAAATCTCAAAAATTATCTCATTTTTGGGAAAAGGAATGAAACTAACATTTTGTAAGTAATAATATTTCTCATCTATATGAAGAGTTTTATCGAAAAAATATTACTTCGAACGAACTCTAGTCTGAATATCATGTGCTTATTTCTTTCATATTTATTTATTTTTTCGTATTCTTAATTTTTTTGCTTTTATAAAATACGCAAATAAAACCACTAGTAACAGAGTCGCTAAGGAAGTTTAGCATCCCAACAAGAACTGCATTTTAAAATAGATTAAAACCATCAAACTTTTGATAAAATATGAACCCAAACTTTAAATTGTCAAACGTAAAGGTGAATTTAAAAGAGTCAACGACTCTTGAGAACTGCCTGCTTCTCACTTATATGAACGTCTGATCAAGGGGTTTCAGAACACATGTGAGTAACTCAGTCACCAAGCTTCATGGACTTTGTTTCTCCGGATCTTTTTCACCTATATATATATATATATATATATGTTCTAAATAAATATGTACGTATTGTATATAATACAGATTTACAAATTTAGTAAATTTTCTTTCTTTAACGACAGTTTGTTGAAAAACAGATGTTACAATTTTTTTTCTAATAAGAAAAGATCATACTAGATCATTAATACACTCGTATATTCACATTATAAGAAAGATAATTTCATGCACTTAATGTAGCAGTTTGCATTAACTGAATTTAGTTGATATATTTTGTGTGTGTAAAAGATCTTTGTGTGAGTGTCACCATGCAGAATATTTGTATACTTATCCGCTTATACGCAAACGGATACAACTAAAATATTTTAACAGCTGGGGAAAACTGAAATGTTAGTAAAAGCATGTCATTCAAACTGAACTATCTTCGATGTTTAAATTAGATGCATTTTTGAAGATATAGAATGCAAGATTGTCACTCAAAAAAAAATAAAGACGAAAGTTTGGAGTAGATTGAAGCAGCTTGGAGTAGTATGAATCAAAAAATTTCAATTTCAGTGCTAATTTAGACTCAAAATTAGATTTAATTTGATGATTCATGTGTGATTCTTAATAGTTAAAAATGTATTTTTTAAAATCGTGAAGGAGAAAGATTTTTAAAACAATTTTCAGTTTTGATCCATCAGATTTTGCGCGGCAAATAAAATATTGTTATATTCGATATGTCTAAGAAATTTCAAGAAAAGCGCAGAAGCGCCGATTCGTCAAAAAATTAAAAATACAGATACAAAAATTACAGCTTCACGAGCCATATTTATTTTGCTCAATAAAAATCGGTTGACTTTCATCCTCCCTCCCCCAAGAAGCTTTTTCAAAAAGTTCTAAACCTCACCCATAGAAAGATTCTTACCTGAAAATGTTAGTTGCAATAACATATATATATATATATATATATATATATATATATATATATATATATATATATATATATACGAAGCATGTTAAAAAATTTCTAAGGGTCACCTATGGAGAAGATCCACTCCTGAACATTTTCTGTAATAACATACTACCCTTTTTTATAAACCAAGACAAGTAATTCAGATTTACGTCTTAATTTCTGTGCAGGTAAACGGCATACAAATTTGAAAGTAAGCAACAAATTCAAAATAGGGAAAAAACAGAGAACCGAGTATAATTAAAGTCTCAGCAAAAGGAAGGTATGACAATCAAGAAAATCCATACAGACATGAAACGCATTCTGGCTGAGAAAACATTTTCCTAAGCCACTGTTAAAATTTAGTTTGCAGATTTTAACCAATGCAGGAGTTAAAACGATGATCTTTGGTCTGGTCATCCCAAAACTTCAACCCCTGATATAAAAGTTGATGCTATTCACGGTATGCTTTTAGATAGCAGACATTTTACTATCTATCAGATTGTTAAGTCCTGCTTTTCCAGATTCTAAAGGCTTCATCATGGTAGACTACTTGGGAAAAGGAAAAATATTAGAAGACAGTTGTATGAATGAGAATTAAGACGATTAAGAAGGACGCAATCAAATCAAAATACAAAGGGAAGTTGTGGGTAGTTGTGCCCTTACTCCAGAAATACTTGCCCGTTCACACCGCTCAGGAAACATTAGACGAAGCAGCTAACTGTGGCTTTGAATTGTTACCCAATCTTCCTTACTCAACAGACATAGCTCTATCTGACTCTTCCCGTTTGCTTTACTTCAATCCCACCAATTTGGTTACCATTTTGAGAACACTGAATAGATTTTATTTGTTGCTTTGAAGGGTTTTGAGAGCCAGGATATCAAGTTCTAAGGAATAGTATTACAGCTTTCGAATAAGTGCGCTTATATCAAGAAGAACTCCATAGAAAAACAACAACGTTTATATATATACACAAAAAGAAAAAACGCTTTCTTAGTATTATTATAAATTTATTTCAGGTTTTTATAAGTTGTTTTTTTTTAACCTTCCTCTGGGGAGAAATTCAAAATTTTTATTTAGATGTTTTCATATTTCTTCCGGCGAGAATGAAATTTGAAAAAAAAAAATCTTAATTTTATTTTTTTGAATTAAAATAATTTTTAGCACATTTTATCCATTTTTTAATCAACAAAAATTTATGAATTTGAAGATATTATATATACAATTATTTCCCCTTAATATAATATATACATATCCTAAAAGATATCGTTACCCCAAATTTACATACTACTGAAAATTATAAAATCTAATCCTTGAAAAAGTAAATCATGGAACAAGAAAAGTCTATATTCAACTTTTATTGAGATTATTGTTTTATCAAAATCAAAAAATAAAAATAGAAATAATAATAATAATTCATTCCTATCTTAATTTACAAAAACTATTTTTTTGTAATTCAAATTATCGTAAAAAATATATCTTAACTAGTAATTTATTATATTAAAAAAATTAATATTTGATTCTTAGCCTGGTGTTTACCTATGGCAAAAACAGTGAACAAAAACCGGTGTAATATTCGGAAAATTCCTACTCTTTTCAATTCATATTATTTATTTTGATTCAATATTATTTTTTATTTCATATTTTATCTTATAATGAAAATATATGTTGATAACCGTGCATTAACCTTATGATCAGAGTGTTCGCCTATGGTCTGGAGTTCAATCCCAGGTCGAGTCATACCAAAGACTCGAGAAATGCTACTTCATGTCGCCTTGCTTAACACTCAGCATTATAAGGTAAGGATCAAGGGTAAAGTGAAGCACTCCAGAAAATCGAATAGCGCCCTCCCCTACGCCATGGTGTGGTAGCTCTTTAAAAGGGAGCCTTCGGGCCACACTAGACTAAGGTTGCCAACTTTACTTATATAAATATATAGAATTAAAGATATATAAATTACTTAATTAAGAGTAGTTAAATATTTAGTTCTTAGGATATATAGTTAAACTATACTAACAATTTTGTTCTATGTTTTCATGCTGAAATCATTTCTATTCACGAATTAAGCACATTTTTATTAAAATACCATAATATAGATATTTTCGCTTCTAAGCATAAATTACACTGACCATGTAAAATTTTTAACGCGGATGATCCTTTTATTATTTTCCAATTAATAATAGGTGTTAGTCCTAGTTCTATAAGATCCTAGTAATACTTAGATAGGACAATTTGATTTCTTAATAATGGATTTCTAAATGAATGTAGGTGATTATAATATCTAAATTTCCAAATGAAGCTTGTCGTACCTTTGTAAGACTTATCATTCTTATTATTCTCTTTAGCTGAAATGTTGGTTTGATATACAATATTATCAAGGTTACATTTGTTTCCTAGAGGGCATTGATTTTGTATTTTACAATTACATGAATGTTTTAAGTAGATTTTGTAATACAAGTCTCTTTTTTTTAAATTAATTTCCCTTTGTGATTGTCAATAATTTTAGAAATATTGTTAGTACAAGAATAACAAGTTTTTACCTAATTCTTATTGGCTATTTTTCTTAGGGGGTTATCATCTTCAAAATGTTTACTTATTAAACTTAGAAAACATTTGCCAATATTGATATTAGATAGTTGGCAAAAAGAAGAATTAAACCAGATAATATTTCTATGCCTGTCCTTATTAAATTTTTTATTTATTTTATTATCCATATTTAATTGATTATTTCCATTGTTTCCTTTATATTTGTGACCCTTATTTTCTTCTATCATTGCTCCTGTTTATGTGATATTTATTGGCATCTACATATTAAAGTTCATTTTTATAACCAATGTTATATAAAGCTTCATTATAAGATTCTTTATTATAATTAAATATGTTTTAGAAGATGATTATCTGTTAATTCTAATCGCATAAGGAATTTGTTTCTCTATGGAGGTGCGGTGGTTAGAATTAACAATAATGTAAGTTGGATTAGCATTAGATTTACTAAACAGTTTATAAAAAATTGTTTCTCATATTAAGAGTTAGGTCTTAAAAATTATCTATTTTCAAGTGAGAACTAATCTATATACTTAACCCCATATATTTAAATGTCCTTATTACCGTCTTTTGTATTTTAGGAATAGAAATTAATCAGTCATCTCTAAAATTCCGATATTTATTAAATCTAAAAATCTACCGAGAGTGTCTACAATGCATATTCCTGCCAAGTCTGCAATTTTGGCAGAGTCACATAACCCCATAATAACGTCAAAATTATTGGTTGTTTTCTTTTCCCATTTAGGATTATTGTAAACTAGTAGAGATTTTCTATATGCTAATATAATATCCAATCCTTCCTGAGTTATATCGGTATAAAAAGTGAAGTTGGCGACCGTATTCGAGGTCTTCACGAAAGCTCCATTTTCAATAGCTACTACACCGAGGGTGCTATTCCTTTCCCGGGATTGCTCCACTTTATCCGCGAAACGTACCTTATAATGCTGAGTGTTAAGCAAGGAGGTACAAAGTACAACTTTTAGAGTCTTTGGTATGACTCGACCAGGGATTAAACCCTGGTCTTCCGGGCCATTCGCGAACACTCTACCACTATAGGCCAGTTTATCGGTATAATTCCTTGCTAAATTGCTGCTATGTAATAATAATTCATTAGTTATGGTGGGGTAAAAAATCTATAATGTGAAATCGTATAAAGGTAGTTTATTCCAATGTTTGGTATTCTTAAACCATTCAATAACATCTAAAGAGTTCTTCCACCAAATATATATCAAATTATTTAAGATTTTGGAAACAATTCTTTGTATTATATTTTTAGATATCAAGCCTAGCTCTGTCTTTGTAGGGTTAATTGATCTAGCCTGTTTATTATTTTCAAAGTTCTGTTTGTGATCCTTAATAATAATGTAGGCATATTTTCTATTTAATTTACCTAATCTATTTCTAATATCGATTCGTCGCTTTGTTTAATGGCATATCAACCTTTGTAGGTTATTTAATGCCAAAGCCATTCTCTTAGAAGAACAGTAGTGGTACTATTTAATCCATAGCTGGGAGGATAAGGGGGTTCCTACCTTTCCCAAGGGTATTTGCCCGAAAGTGAACGTAATAGCGCGACTGGAGTACGAACTTGCTTACTACGATTCCGCAGTCCATCCCTTTAACCATTACGCCACAAGGACACCCCCCCACTGATATTGAGTTGATTCATGAAATTATATGTATCTTTATTTGATCTATGATATTATCTTGGTCTAATTTATATTTCTCAGTTATTTTATCATATATTTTTTTTATATAATAGTGGATCAATGTTATATAGGTTTCTTGATTTGTTAGCTTTGATCCACATCTTATTTGAGTTGTTAATGTCAACCAAAATTTTCTTTTTTTTTAATAATTCAATAATAGATCTAAAGTTGATTTTTTAAAATTTGTTTAAATAAGTCTTCTTCAAATTTTTCCAGTATTGTGTTGCCAGGTAGGGTCTTCAGAAATTTAAATTTAATTTTTTTTCTCTATTTTCTATTCCTGGCTTGTAAAAAAAGAAAGTTTTCCAAGGAATTATGTAAATGAAGTCAACTGTTTTATCAGTTGTTTTTTTTATGATAATAAAAATTCATAGAATATACTAAAAATTATTTTAATTAAAAACAATAAAAAGAATATTCGTATTCAAATTCCATTCTCACCGGAAGAAATATGAAACCATTTAAATAAAAATATAGATTTTCTCATCCATGAAAAGGGGTCCCCAGAAGTACATCACTTATGAGCTCGTATATGCGGTTGTTAACATTTCAAAAGGATGTAATGTACTAGTTTCTCAGGGTAGTGGGCGAGTGTTTGATGCATTTGAAAAACTTAGTTATATGCATTGGTAATATTGTGCAAATAAATGACGTAATTACATTAGGGGAAAAGTTAATTCTTATTTCTCATCTGAGGAAGGTTTTTAAAATATAGCCTGAAATAAATTTATAATGATACCAAAAAACTGAATTTTTTTCTCTTCATATAAAAGAATTGTTAAGCTCTGTACCTTGATTTTTGATGCATCATTAATCCCAAATTAAGTATAAATCAATAACCGTAAATATTGAGCACTCATATTGAATACTTCTACCCCTTAGATTTCCTTCTTGGATCATATATATATATATATATATATATATATATATATATATATATATATATATATATATATATATATATATATATATATCGTCATCGTGTCACGCCATCAGCACAGATATCCCCGACCCTCTTTCGCCACTCCTCCCTATCGCCCATCGCTTCCGCCAGGTCTTCAGGGCTACATCCTGTATCATCACAGAGCTACTGTATGTAGGTTCGAGCTGACCGTTCAGCCTTTGCTCGGCCATGTGAAGGTGTCCCCAGGAGTACATCACTTATAAGCTCGTATATGCGGTTGTTTACATTTCAAAAGGATGTAATGTACTAGTTTCTCAGTGTGGTGGGCGAATGTTTGATGCATTTGAAAAACTTTGTTATATGCATTGGTAATGTTGTGCAAATAAATGACGTAATTACATTAGGGGAAAAGTTAATTCTTATTTCTTATTTTCATTTAAATCTACCAGTAAAATAAGCGATTGTAAATGAAACGAACGTCTCAGTGACATATTCTCGTGCCTCTCCTGTAATTGATTTCGTCGAAGCGTGGACTTTTTTTTTTTTGTTAAACAACTGCGTCGTATTTACTATTTTATTTCCTTTTAGAATTCTCAGCGATGCTGTTTATGCAACAACAAAGAAGTCTTCCACTTTCTACATTACATTTATTTCCCTTATTTATGACTGATTCGATAGAAGTTTCTTTTTGCTAAACGAGACCGCCTCGTTTAGCAGCCTTTTTACAC
Source organism: Sepioteuthis lessoniana (assembly GCA_963585895.1). Lineage (NCBI taxonomy): Eukaryota > Metazoa > Mollusca > Cephalopoda > Myopsida > Loliginidae > Sepioteuthis > Sepioteuthis lessoniana. The sequence goes on from OY757910.1 coordinate 100,465,708, forward strand.
GTAAACTGCTTTGATAGTCAGTAAAATAAAGGCTTTGTTACTGAACAATGTCCTACGACATACAGACCATACGGCAGGTTTTAAAAGCACTGTTGATATAGATAGAGAAAGAGATTTAGCTTGGGAGGAAGAGAGAGAGAGAGTGAGAGAGAGAGAGAGTGAAAGAGAGAGATAGGGGGATAGAGAGAGATTGAAGAAAGAGAGAGAGTGTGTGGGAAGGGGTGAGAGAGAGAGAGAGTGAGTCAAATAGTCTATTCACCTCCGAAATCACAGAAACTGTGAGTTCATTGACAAGATAATGGTAGGATGTAAATGAGCTTGTGAGAAATACAGGAAAGAATTTAAATCCAGTGTAAGTACCGTATATACTTGTTACCAATAATTTAAGGCTGTAGAATAAACCGACTGCACCTCTGCAGAGGGGTAAGACTCCCCCAATAAGTGTTTTGGATATGACACTAAACAATCTGATGGCGAGGTTCCAGTTATGCTGGGGCTTTGGGAAATGCGGAGTACCACTTCATTGCCATCGCTCCCACATCTGCTCTGTCCGTAAATGGTAGCACCTAAAAGGTTCCTATTAATGGGTTAAATAGAACTAAACTGCGTACTTATGCTAAACTGAATTGTTTGAAATATAACTATACATATGTATGAAAATGAATTAGGCATGAATAACCTACAATAGTTGATGTGACACAAAACCAAACCAAAAGAAACCAAACGTATATACTTGAGTATTATCTGATCTTATGCATCGTGCAATCCTTAAAATTCGATATCCACAAGATGACATTCCAAGTACCATCTGCTTAAAAAATATTTTTTTCTTTTAAACTTCAACAAAATATCTAAATATATATTTGTTATGGTCTTCAGATAAGACTGGTGGAAGAACAACTCAAACAACCGGTGATAGTTAAACGTTATAGTATTAGCAGAAAAAGGTAGTCATACAAAAGAAGTACGAGCCGTGCTCGGCTTGCAGTCGGTCAGTCTAATGTCTCGTAAGGAACGAAAAGTTGTCACCCCCTAGCGAGCTAAGCTCGGAGAATATGTTTCGGTTGGACAAGTCCATATGGTAGGATTTGTCCCCATAACAATATTTTATCAACGTAGGACAATATTGATATTAATATAAGAGAACGAAGATGTTGATGATATTCAGTTTTGTTCAACTACCATTAGAGCCAGTTGCACTGGTATCCTCCGATGAACGTCAAGTAAAATAACTTATATAATGGGGAAAGGTAAGTAAACATTTGTTGACTTTTGCTGCCAGAAATTGTAGATAACTAAGTGCACGCACAAAGTTTGTATTATGTTTATTTGGACATTGAGCATTGTGCTTTAATTGTATTTAATAATGATTATATATATATATATATATATATATATGCATACTATTAACGGAGAATTATATGAATTTAATTTTTTCATTAATCGAATACATCAAAATTTTAGTAGTTCTTGTGAAATATTACAGAATTAAAACGAACAGTATCATATAGTATTTGTAACCAAACTCTACAAAATAGAAGATAAACGAACAGATACATGATCATGTAGAAGTTAAAAAGTAAGCAAGTCTGTTATATATGTATGTATATGTGTGTGTCTGTGTTTGAATGTAAATGCTTACCTACCCATCCGCGAGATTCAAAACAAGTTCATTACTAAGAGGATTTTAATAGATTTGAATGCAGAGTTTTTTCTTTCTTAGCCCGGTTGCAATACTAAGATTAAAGTGCAGAGTCTGTCCTACTAGTTATCCATGAGTGGCCAGAGAACAATTGGATCAATATCTTTCATAAAGATATCACAGCTGAGTGAACTGTGAACTGTCTCGTTTAGGATTTGAACTCGGGTCGTCGTGTTCATTTCCTAAGATGGTAGCCATTTTACCACGAACGTCATTTTGTGTTTGAATGTATGTGTGTTTCACATTTTAAAAGAATAAAATATAGCAGCTCTGATAGTTTTTAATTGTGTTATGCTCTACTAGAAATAATCACATCGTAGTATTATTGATCTAGTGGGAAGAGTGTTTGCTATTGGCCCGGGAGACCGAGGTTCACTCACAGGTCGCGTCATACCAAAAACTCCAAAAATGGTACATGATGACGCCTTGCTTAACTCTAAGGATTATAAAGTAAGGATCAAAAGGAAAGAGGAAGAATCCCGGGAATTGAGTAGCGCCCCACCTACTCCTTATTGTAGTAACTCATGAAAAAGGAACCTTCAGGTTGCCCTTGACAGCTATCGGTAAACTTTACTTTTTAAAAATATAAATGGATTTTAGAGGAGTACCAAGTTTTATATATATAAACAAAAACAAAGCAATAAATCAGTTAAAGTATTAAACAGTTTTAATTATGAAATACAAATACATATACACTCTACCTTGATAAGGATTCAAATACGTATCGAAAGTACTTGGCTTACTATAAGTGTCTCTATTGGAGAAATCATTAATGTCTTTCAAGGTCGTAACATCAAAAGAAATATTAGGACACTTAAAAGAAAAAAATAAGAGAAATTTCACAAAAATAAGGATTCCATTTCATTTAAAGAAAACGTACTGAATATATATATATATATATATATATATATATATATATATATATATATATATATATGTATATCAAGGGAAAGGAGTAGCGCTTTCCCCTACACCTCAGTGTTGTAGGTATTAAAAAGGAGCCTTCTGGTCACCCTCGACTACTGTCGCAAACTTTACTTATATATTTATATATATATATATATATATTCAGGGAAAGCAGTAGTGCCCTCCCCTACACCTCAGTGTAGTAGCTATGAAAACGGGAGACTTCTGGTCGCCCTCGACTACGGTCACCAACTTTACTTATATATATATATATATATATATATATATTTGCTCATACTGATGAAGAAGTTGAGTGTGATAAACACGTACACATTTATTTCTTGTTACATAGAATTAATCTGAGATAGGGGGTGTCCTCGTGGTGTAATGGTTAAAGCGAGGGACTTCCGAATCGTTGTATGCGAGTTCGATATACAGTCGCGCTATTATGTTCACTTTCAGACAAATACCCTTGGGAAAGTTATGAACCCCCTAATCCTCCCAGCTATGGGTTAAATAGTATCACTTCTGTTCTTCTAGACAGCTGGCTTTGGTATTAAATGACCTACAAGGTTTGAATTGCCATTAAAAAAACAACCAAACCCCATCTGAGATAGAAGCATAAGCTGAATTTGCATTACGTATCCTAGTGTTACTCCTTCCTATAACCAATGCAGCCATCGAATATACAGTTGAGAGACAAAGTTCAAAGATTTACTTTTCACATTACTACCACAAGGTACACTAATAAGCTAGACAGTGTAGTTTATTTAGTGAAAGTTTCTTTGAGCATTTGATGTATAATCAGAAAGGAATTTCTATAAAATGAGAAGGTTTTGCGTAGAAACTGAACTAGAAAGCAAGACAAAAGAAAATAGACAATGAAACAGAATACTTTCCTGATTGCTACGAAAAAACAAAAAAAAAAAAAAAAAAAAGAAAAAACAAACATACACATGTAATTATACAGCTTCGAAAACAATTGCACGAATGAATTAATTGTTTATTATCTGTTTTCTTGCGCTCACATAGAAGAAATGACTTAACCGCCGTTTGTAAGTTCTAACTTGTAGAAAGATGAAGAAAAGGAAGAAAAGGGAAACAGAAGAAGGAAATATGAAGAAGAGAATAGAAAGTAAATCACCAAAAAAAAAAAAAAAAAGAAAAGAAATGTATTTGTAACGGGAGGAAATGAACGAAACAAAGAAATAAAAGGGAAATGTATAAAATACGAGTACAACAGGAACAACGTTTGTCGAAAGAAAGAGTCTTAAAATAGAACAAAAGAGGGATGAGGCTTCTTTTTTTTTCTAGTGTAAAAATAGAAGAGTAAATAGAAAAGTAAAACGCAAAGTCAAAATTAAATAATGGGAGGAGTTCTTAAATTTTTACGAAAGTATAATGAATAAAAAGAATGAGTTTAGATATAAAAAAAAAATGAACTAGGAATTGAAAATGAACAACGGAGCATTTCAAAAAAAAAAAAGAAGAAGAAGAAGAAGAAGAAGAAGAAGAAGAAGAAGGTGATGGTGGTGTTGAAGGATGGGGAAGATAGAATAAGACAGTACTTAGAAAAACACTACAAACAAATGTAAAATTTCTACAAGGAGTGTTCAAAGTGTTATAGCAATGAAATCATATGAAAAATATTGAAAAAGAAATATTTGATATAAGTATATACAGCAAAAGGAATCCAACTTGAAAGTCGGCAAGAATTTGAATGAAATATAAATTTGAATGAAATATAAAAGGGAATAATAATAATAATAATAATAATAATAATAATAATAATAAAGCGAATGCAGCAAATTAGCACAGAAGGAGTACAAGGCGAGACACGACTGGATCGGCAAGGTTATCCACTGGGAAATGTGCATGAAATTTCAATTCAACCATACAAACAAATGGTATATGTACAACCCCGCATCTGTCCTAAAAAATGACAACAAGCATTGCTGAGGACGGCCAGAATATTGAGACGAGTCCTGGAGACTTGAGGAGACTTACTGTCACTCAGACTCCAGTGAAAAACCATCAGCTAATACTGATGTGAAAAACTCTTGAGGAGTAAGTAAGTAGGTAAGTAATAATAATAATAATAATACAAAAGGATCCATAAAGGGACTGGATGACTTGGAAATAAAAGGACAAGTGGAGACCATCCAAACTACTGCATAATTGAGATCGGCCCTAATATTGAAAATAATCCTAGAGACTTGAGGAGACTTATTGTCACTTAATTCCATTGAAAGACCATCAGCGTTAGCTGATTCTAAAACCTCTCAAGGAATACATGAAATAAGAAAATAAAAAATAAATAAATGAAATAAATAAATGAATATACTTTCTCCCACCAAAGAAAAAAGGAAATTGCTCTAAAAGCGAACATTCTAGAAAGCCAATTGAGGTCTATATCTTAAAATATAAACATATATTTGAAAAAAAAAATCTCGCAAAACTATATCAAGACTTGAACCAGAATAATCAAATGAATCTTTGCTGAGAAGTCTTCGAAGAAATTTGGGTTAGTAGAATATCTCTTTTATTTAAAAACATTAATTTTTCATTTCTTGTAAAATCTTTTGGTGAAAAGTTGCTTTTTAATTGAAGACTTTTTTAATTCCCAAAATTATTTTCAGCTAAAACATTTCGAAATCACGAAATAGATTGATTTAGTTTACCGCCTTAATTTCTGTTCGGGCAAAAAACTTACAGGCGACATTACTATTTGTCGACTTTACCAAGGCCTTCGATTCCATACACAGAGGGAAGATGGAGCAAATCCTACTAGCATACGGCCTACCAAAAGAAACAGTAGCAGCGATAATGATTCTCTACAGAAACACCAAAGTGAAAGTACGTTCACCAGATGGAGACACGGAATACTTCGACATTGTTGCAGGAGTACTACAAGGAGACACACTAGCCCCGTACCTCTTTATCATCTGTCTAGACTATGTGCTTAGGACTTTGATCGACAAAATCAGAGAAAAAGGCTTCGAGCTGACTAAGAGAAGAAGCAAAAGGTACCCCGCAAAAACAATCACGGACGCCGACTACGCTGATGACTTGGCGTTACTAGCGAATACGCCTAATCAAGCAGAGACACTACTGCATAGTCTGGAACGAGCCGCAGCTGGCATTGGCCTCCATGTCAATGCAAACAAAACTGAATATATGTGTTACAACCAAACGGGCAACATTGCCACACTAGACGGAGCCTCTCTGAAACTAGTAGACAAATTCACCTACCTAGGAAGTAGCGTCTCATCAACCGAAAAAGACATCGACACACGACTGACGAAGGCATGGACAGCTATCGATAGGCTATTGATGATATGGAAGTCGGACCTAACTGATAAAATGAAACGCAGTTTATTCCAGGCAGCGGTTGTGTCGATACTGCTATATGGATGCACCACATGGACGCTAACGAAGCGGCTGGAGAGGAAACTAGACGGAAATTACACAAGAATGTGGAGAGCAGTATTAAACAAGTCCTGGCGACAACACCCCACGAGACTCCAACTATACGGACACTTGCCCCCCATCACGAAAACTATACAAGTCAGACGAACCAGACACGCGGGACACTGCTGGAGAAGCAAGGATGAGCTCATAAGCGATGTACTCCTGTGGACCCCCACATATGGATGTGCAAAAGTAGGACGACCAGCACGAACTTACATACAGCAACTATGTGAGGACACAGGATGTAACCCTGAAGACCTGCCGGAGGCGATGAATGATAGGGAGAAATGGCGAGAGAGGGTCAGGGATATCCACGCTGGCGGCGCGACATGATGATGATGATGATGATGAGTATTAAGGGGTAGGTTGGTGAGAATCTATGTAGAACAGAAGGAACTAAAAACAGAATAAAATTAAAAATAAAATCAAAAATTGTCCCCACCGAAAAAAAGGGAAATCGCTTTAGAAACGAACATGCTAGAAAGGCTCATGAGACCTATTTGTTAGAATATAGATATATATTCAAACTAAAAAAAACAAAAAAACAAACCCCAAAACTATGCCCAGGCTTGAACGAGAATAATCAAACGAATCTTTGCTGTTTGGTCTTCGAAGAAATTTGCATCAATAGAATCTCTCTTTTATTTAAAAACACTGATTTTTCGTTTCTCGTAAAATATTTTGGTTAACAGTTGTATTTTAAAGGAAGACGTTTTAATTCCCAAATTTATTTTCAGCTAAACTATTTCGAAATCACGAAATAGGTTTGTTTAAATTTAACGCCTCAATTTCTATATAACTGATCTATGACTACACTTAATCTGATGTCGTCTGAAAGCATAAAGTAAGAAGAGTAACCGTCCTCCATATAAAGGTGACAGCATCAGAAGCTTAGTATTTATTAAAATATGACCAACTTTAACGGAAATAAAGTTTCAAAATAGGGCAGTAAATATAAACCATAAAGGTAATACCGGAACACCTGAAACTAATCCAGGTACTCAGTTAAGAAATAAACTATATGGAAATAGGTTAATGGACTTCAACTAAGTTAAAACTTTTTTTTTTGTTAACCGCTGTTTTTGAACTGTCACTGTGACTGTTCTCGATCACATCTGTGTCACTCGCACAGATAATGAATAACCAACTTGCACTACACTGCTACTTTGAGAGCTACCCTACACAAAGTGGATATTGGAAAAGAATGATGGGGAGATCTGGCAAGAATGTTCTAGTTTTCAGACAACAAGTTAAAGACTTGCTGATTAAGTCAGGACAATGATAAAGAAAGGTTGGTTTTCTAACCTTGAAATACTAGAAATACACGAGCGAACAAATAATCAACATGGTAGTAATACAGTATCTGACACATCAAATATTAACAAACAGAAACAACCCAACCGAAATGAAGTGCCAACTTAGAAACATGGAAAAGCCACACAAAAAACAATGCAGAACAACACTAACACTAGAACAAAAGGTAAATCTAGAAAATTTAAAGATGATTATGAACTGTGAAAAGACTACCTTACCTTCATAGAGAAACATAGATTGGAGAACAATTATGACGGAAACGACTATAATAAATCAAGTACTAACATATATATCAACGAATCATATAGTCGAATTAAATTAAATTTTCTATGCAGGGGTGAAATTAGTTTGTCAGAAAATTGGGATCCCCTCAAAAAGTATGAAAGAAAAATCAAAACCAGGATGCGAAATCTACGAAAACTGGCCAAAAATTATAAAACAAAGGGACGCTGGAATATGTAGGAACCAAAATGAAAACGCAACACAAGAAAAAATAACAATGCAACTTGAATAAATAAACCAGAAAGTACTGGCGAAAAAAGGAAGATTACAGAGTTATTGAAAAAGGGTAAAACAATACAGACAAAACAGGATATTCCAAAGCAACGAAAGAAAATTCAATCAACAACTGGGAGAAGAAACGAAAACATACCAACTACCGGATGCAAAAGAAACCGAACAATTTGGGACAAACATATGGCAACGAAAAACATAGCGAAAAGGCTGAAGGGATAAACAATATGACTAGAGAATTAGAAGGACCGAAAGGAGAAATACACATCGATTTACTCAAAATCTCACTAAAAAATATCAAACTTGAAAACGCCAGGCCATGACAGAATACACGGTTTCTGGTTCAAGATATTCAACTTCATTCACGACAGACTAGCTCTAGTAATGAACAGATGCTTACAAGGAGCAAACGTACCCGAATAGATGACCAAAGGAAAGAACATATTGATCCAAAAGAACCCACACAAAGGAACTGCCCCAAACAACAATAGACCCATAACGTGCCTACCGATGATGCGGAAAATATTAACAGCACAAATGAGGTAAGAGATTTACTACACACTAACGAGCCTCGGATTATTCCCTGAGGAACAGAAAGGATACCGCAAAGAATCCAGAGGAACAGCAGAGTAACTTTACATAGATCAGCACATCCGAAACATGAGCAAAGCCAGACGGAAAAATCTAGCGATTGCCTGGATTGATTACAAAAAGACGTATGATATGATTCCGCAAAGCAGGATAATAAACTGCCTAAAAATGTACTAAATATCACATGAAGTCATAAACTTTATCGAGAAAACCATGAAACTCTGGAGGTGTAATTGACAGCAGGAGAAATAGGCTTAGCTGAAGCAAAGGTCTGAAGAGGGATATTTCAAGAAGATGCACTATCACCGTAATTATTCATAATTGCCATGATACCACTTAACCACATAGTCAGAAAATGCACATCCGGATAGAAAGCAGATTGTAGGAAAAGATCAATCACTTAATGTACATGGATGACATCAAACGATTTGCAAAAAAAGGAAAAAGAATCAGAAAATCTAAAACATGCTGTTATGATATACAGTCAGGATATAGGAATGGAATTTGGCATAGAAAAATCTGCCATGCTAGTAATTAAAAGTGGCAAACGACATCTGACTGATGGAATGGAACTACCAAATCAAGACAAGTTTAGAACGCTCGGAGAAAAATAACCTACAAATAGTTAGACATCTTGGAGGCTGACACCATCAAACAAGGGGCGATGAAAGAAAAAATTAAGAAAGAATATCTCAGGAGAATTAGAAATATACTCGAAATAAAACTGTTTTGCAGAAACCTTATCATCGGAATAAATACCTGGGCTGTACCCAATTTAGGTATTCGGGATCCTTTTTGAAGTGGACCAGAGAAGAATTTGAACAAATGGACCAAAGAACAAAAAAATTAATGACCATGCAAAAGGCACAACATCCCAGAGACAACGTTGACAGATAATATGTATCAAGAAAAGAGGCAGGAAGAGGACTTGCGAGCTATGAAGACAGTATTGGCGCATCGATACAGCGTCTTGACGACTACGGAGAAAAGCACGAAGAAAACCTGATTACAGCCATCAGAAATTATACTGATAACACGATAGACAACAGAATGGCAATAACTTGGAAACAAAAATAGGAAGAAAAACAACTCTATGGACGTTTTAAACGTTTAGTAAACAGCATCTCACACTAGAAAACCTGGACCTGGCTAAGAAAAGGAAACATTAAAAGATAAGCTGAATCTCTCTAATAGCAGCACAAAAAAAAAAAAAACGCCATAAGAACCAATCATATCAAAGCGAGAATAGATAAGACGCAACAAATATAAATGTAGGTTATGTGGAGATAGAGATGAAATCATCAATCACATAACAAACGAATGCAGCAAATTATCACGGAAGGATTTTAGATGGCCAAGGTAATCCACTGGGAGATGTGCAAGAAATTTAAATTTGACCATACCAATAACTGGTATATGCACAATCCAAAATCTGTCCTAGAAAATGACGCACATAAACTCCTATGGGACTTTGACATACAAACAGATCACGTAATCACGGCCAGAAAACTGCACCTTATAATAACCAACAAAAGAAAGAGGACTTTTAAAATTGTGGATTTTGCTGTCCTGGTTGACCACAGAATAAATCTGAAAGAATGTGAAAAGAAGGATAAGTACCTCAACCTTGCAAGGGGATTGAAAAAACTATGGAACATGAAAGTGACAATTATATTAATTGTAATTGTTGCTTTTTGTACAGTAACTAAAGGATTATTAAATGGAATAGCGGACATAGAAGTTGGAGGAATAGAAACCATCCAATCAACAGCATTATTGAGAACGGCGAGAATATTGAGAAGAGTCCAAGAAACTTGAGGTGATTTGCTGTCAGTCAAACTCCAGTGAAAGACCATCAGCAAAAACTCATGTGAAAAAATTCTAATGAGTAAATAATAATGATAATAATAATAATGTAATAATAATAATAGTAATAATAGTAATAATAATAATAATAATAGTAATAATAGTAATAATAATTGTAATAATAGTAATAATAGTAATAATAATAAAAGCGCAAGAAAGCAGGTGATGTAGGTTATGTGATATTACAGACAAGACGATTAAACACATAAGCAAATGCATCAAATTAGCACTGAATGAGTATAAGACTATACACGACTGGATGGGCAAGGTGATCAATTGGGAATTGTATAAAAAGTTGAAGTTTGATCATGCAAACAAATGACACCTGAACAACCCACAATCTGTCGTGGGGAATTACATATTTAAAATATTATCTACAACAACAGCAGTTTACACTTTCCTAATATATATATATATATATATATATATATATATATGTGTGTGTGTGTGTGTGTGTGTGTGTGTGTGTGTGTGTGTGTGTGTGTGTGTGTGTTTTTGTAAACCAAATGAAAACCAAACATTAAGTTAAAATATAAAATAAACAGGTCCAGAAAATAAGGATGGTAGAAGAACAACTGTACAAATACCTAAAGTGACAATCAGGGGAGATGCACGCAGTATGACCTGTATATGGCTAAAATTGAGTATCCTAATGAGAGAAAATGAATTCTTTTTTCAGCACGGCACAAAATAATGCCAAAATATTTACTTATATCAAATAGAAAATGTATAATGCACAACAGAATAGTATATCTAAGTTATTTAGGGACAGTTAAGCACATAATAGGTGAATTCAGCAAATTGGAGCAAAAGAAATACAAAACTAAGACAGAATGGGTGAAAAAAGTGTTCCACTGGTAGTGACAGAAATTTGAACATACTACCAAATAGTATACGCTGAAACAAGAATCTCTTCGAAAAAATCAGACCTAACTTTCTCAGGGATTTTGAGATTTAAATTTATCACCGAATCCAGGTTAGAAGAGATCTAGCATTAATTGATAAGAAAAAAAAGTCATTTGGTGAGCTTTGCCGTTTCAGTGGATTATGGAGTTAAAAACGAAAAAAAAAAAAAAAAAAAAAAAAAACAAAGCAAAAGAGAGAGAAATGCTTAAGTCTTGACAGCAAAAAAAGCTGAGGAATATGAAGGTGATGGTAATAACTCTCAAAGTTGGTACCGTTGGAACAGTTCTCAAAGACTAGCAAAAAGACTGGAGGAATTAGTGGAAGAATTAGAACCATACAGACCAAAATATTTGAATACTTAGAAAAGTACTGGAGACTTGCAGTCACTCAGACTCTAGCATATGTGGATGCAAAAAACTCGCAAGGGCTAATATAGTAATAATAATAATAATAATACACAGACATATTAACTTGATTACTGGCACTCCAAGATTATAAGAGGCACAAAACATTACACTCCGGAAAACTGATCATCTCTCAAGGAGAGTAGTGTCACTGTGACTCAACAATAACACACCAGAAATCCGCAAAAAACATAAATACATAAAATGCATGTAATCACTGCCTTACCTCATGCTTGGTCTTGTATAAAGACCTGGTGAAGGTAATTAAAAAAGTTTGCATTAATATTTTTTCATTGGTTTAACTATTTCATTTGGTTTCTTTGTTCAATGGAAAATCAACCTTTGTACGTTATTTAATACCAAGCCATTCTTCAAGAACTGTAGTGGTACTATTTTAACCCATAGCTGGGAGGTGATGAGCGTTCAGACCTTTCCAAAGGGTATTTGTCTGAAAGTGAATGTAATAGCGTGACTAGAGTTCGAACTCGCTTACTACGATCCCACAGTTTATCACTTTAACCGTTAGACCTCAGAGACACTTCCTTAACCATTTGGAATCAAATTCATTTTTTTTGTTCCTAATACTTTTCGTGGTCTGTAAGATTTTGCTGTTATGAAAATGGATGTAAATCGTGTTAACTTAGCATAGCAATAAAATACGAAGAGAGGTGTTGGAGCGCTATTAAGCAATATATTTACTATATAAAGATAGGAAGGAAGGAAGGAAAGAAGGGAAGAAAAAAAGAAAAATGTCATAGTCAGGTGACCAATTTCAGATAATAAAACAGTTCTCAGCTACAAGCGGCAGCAGTATTAAATAAAAATGAAGACGAGGATGAATTATGTCCAAAACGCCGACAGTTGTCTGTATTTTGTCTATGCTTTGACTATATGGAACCAAATTCAAGTTTTATTTCGTTCCTGACTCTTCTTGTGGTCTCTAAGGTTTTACTGTTAAGAAAATTTGCATACCAGTAAAATACGAAGAGGGTGATGGAAAGCTATTAAGCTTTATATTTGATATATCAGTATAGGAAAAAACGTGAATAACTTGAGTTAAAACTTAACAAATCATAAAGGGGAATTTTTTCAATAAATATATATCACTGGAAGCTATGGGAAGCAGCATGGTCAATGTGAAGTAAGCCTGGTAAATCAAAAGTTGGATCATCAGTGAGCCTCATCAGTTGCTGGGTGGAAGAACTTCACGGTTCAACCACCAGAGTCAAATAGTTCTGTCAGGGAACTACTGCTACCCATTGATGTGTGGCATCTATTGATGAGGGGAAAACAGCCAAACCCACACATTGTTAGTGACCCACTTGTGAGATTACTTACTTAATGTGTACAGAGTTACATCTGTGACAGGTGCACAGATTATTAACAACCCTTGGGTATGCAATAGCCACAGTATACTAACCATGATAAAAAATGTCAAATAGAAACAGAACGCATCGAAGGACCCAGACAATATTACACATTGAGGGTATAGAAAATAATGATAAAAATATGGGAAGAATGTGCAAGATTTCAGACAACAAGCCAAAGACTAGTTGACCAACTTTGGAGGATAATAAAAGAGGAATGAGAAATACACCCAAATTAAATAGGAAAACAAGGCAACAAGACTCTAGTACAATAATCGACTTGCCAAATACTGAAAAACAAAAACAATGTAACTGAAATGAATGGCATATTAATAAGAATCGAAATCACACTTAAACAAACCACACAGAACAAGCTCTAACACAAGAAGAAGAAATGATTACAGGAAATTTAAAGAGAATTATGTCTGAAAAGAAGGCGAGAAAAGCATTGCAAAGAAACTAAGACTGAAGAAGAGTCAAGGCAAAAACTGAAAAGATAAACAAAGTATAAACACATATATCTTCGAACAACATCACGTAATTGAACGAAATAAGGAATGCGGGAGAGAAATTAGACTGTGAAAAAAAAACATGCGTTTACCTAAAGAACACGAACAGAAATTCAAAACCTGGATGGGAAATACGAGAGGAAACGCACATACGGAATCAACATCAACAACCCAAAAAGGAAAGACAGAGGGTAAACGCTAGAACATGCTGGGACGAAAGCAAAAAAGCAACATAAATAAAATAAAAATTTAACTCGACGAAATAAACCAGAAGAAGGAAGACTAAAACGATATGAAGACATGATAAAACAATAGAGGACATTCCAAAAGAACATTCTACCAGGAAGTCGGGGAAGAATGCACGAAGTCATTCTAGCCATATTTACCCAACCCCTCCGCTCGGGCAGGATATGACATGAGGTCAGTTTTTTAAGCGGAGTTTAACAGGTTTGAATTCAGTGTTTTCCTTCTCCTAGACTAGTTGCCTCATCAAGGCCGAAGAACCTAGTCTGCCCTACTATTTACCCATAGCTGGAGGCAGAATAATTGGATTCATACCTTTCCCAAGGGTATTAGTGCTATGTGAAATGTAATCAGTCCAGGATTTGAACTCGTGTCGCCGTGTCCAATTTCTTCGACGATAACCATTACACCACGGGCACATCCTAAGTCATTTTAATAACCAGATGATGAAGAAACAAAAAAAAAATCGAGGCAAAGTGTGGGAATAAAGAGAAAATACCAGAAAAGTCGAAAGTGTAAACAACATGGGAATAGAATTAGAAGGACGCAAAGAAGAACCGAATGCGAAAAAAACACTTGGATTCACTCAGAGTACCATTATGAAAAGTACCAAATTGGAAAACGCCAGGTAGTTAGTATGTATATGGATACCGGTTTAAGAAATTCTCTTCCATCCATGACAGACATGCTATGGAAAAGAATAGATTCTTACAAGAAAAAGATAAACTCGAATGGATGACTAAATGAAAGCCCACCTTGATCCAAAAACACCCGCAAAAACATAACCGCTCCATACAACTACAGGTCTATAACGTGCCTACAGATGATGTAGAAAACATAAATGGCATATATCGGGAAGGAGATATACGATTCCTTAATAAACCACGTACTATTCACTGAAGAACAGAAACAATGCCGCAAGGAAATAAGAGGAACAGGAGGTCTTCGATAGCGAAACGAAACGAAAAAAAAGTAACTATGGCGTTGATTGTCTACGAAAAAGCATAAAATTTGTCCCCCAAAAGTGGACAATAGATTGTTTCAAAATGTACAAAATATCTGACGAAGTTATAAAATTTATCGAACATACCATAAAAAACTGAAGAGTGAAACTGACTGCAGGAGAAAAATGCTTTGCCGAGGTGAAAATCCAGAAAGGTAACTTCCAGGAAGAAGCGTATCCCCATTATAATTTGTAAAAGCGATGATGCCACAAATTCACACACTTAGAAAATGTACAGATGGATACAAACGTTATAGATCGCAAGAAAAATAGACCACTAATGTATAAGATTGACATCAAACTGTTTGCTAAAAATAAAAAGAACTGGGAGCCCTACTATAGGTTGTGAGGATATAGAGTGACAATCTAGGGATGGGATTTGAAATAGAAAAAATGTGCCATGCTAATAAGGAAAAGTAGAAAAGGGCAAATGACGAAAGAAATAGAACTACCAAATCAAGATTTCCAGAACGTACGTAAAAAAGGAAATGTTCAAGTATTTGGTAATATTTGAAGCGGACACCATCAAACAAGCGGGGAAAAAAGAAAAGAATACCACAGGAGAAATAAAAATTACTCGAAACCAAACTATATAGCAGAAATCTTATCAGAGAGATAAACACATGGGCTGTCCCACTCGTAAGATACTCTGGACCATTCTTAAATTGGACGAGGGAAGAAATAAAAAAAATGGACGAGACAACCAGAAAACTGATGACGGTTCGAATGACTTTACATTATAGAGATGATATAGATAGTTCATGTGTGTCAACCAAAAAAAAGAAGAAAACTTGTCAGCATTGAAGATCGCATCGATACACCGATACAAAGATTCGAAGACTACATAAAAATGAATAAAGAATGATTGATTACAGGGACCAGAAACAACACATATAACAAAAGGATCTCCAGAACAAAAAAAAAATAGAAAACAAAAATCGAAACAAAAATAATTATATGGACATTTCAAGCGAAAAACAAGGGAAATCTCACGCGAGAAGACTTGGACTTGGTTAAAAAATAGAAAACTTAGAGAAACTAATATCTTCTGATAGCAGCACAAAACAATGCAATAAAGTCCAACATCGTTAAAGCCAATATAAATAAGACGCAACAAAATAGGAACTGTAGGTTATGTGGTGATAGAGAAGAAATGATCATTTACAAAATAAGCGAATGCAGCAAATTCTCACAAAAAGATTAGAAGACAAAACACGACTGCGTGGGGAAGTTAATCGACTGGGATTTATGACAAAAAAATTTAATTTGATCATAATAATATATGGCATATGCACAAGCCAGAACCGGTCCTGGAGAATGCGGCGCAGAAACTTTTCTGTGATTTTAAAATACAAACAGATTACCTAATCTTGGTCTAAGAACCACACCAAGTAATAGTCACCTAAACATTTTAAAAAAGTGAGAGAACCTACTGAACAGTGGACTTTTCCTTTCCAGAGTAGAATTAAAAGAAAGTGAAAAAATATATATTAATATTTAGACCTTGCTGGAGAAGTAAAAAAAACTGTCGTTCCTGAAGGTAATGGTGATGTCAATCGTAATTCGTGCGCTCGGAACAATCCCCAAAGGATTGATCAAGGGACGGTAAAATCTAGAAATGAGAGGATAAGTAGAGAACATTATTACGATCGATAAGTATACTGAGAAAAGTCTTGGAAATTGAACTGACTTGCTGTCGCTCAAACTCCTGTGAAAAACACATGGCAATTAAAAATAGTCAATTAAAAATATCAGAAGCCTAATCCTAGGTTTAAAGAACCGAAAGAAAAGAACCTGAAAGTAAGACCCTGTATATATTTACCGTTCCAGAAGACTCCGGTGTAAAGAAGAAAAAAAATGAAAAGGAAGAACTTGACATACAAACCTTAGCATAAGGATAAAATTGTTGTGGAAAATGAACGTGACCTGTTGTAGTAAAATTCTTTGAAACAGTCTCCAGGAATGCGTAAAAGAGACCAGGTGAAGTTGAGATAAGAAAAAAAAATCAAGACCATCCAGACAGCAGCACTTACAAATCAGTAAGGATACTTAGAAGAGTCCGGGAAACCTAAGGAGAAATGCTATTACTCAGAAATGGGAGAAAACACATCAGAATGAGAGTTATTTGAAAAGAAGATAAATGAGTGGAAGGAACAAGATGGAAAATAAACAATTTAACGACAAAAATAAATAATGAAATCTGCTTTCCGGTATCGAATCGAAAGATGAGACATTTATTTAAAGTTGAATCGGACTTCACACAGAGCTGATTGTAAAATAAAAAGTGATGATCGTGACGACGGTTTCTTCCATGGAAACTAAAACTCATCAAGAATTAAATAAGGAAACATTGAAAAAAATCAAGAAACGAATGCACCTATAATTCAATGCTCACTTAATAATTTTATATATTTTTTTCATTTTCTGAGGCGTCTGTTTCATGTTATACAAGAAGATATTTACCAAATTACTTAAAAATAAACACTCAAAATGGAAACTTGTCTCCATTTCCTTCTTATTTTTTTATTTTGGTTTTTATTTCGACCATAAGATGCCAACCTGCAGAATTAATCGCCTGATTGTTTCTGAATATAATCAGTTATAGACTGACTTTTATCGAGAATTATACTGCGAGCTATGGAATTTTCCAATTTGTTGTTGTTGTCCAAAGTTCACAAAAGTATCAGACTTCGGTGTAGCAACTGCTTGTATCTAAATTTTAAGAAATGACTAAGATCTTTTCCAAATATAAACACATAGAGGGAATTTTTTCAAAATGTGGCCAACAAAAACTAAGAAAAATATTATTTCTCTAACTTCACTGTTGAAAGCGCAGTTTTCTTAAGCTAACAGCGATGAGACGGTTTGAATAGGTTACTACTCTATGTCACCAGGTACGGTGAGTAGTCTGCGTGTTAGAATAAGCAAAAATTTGAAGGATAGGATTTATGAATTATCAAGCTACTCAAGTAGAAAAAATGCTGTGAATTCGATTCTCTCTCAGAGACATGGCTTTATTCTTGTACTAAACCAAGCTATCAGTAATGAATAAATAGTTAATCCAACCTCGAATACGCTGACTTTACCCCTTACTGGAAGGTTACCCTCCACAAAAAATAAAAGGTTTCCTGAGTATGACACTAAGCTGTATCTGATGACGAGGTTCCAATTTTGAAGATTTAGGGAATGTGGAGTACTCCTTTCATTGCCATTACTGCAAGATTCACTCTGGCCTGGAATAGTAGTACAAGTAAGAAGCTTAGGGTCAAATATATGTTTGCAAATCATTTATAAAAAAGATCTCCAGAAACAACTTTTGGTTTGGTTTAGTTTTATGGCATATCAACCATTTTTGGTTATTTAATAACAAATTCTGCTTTTACATATATATTAAATACATGATTCGTAAGCACATTTTGTAGATAGATACAGTCAAATAATCAAATAGTTCTATTTCTAACAATTCAACTTAACGTATATCAAAGTTAAATGGTTCCAAGTATTGTTTTGTGTTACTAACAATTCATTTAAATAGTTATTTGTTTACACTCAGTTAAGTGATCAAACAGTTCTATTTGATCCATACATAGGACCCTATCAGATATAACCACTCCAGACCAGAGTGGACCTGAGTGTAATTGCAAAGAAACAATTAGAAGAAAACTGGAAATATGAACATACAATCAATGGAATCCCCAAATATTTATACATTAAAAAACCGAATACTAGTTGACATACCCTTAAGATCAATAAATCAATCAATCAATCTCCCTAATATTTAGTATATTTAGTTACTACAAGGTCATTGTAGCAAATTAGATTCGTGATAACTTTTCAACGAAGACTATATTAATGCAAACTGTAAATAATCGTAAAGAATTTATATCGTATATATTTTAGGTATTTTATCAGTAAAAAAAAGAACTATAGAATTTGTCTTACTAAAACTATTATTCACACTTAATTCAATTTTATATACGCAGTTTAAAGGTAGTTGTGGTCGGGTTGACATGCTGTGAAAATCGATCAATGAATGAATCAATCAAACTAACTTGGTGTCATGTCTTTGTGGTGGTCTACTCAGTAAGTGTTGTTAAGTAGAAAACTGACACAACAATCGTTGACTTTTATTTCATCTTTCCTTATTTAAAACCAATCGTGTGAATTAGTGCAATCTTTCTTGAGAAGAGCTTTCGTCACATTTCTTTTTAAAAAAAGAATGTTTCTTTTCAAGGATTTGTATTTTTATTTCCATGCTTTACGAGTGTACAATATATTTTATATTGTTTTCTCTTTCTATCTTCTCCATTTTGAAAGAATTATCTGGGCCACATTTCAAGTGGTAACACGTGTTTGATTCTAATCAGTTTTTCATCTCCTGCATCTCTGCCAAAGTCTTCAGATCGATACGTTCTCTGAATTTACCAGGTATTCTTATTTGACAAAAATTGAGGGGAAAATTGGATTACAGCCCGACCCTTCTTTGTTTTTCTTACCTAATTTGTTTCAAATTAATGTTGTTTTTTTTTGTGTTTTTTTTTCCTGGCTCTTTTCTTCATTACCATGAATTTTTCTTCGCGTGTCTTCATTTGATTTAAAGGTCAATTTTTTTTTTTAAATACTGTCAATTTTTTTTTTACTGGCTAACATTTTATTCCTATTTATTTCCTTCCTTTTTTCTTGTCTTTATGTTTTCTGCATCGTACCATTTTTTTTCAAATGTTCTTCTTTATTTTTTCTGGTTTTATATTTTTTCACATTTTCATGTTTCTCTCCTTTTGTAATAGCATACTATAATTGCTTTTAAAGGGATTTTTTTCTTTCTTTCTTTCTTTTGTCTGCTCTTTTGTTTCTTTATTGTGTTCTTTATTTCTTTCTCTCTTTCTTTCGTTTTTGTTGCACTTACTTTCTTCTATTTTTCATTATTTACTTGCTTTCTGTTTTTCCTTTGTTCGTTTGTTTGTTTGTTTGCTTGCTTGTTTCTTTCTTTCTTTCTTTGTTTCTTTATTTATTTCTTCCTTTTAATTTATTTGTTCGTTTCTTTTCATTTTTTTCTTTCGATATCCGTACTTTTCTTTCTTTCGTTTTTTCGTTTTGTTCATTTATACCTCCTTTCTTTTATTTCTTCTTTCGTTTTCCTTACTCTTACGCGCTTTTATTTTCCATAATTTTGTTTCTTTATTTAATTATTGTTTTCTTTCTTTCTTTCTTTCTTTTTGTACCTTTTATTTTTTCTTATATTTCTTCTTTATTCTCCTTCCTTTTTCATCTTTTGTTCTTTCCTTTTGTCTATCTTCTTTTGCTCCTTCCTTATCTCTATTTTCTTTTCTTTTGTTTCTTCGTAAATACTTACTTTCTTCAGTTTTTCTTCCTTTGTTTTTTCTTTCTTTTATTTTTCAACTTTATTTTTTCTGCTGTTTTTCTTGTTCTTTTTTCTTCTTTCTTACACGTACTTTCTTCAAGTTTCTTTTCTTTTATTTTGTTTATTTCTTTCATAAAGATCTTTATTCTTACCTTGTTTGTTCTATATATAAATTTCCTTCGTATTTTCTACTTTTCTTTAATATTTCATCCTTTTCTTTATATGTTCTGAAATTCCTTCATTAATTCTTTCTTTCTTTCTTAATTTACTAGTATATTCCATGTACGTTTGATTATTCCAATAGAGATCTGCAACGATCACCTTAATGCGACGAAACGATACATTTCTAGACTTGAGTTTTCTCCTTTCTTAGCATCTTTTCATATTTCCTCACCATGTTTTAATTTATCTTTCGTTCCAACTTCTTCTTCCTCTGTTTTTTTTTTTTTCTTTATTTCGTTCTTTATTTCTTTAGTTTACTGAAGAAATGCCAAGTGATAAGAAAGCCAGGCAGTTTATCATTACTTTGTAGCTGCTTATTACTTATATATATATATATATATATATATATATATATATATATATATATATATATATATATATATATATGTGTGTGTGTGTGTGTGTGTGGGTGTGTGTATATATATATATATATATATATATATATATATATATATATATATATATATATATAATGTAATAAAAACCTACGTAGTGACCTATACATTCTCGCTAGCAATGAACAATATTTTGCCTGTTACCTTCGTAAAATCTGCTTCAGAGGAGACTTCACACTTAAAAAAAAAAAAAATAGGAAATCGTTAAATGAGGAGTCCACCTTTCACCGCACCAATTCTTGCATATGTGCTGTGTTGAATGCGGCTTATATTTTCGTCACTGTCACTTCTGGGGAAATACATTATCATCATCTACTGCGCCCTCAACTGTATAAGTAAAATTTGGCCACCATTGTCGAGGGCGATCAGAAGGCGCCCTTTTCAATAGCTACTACACTGAGGTGTAGTGGAGGGCGCTACACTTTTCTCTGGGTTGCTGCACTTTACCCTCGATAGTACCTTATATTGCTGTGTGTTAAGCAAGGAGGTATCAAGTACCATTTTTAAAGTCTTTCGTATGACATGACCTGGGATTGAAACCAGGTCTCCTGGACCATTGGTTAACACTCTACCCACTTGGTCAATGAGCCGGTAATTCTTTCTAATTGTAGAATTCCATTGCACACCTTCGCTGCCAGTTAAATATATATATATATATATATATATATATATATATATATATATATATATATTATCATACTTTCGATTTTTGGCCAATATCATAAAACAGGACAAGATTGTTTGTAACTCTGTAACAAATGCAGCAGATAGGCTCTTTTTCATCGTTGACAAAAAAATAATTGCATTTACAGATGACTTCTTGGGAAAATAATATTTTGTGGCCGATATTTTTTTTCTATTTAATGGTTTTATTGAGTTCCCCTTTTTGTATTTGCAGCCTTTTACATTGATAGTAATTCGGGGCACACCGTGAGAAACGATATCAGCAGCAATAATCTCCTGGGCAAGTTTCTTACCATACACAATGTAGGATGTTCTGACAATATTATAGGAGCATTACTTAGTGTGTATTTAACATATCCACAGGTGATATTAGAATTTAATTAAAAAACATTCAGATCACAACTCCCATTTTCACAATCTCCCGATCTTCAGACGATGAAGCAACGTAACACACACACACACACACACACACACACACACACACACACACACACACACACACACACACAATTTAAAAAAAAATACGTCATGAAAACGAAAATAACAAAAGAAAGGAAGAGGATGAAAGTGAAAATAAAACTCTTATCACCTGACGATCGATGAAATCATGAATCCGGCAGTTGCAATCAGCATGGTTTTGTTTGAAATTTAGTTTTTAAATTCACTTTTAAATTATTTTTGAATTTGATTTCGAATTCGATTTCGAAGTTATTTTGTTCTACAAATAGATATAATCTGGAAATTGAGCACTGTCACAAAGAAGACTTTAAGATTATTAGTTGTCAATTTTTTTTTACATATATACATATGTGTGTATGTGTGTTGTGTGTATGTTTATATATATATATATATAGATATGAAAAAGATTTGGCTGCCTGCATGCGCACACACCAAAACACACTTATATATGAGTGTGTGTATGCGTAAGATTATATATATATATATATATATATATATATAGAGAGAGAGAGAGAGAATAAATTGATAGTTACGCGCAAACACTCAAAAATACACTCATACACACACATATATGTGTTCGTGAGCGTGTATGATTAAATATATATATATATATAAATTGATAGCCGAACATGACCACCCACACATATACATAACCACATATGTATGGGTTAATGCGTTAATATGTGTGTGTGTATGTGCATGTGTGTGTGTGTCTGTGCGCGTGTGTGTGAATATATATATATATATATATATATATATATATATCATGTCACGCCACCAGTACAGATCTCCCTGACGCTCTTCCGCCACCCGTCTCCATCGTCCATCGCTGTTGGTAGGTCTTTAAGGCTACTTCCTGTATCGACACAGAGCTCTAGTGTATAAGTTCTAGCTGGTCTAGCCTTTGCCCTTCCATGTAAAGGGTACCACAGGAGTATGTCACTTATGAGCTCGTCCCTACTATTCCAACAGTGTCTCGCATGTCTTGCTCGTCTAACTTGGATAGTTTTCGTGATGGGTGGAAGGTGGCCGGACAATTGTTGCTTTTATGGGGTGATGCCTCCAGGACTTATTCAGTATTGCTCGCAGCATTCTTGTGTAATTACCGTCAAGCTTATTCTCGAGACGTTTTGATAGCGTCCATGCACTGTATCTGTACAGCAGAATCGACACGACCGCTGCTTGGAAGAAACTGCGTTTTATCTCATCGGTCAGGTCTGATTTCCATATGACCATTAGCCTACCATCAATAGCTGTCCATACCTTTGGTAGTCTCGTGTTTATGTCTGTCTAGGTCGATGAGACAGCTTCTGAGGTAGGTGAATTTGTCTACAAGTCTCAAAGAGCAACTGTTTAGTGTGGAGATGACGCGTCTTTGATTAAATATATTCCATCTTGTGTGCACTGACATAGAGGCCTATGCCTGCACCAGCTCATTCCAGTCTATGTAGGAGGGTTTCGGCTTGGGCGGGTGTATTTGCCAGAAGCGCGATGTCATCAGCGTAGTCCGCCTCCGTAATTGTTTGTGCGTGTTATCTTCTGCTTCTTTCCTTTGTTAGCTTGAAACCGTTTTCTTTCATTTTATCAATAGATGTTCTAAGCTTGTAGTCTAGCGATGATAAACAGGTATGGGGCTCATGTTCTAAACTCGTAGTCTAGAGATGATAAACAGGTATGGGGCTAATGTGTCTCCTTGCAGCACACTTGCTACAATGTCATAGTAGTCTGTGTCCATCCGGGGGAGGGGCGGACTTTTACTTTCGTGTTTTAATATAGCATCATTACGGCTGAAACGGTTTGTTTGGATACGTCATAGGCGAGTAGTATTTGCTCCATCTTCCCTTTGTGTATGGAGTCAAAGGCCTTGGAGACGTCGACAAATAAAAGTGTTGCCTCTAGGTTATTTGCCCGTACACCTTGTAGAATTCGATGGATAGTCAAATTAGTGATGTGGTGCATCTATATCTCCGAAAGCCATTTTGGTTCTTCCTTCGTATCTTCTCAGTTTTGGGTTCTTTGATTGCGTCGTAGAGCATTGAAGATCGTGGCCGTTATGGATGTAACGGTTATACCTCGGTAGTTCTTGATTATTCCGACGTCTCCCTTCTTAGGGAAGGGGAAGATGCATCCGTTTGTCCATATGTCTATTTTATTTTGATTATATACGGCATTACATTGTCGGAGTAGTATGACATTAAATACCCTAGTCTTCCATACTTCTGTTTTTCTATTTTTAATTTTTCTTAGTAATGAACCAAGGTCTTCTTGCGTAAACTGTCCTAATTTGATGTCTAATTGTTTACTCTTAATTTTTGTTATTGGTTCATGTGTAACCTTCGTTAGGTTTCCGAGTAAATTCTCGAATTATTGTTTCCATAGTTGTATTCGTTCTTGGAAGCTTTCAGTTTAGCTTTCACATTGCTCTTCCTTCTGCTCACTTCCTTTACCGTTTGCCATGCTATCTTGGATTGTTTATCTTTAAACTAGTCTCTAATTCTATATATGATAAATTGATAATTTTGCACGTGCTTGCACACAGACACACACACACACACACACACATATATATATATATATATATATATATATATATATATATATATATATATATTATCTACAATATATTATATCTTTCTTTCATCAACTTATTTTTTCCTTGGTCACTTGTTTTCTGCTTTGATCTGTTATTTTTTCCTAATGTCTTTTAATTCTGTATTTTTCGTTTGTAATTCGATTTTATTTATTCAAGAATCCATTTACTTTATTTGTTTGTTACTTCATTTGTCTATCCTTTCTTCAAATTATTTTATCCCATTCCTTTTTCGTCCATGTTCATTTATTGGAATATCCTTTTGCCATTTTACGTCTGCTTTTCTTTTTTCGATTTTTTCTTCTCACGTCTCATGAATACATTTCTCTATTGGTTTCTTTTTTTCTATGTTTTTCTACAATCTTCTCTCTTTTTGTGTTCTGGGTATGGCTCAAAATTGCATTCGATGGCAAGGGTCTACTTCCAGAGACCTGGTAAGTGTTACGTATCCCCTTTTTTTATATTACTCCCAGGTTCATTTGGATCTGCAGTTGTAGTACCTGCTAAGGGCCCGCTAATGGGTCAAATAGATCAGTTTAAAAACCATTGCATTCTATAGAACCACCTGAAAAAGCATTATAGATTTACGTATTATGTAAATATGAAATTACAGTGAACGCTATTATCTAACCACTAGGCAGCGAATAAGTCTTGATGACTTAATATACTGTTAAAACAAACCAATCAGTCAGTTGATCAATCCTTGTGTATTTAATTAATAAACAAAAGATATGATATAGAAGCAATATGTCAAAAATATTCTTTATCTTTTTGTAAGTTCGCGATACATTTACGAAATTATTCGTCTTCGATGGAAGCGAGAACAAAAGAAAACTATTCAGGAACAACTACACAAAGATGTAAATATGATTGTGATTCTCTAACTTATAGGCTTGATATAACCCTGACGGGCTGATATATCGTTAAAGTCAATAAATCATTCAATTTATCGATCATATTCCTTCCTTCTGTTCTCACCTTGAGTTTAATTGCATGATCCTTTTGAATTTCAAAACTGCCTTTCTTTCGTTTTTTTTAATGATTTTCCTCTTTTAATTTTTTTTCATTTCTTCTTTCTTTTTTATATTTTGCTTCTTTTTTTTGCTGATATACCCGAATTTTTCCTATTTGTCATTCTAAAATTGTCGATCTTTGGGTCAAATATTTCTTTTCTTGTCTTTTCTTTTCTTTTTTTCTTTAATTTTATTCTTATTTCCTTTTAGTTATTTCTGAATTTAGACTTCATGAGGAGTAGAGCTATTATATACTCCTTGATTTATTCCTTTAAAATCCCTTCATCGTATTTTTGTCAGGAAAGAACGCCGTTTTCATCTTTTTTTTCCCCTTCGAACATATTTTGAAACTCCTGCTATTATCTATTTGTGACACTATTCTCTTAAAATTCTTATTTGAATTATTCTTTTATTCTGTTTTAAACAATTCTATCTATTCCGTATTCAGTTCGTCATCTCTTTTTTCACTAACCATCATTCAATCCTTTTCTTGTTTTTTTTTCTTTCGATTTCTTTTCGTCTACACATTAGCAAGACAATAAGCTCTTTTCTTTGACAATTAACCTTTTACATGCACCCTATAACTTTTGTCTTTTTATTTGCTTTATGGCATTTAATTCTTTGGATATTACTTTAAATATATTCTATCAAACAGCCCTAAATTCTCATGTTAACTTCAAATACGCTTTCCAGACGTCTCATAACCTACTCAGACATATTCATACACAACTGGAATGCTTCATAGAAGAATTTAGTAAAAAAATGCTCTCACCGAAAACTAAATCTGTTTACCAAGCAATTTTTTTAGATAAATACAACAAATACATGAATTCCCATCTTTGCTTAGTTAAAAGAATTTGCAAGTAAATAACATTACAGAAGCAAAATAAATTGATAATACTAAAAATACACCCCACAGTCGTGATTTTAAATGATACAAACTGATAAAAATCTAATTATTCCAGTCTTTTCATTACTACCAGAAACACACGGATAATAGCGAACTATATATGTCGATGTTGTAAGGTCTTAAATTTGATTTCTGGCGACAATATTCTCAGACTAATTTATAGAACTTACGAAGATTTGCTTAGTCTGGCACGCAAACTTCCGACTGTTCGAGTATCTGCTCTATCTCTTTGGCACAATAGGTACTATAAGTACTCTGAGGTACTAAAAACAATCCCGGGTACTTAAAACAGCCAGAGATATAATAACAATCTGAGATACTGTAATAAGTACTCCAAGGTACTAAAAACAATCCCGGATACTTAAACAGCAAGAGATATAATAACAATCTGAGATACTGTAATAAGTACTCTGAGGTACTAAAAATAATCCCGGGTACTTAAACAGCCAGAGATATAATAACAATCTGAGATACTGTAATAAAAATCGAACAAGATGACTGCTATACCTTGGCTTTAATAATTTAAAAACCTTTTTAGCTAAGATGCGACACAAAGCCGTATAAATGAAGCATCCAATGAGACTCAAACTGAGAAGGTTTGCAAGCCCAGCTTGCTAACCGTTACACCACCCAAGGCACCAAATACCCAAGCTTTCTTCAGTATACATAAACTATGATGATACTTATCATAATGAATACATAAATGTGGCACAAGGCAGAAAATGAACTAGATATACTGGTCATCGCTAGCCTAATATTAACTTACCTAATTCCACAGTGATCCAAAACGTACTATATTCCCCACAACGATACAATTATTCTGAAACTCTTTCACATTACAACCACCAAAACAAACAGTTTGCTAAATGGGTGTCTAACCTAATGTAATTTTTATATAATTATGAGGGTAGAGGGATGATTAAATTTTTATTTACAAAAAATATATTTGCAAAAATATAATATATCCCATGAAAAAATAAGCGTGTACAATAAACCTATGCAAATAAAAAAAAGAACGTTAGTATTGTCGCAACCAACTCACAGACTAACATGGGTGAAAATCAATTCACCAGTCGAAAAAATGCGGCGGCCGAGAGAAAAAAAAATCAAAAACAGTTATCCAAAGAACTGCAGTCACTATCATCAAAAAGGATGAGATGGGGATAAAAACAAAGAAAAAGGGTTTTTTAAATATAAAAATGGGGCTGATGAGCTTACCTACTTTGGAGAAATTGAACCGCTTTATTAAAGCCAAGTCAAATACTAGTCTCATTTACCTAGGGTGGGTTGTTACTGAACGTTCCAAGGACCAAAAATCCTTCTCAACTGGTAACCTCTATCGAGAACTCGTAGTACGTTCCACACGACAAGCACGGGCGAATTCCTCCCACTTTTAGCCGATTTCGAAAGAATAGAGTCTTTGTCTTTCAAACGGATATTTAATTTTAATGTTGTGTTTGTGGTAGAATAAATGAGACTCGAACTTCCACTTGAAGATTTGCAAATCTAGCTTGCTAACCACTACACCACCCAAGGCAGCAATTTGGTGTTTGTAAAACGCCACCAACGACTGAAAAAAAGAAAGATTGGCCTTCGTGGAAGAACTTCTGTCACGTCGTCCAAACCTCAACTCTCATAATGCCGATAAACCAGAAACATAGTGTTCAAACTAATTCGACTACGGAACTACATTGCTACGTGCGAAACTGGCTTCCAAGACAAAAAAAAAACTTTCTATTCAGTACGTTTGTACAGTAACGTACGACAGGGCAGTGAAAGAAGGCGTGCTTGATCGACTCTTCCATAACTAGGCGCCCACTGGCCAAATTGCTAGAACCACAGTGAAAAGCTTCTAGCCAGCCTAGAGGGTGTTCCGAATCACCAGCCAAGTGTACAAATCTCGTTGTTATTGTGATACCTCATTCTGGGTGCCCACGTCTACAATAAGCGATTTTTGTCCTTCGTCTTACTGAGCTCCTCGGTTAATACATCTCGAAAGTTCCTCATCCCTTATTAACATTCGGCTTGCTGTCAGAGACACTAATTTGCAACTGTGAGAAAAAATTAGAGATAGCCGACATTCACAATAGAAAGGGCTTTCGTTTTTGTGTAATCGGCTAGTCTTTTTATTATTCAAATGCATACTTCATAAAGTCGGACTGTTTTCTTAGGATCTTCTTTTCCAGAATTCACTTTTTCATCGTGTTTGCACATCAGAACAAGGAATCTGAGACGCAATATATGGCAAAGTGACACTACGTTCTTTACTCGTGGGCGGCCTTCGGAAGGGCAAAAATGACAGATCTCATGACGCTCTAAAAGTGACCGGTTGCCCCAAATTAACTAGAACAGTAATCTTTTTCGATGAAAGAGAACAATACATGGGAGTGGAAGTACAGAAGTATTGTAAAGAAGGAAGTGGTAAATGTGCGAGCCATACACCTACTTTGAAACCGAACAGCGGCAGCGGCCACGACTTTTCCCAATACTTATAACCAATAATTCTTCAGCTAGAGATCTAGACACAACCAGACGTTGGGTATCTTGCACGGACCATCTGTCTCTTTGAAGAGGAAAAAAAACAGCCATAAACCCACCGATTTTTCATGTCTAATTTTGGTCCCTGGTACCCCTCATTCTTCTCGATTTCTTTGCGGACCTCTTCAACCTCGACAGTGCTCCTTACCCTCACACACTAACATCGTTAGAATAAGCAGAATACAAAACGGTGGTTTCAAAGGTAAGGTTTCAACGTAAGGACGTACAGCATGACCGAGATTTGACAACATTGACGAACTGATTGAGACTAAGTGAAGGTTGTGGTCTTATCCCGTTTACTCTGACACAAAAGAAAGGCGGATCCAGCTGCGAAATCCTAACTCAGTCCATGCGCTCAAGTGAAAAGTTTCAGAAAGTAATCATGAAACTCCATGGCTTTGTTAGAAGTCTAACATTATCCACCCGACGATGTAACACTTGTGATATGTCTCTATAAAGCCTGTTCCTAAGCTCGTAATTCTTGAGAGGTTTTCGTTGCCTCGCAAGATATTCTTATTAAACTAGTCATAACTACTAGAACCTGGTACATTTTTATGTAAAACACCCCGCTCCACCTTAGCTACGTTCTATCTTTCGCCGTTAACACCCTATCTTTGCCCAGTCGGCTGGGGCGGTAGAATACACCGAATGCTTCTCTGCAAAAAGGTAGGACCCTCTAACGAATGTCCTGGATATGACTCTAAACAAATTGATTGGGAGGTTACTGTAATGTGGGAGCTTTGGGGAAAGCGGAGTACTCTATCATTGCCTTTGCTTCCGATTCCACTCTGGTCCGGGGTGGTAACACCTGATAGGTTTCTATGCATGGATTAGAACTAAACTATGTATTTATGCTAAACTGAAGTTTTTTAAAATTAAGCTGTTTTTTTATGCTAAATTAAAATTTTGGATAAAGAACTGTTTTTGAAATTGAAACTCTACTTACGCTAAACTGAATTATTTGAAAAAGAACTGTTTTGACAAAAACTATACTTAAAGGAAACTGAATTTTTTGCATTAGTACTGTTTGACTTAACTGAACAGCTTGAAATAGAAATGTTTTTGACGCACTGTGTACATATGCTAAAGTGAATTGTATGAAATAGAGCTGTTTATTAGCATAAAATAAATTTGACCTTAAATAACCTACAAAGGTTGATATGCCATAAAACCCGAAAAATGAAAGAAACAAACAAACCACCCTAACTATCGTAGACGCTTACGCTCGTTGCCCTGTCAATCTATCTATCTTGAGTCTTCTACAAGAATCGGCAGCAAAGGATTTAATTCTATTCTTACGCTTTGTCCATAGAGTATTCCCAATTATGGCATATGTCAATTCCTGTTTTAGCGTCAGTTTTATTTAATCCAGAAAATCCTTCTGGTCCAACAAGGAAATGTTGAATTTTCAGTAACTAGGCATCCAAAGCTTAGCCTTATCTCACGTAACTGACACACAGACTAGTTTGTGGTCATTTTAGCGGTCGAACGAACAGTTCACTTGGGGATTATATTACGAGGTTTTACTTACAGCCACATTTCTCTCAATTAAGACTTGTATTAGCTATCTCGACGTGAAGGCCGTTCCCCTATCAGTGTGAATGTACGCTAGTGCATCGAAAATTAAGAACAAGGTGCAGAGATATTGTTTTATTGTTTCAACTTGAAAAAGCAAACGGAAACATACAATATTCATCGATTCCCGTGAGAATATATTTATTTCTAGTCTTGATTGGTATCATCGGCCCCTTGAAATCTAAGTCAAACCTTTTGAAGTGTAGTGTGGCTTTCACTAGAGTTCCTGGTTTTAATTTGTAGGATCGTGATTTGATGACCAAACACATTCGACCATTGTTCATAATTCTCTGAACGTCCTCAGCGAAGACAGGTAAATTTCGACTACGGATCAAATGTAACTTTCTAGTTATACCTTGGGGAATTACCTTTGTGCATTTTTAGGAGATACTCAGTGTTCTTTACTATTTCTAACCGCTCAAGAAAGGATGCTTGCAATATCATTTTTGTTTTGCTTGGACGATAAATGACGTTGAACAAAAAGCAGGAAAGCTCTACTTTTCATCTGGTTATTTTACTGGTGGTAGGCATTTTGTGGTACATGTTTTAAAAATTCTGTCTTTGGTGACCTTGCCTTCCATCTCGTGAATATGAGGTCGCTGAGAGGGATTCAACAGTGTAAATCGGTTTATATTTTGCGAGGACTCGGTTACCATTTACATTTAAAAGAATAGTTATTGAAAGATGTCGATCGTGTTAACCAGAAAGGTATAAAATTTTTCATTGAGTTTCTTCAGTTCTTCTAGCCCATAGAGATATATCAAAGTTCTGAATTGTTTTTCTTTGTTTACAAGCGAAAGTGCTCCACACTAGTTCTATATAGTGTGAAGACCTTCATAATGTTGGTAACCGAGTTTTATTTTGAAATAGATGGGACGTGTCCTTTTCCCAAAAGGAGGCATGGATTTCCTCTGTTATTTGGACATGAACTCTTCACAAAGGGAGCAAAAATATCAGGATGATTTAGATACATTCTTCGTGGAGAAGGCATATTATCGCCTATAAATAGTGTAACATAGCTAGATATACGGCTGCGTGAACCGTACATATAATGTTCAAAAAATGTTCATATATAACATAGGAATCCCAAAACACAAAAAAAAAAAAAACACTTACGACTTCTTACCTTTGAGTTAAAAGGTTTTTCGACATAAGGAGAGAGATACCATCTTTCTATGTTGATTTTTCCATCCCCCCACCAACACGTGCGGCGCCCGTAGCGCAGAAATTCGTCTGGCCTCGCCTAGATCTCAATCTCAACTGACTTTTCTCAAATGTCAGCCCATACTTCCAGTGTGTGACGTCACTCACATCCCTGGTCACATCCTCTTTCTGGGATTTTTATTGTGACATTCCTGAATGACACGTCCGCTCTGCGCACGCGCGTTAACACCTGCGCTCAAGTTTGCACCTAACTAACCCATGCACTGAGCCGAAAGGTTCTCTGCCTAACTAAACCCAAAGGCAAGATATATAAAACGAAATCCCTCAGCCATTATATTACAATAGGAAATGCAGCGTTCAGTGAAAATTCCTAATGAGTACATTATCTCAAAAAGTAGAGCTTTCCTCAATAAACCGGGCATTTGGCGAAATGAGTAGAGTGTTCACCAATGGTTTGGGAGACCGGGTTTAATTCCAGGTTGAGTCATACCAAAAACTCAAAAATTGTACTTGATACCGTCTTGCTTAATAGAGCATTATAAGGTAAAAATCAAGGGTAAAGTGGAGCAATCAACCAAATGGAGTAGCGCCTTCTTCTACAAATCGGTATAGTAGCTATTTAAAATGGGAGACTTCGGGTCACCTTCGACTAGGTTCGCCAAATTTTTACAATTAATGAAGATAATCTTTTTTTTTTCTATGGATTGATTACACCGAGAATCAGATATAGGATCTGAGACATTAAAACACTTTTTAAAATTAGTTTTCCGTTATACTCAACCTGATGTACTCTAAACAAATGCAGTTTTATAAACAATATGAGGTACAATGAAAAACCTAAGGTACTATGGACAAACCTAGATACTATAAAGGAGGTGCCCGTGGTGTAATGGTTATCGTCGCAGGATATGGACACGGCGACACGAGTTCAAATCCTGGACTTGACTGATTGCATTTCACATAGCACTAATACGCTTGGGAAAGGTATGAATCCAAATATTCTCCCTCCAGCTATGAGTAAATAGTAGGAAAGACTAGGTTCTTCAGCCTTGGTGAGGCAACTAGTCTAGGAGAAGGAAAAGTCTGAATTCAAACCTGTCAAACTCCGTTTAAAAAAATGAACTTGTGTCATACCCTGCCCGAGCGGAGGGGTTGGTAAATATGATACAGAATCTGAGTTTTCTTGAGTTAGGTAGTGGAGTAGAACCAATGCTTTAAGAGTGATTTGACTGAAATCATTAAATTTTACTTTCGCAAAAGACCAGAAGTAAATGACAAACACTGGATATCTTACTACATAATAGCAATGGGTCGGTGAGACAGTATTAAATACACTACACTCAACTAACAACTAAGTGTGACTCGATCATCATCATCATCATCATGTCGTGCCGCCAGCACAGATATTCCTGACCTTCTCTTTCCGCTTTTCCTTATCGTTCATCGCCTCTGGCAGGTCTTCAGGGCTACATCCTGTATCCTCACATAGCTGCTGTATGTATGTTCTAGCTGGTCGTCCTGCTTTTGCTCTGTCATATGTAGGGGTCCATTGGAGTATATCACTTATGAGCTCGTCTCTGCTTCTCCAGCAATGTCCTGCATGTCTGGTTCGTCTAATTTGGATAGTTTTCTTGATGGGAGGCAGGTGGCCGTATAGATGGTGCTTTGCGAGGTGTTGCCGCCAGGTCTTATTCAATCGATCATATGGAAATCAGACCTGACCGATAAAATGAAATGCAGTTTTTTCCAGCCAGCGGTCGTGTCGATACTGCTGTATGGATGCACCACTTGGACGCAAACAAAACGGCTGGAGAAGAAGCTAGACGGCAATTACACAAGAATATTGCAAGCAATATTTAATAACTGACTCCCTACAAATTTAAAAAAAAAAGGAATTTTGGGAGTATAAAGCTCACTATTCAATAGTGACTGATCTGTGAGTATAACCTTGGTGATCTTAATAATACGGTAAGGTACCTGTTTAGAAAATATGAGGAGCCAAAATTATGGCCCATTTTTTAAATAAGATTTGAATTGTAAAAAGGACACTATCGCTGAAACAAGAAAATATCAAGACATTCAGTTAAATATAAAACGATAATTTTAAACTGTTGAATCTTTTTTATCTGTCTTTTACATGTATTTATTCACAAATACAAAACGACACTCAACTGCTGCAGTAAATTACGTTTAAATAATACCCTCTGTTGAAATATAAATAGGCAAAATCTATTATTTGGTGGCTAGTATAAAATCGTTTGAAACATTATAAAAAGTGTTGAATCATCTGGTTTGGTTGATGGCTAATAAACACGTGGTCGGTTAAAAACCTTGCTGTAATTGGGTGAAAAGATCAGGTGATCGGTTGATCCAAGAAGTTTAGATAGAAGATGAAGTCAGCCAGTTAAAAATAACCAAGAATTTCTTTCATAACCGTGATCACTGATTCGCCGTGAAGTCAGACGGATGATGAGAAATGGAAGTTATTTCGATATGAAAATAATATGTGTACACAAAATGTGTCCGAGTTTTTCTTCATGACATCAGAACAAAAAGCATTTAAGGCCGGCACAACTCACTTCAACATTGATAGCAACACGAAAGGACTGAGAACATTTGGGATAGCGGTGACAACGGCAAAAAAGAAACAAACATGGCAAAAGGAGTAGTGGTGACAGAAACACGAAGAAACGAGTTTGGCAATGTACTACGTAGCAATGTACTACTACGTAGCAATGTACTACGTAGCAATGTACTACTAGCAATGTACTACTACGTAGCAATGTACTACGTAGCAATGTACTACTACGTAGCAATGTACTACTACGTAGCAATGTACTACGTAGCAATGTACTACGTAGTACAATGTACTACGTACAATGTACTACGTAGTACAATGTACTACGTAGTACAATGTACTACGTAGCAATGTACTACGTAGCAATGTACTACTACGTAGCAATGTACTACGTAGCAATGTACTACGTACTACGTAGCAATGTACTACGTAGCAATGTACTACGTAGCAATGTACTACTACGTAGTTTGGCAATGTACTACGTTGGCCTACTACGTAGGCCAACCTAATATAATCTCTGAATAAGACGTAAAACCAAATCTAACACTTTTCCTGCAGTGGTGAGTTTAATAATCTACGAAAACACAACTATACAACTTATACTAATCTAATTTAGTTCTACTTAATAAGTAAATAGCTTTATGTATTTTTACTTAGGTGTAAAACTTGGAGTGTATCAAGATCATTCTCTGATGTTGTGAAACAACTTATTAAAGTAAACGGTATTTCTTCCAACGCGACCCTTTAATGAATGTGGTATACGGACATTTATGTAATTGTTATCATCATTGAAAAGGACTCTGCGAATCGATTCAAAATGCTTTAGGGGCTGTTTACATATCACAAGGAGCTCACAATGTTGTATATTGACTTCCAACCCGGCCAAACATGCCATTCCAAAGACGGCGGAAGTTGCATATTCCGTTGGCGTGGGCGAGCTTGGCTGACAATATGGAACAGGGTAAAATCCCACGGTACAGTCACAAACTGATGCACCGGAAGAGGGTGACCTGTGAACTGCTTGACAGTTATATCCGCTCGATGATGACTAAAACATGCCATTCCAAAGACGGCGGAAGTTACACATTCCGTTGGCCATTTATGGGAAGAGATCGCGGGGGCGTGGAGGCGTGTCCATATCTCCGCGTGGAAGTTTGATGGTAAATATAAGGCCGACGAATTGAACGGAAGACAGCGAAAAATTCCACTGTTCACGCAAGCTTGTCCCGTCGTTGCCCCGTGTGCGTTTTCTCGGCCATCATCTACTTACATCGAAGAGTCCAGGCCTCATAGACGAACAATTCTAATACCTCTCCTGATTGCTCCTACTTCACACAAGCGTCCGTCGAGAAAATAAATATGTATTTTTATTACGTGTTGTGGTTTGTTTGGCCAGAGCGAAACGTAACAATACACTTCGGTAAAATAGGAATCAAGTCATCACCCTAAATATTAACGAAGATTAAATACTTTAAGATTGGTGTATCAACTGGTTTAAGAGAAGAAAACTTTGAATTCAAACCACTAAAATAAGACTAAAACAAAACTGATTCTGTGTCACATATTGCACGTGGAAAAGAGTTAAGGAAATATATACGGACACTTGTTCTTCACCGGAGAAAATTCATTACTTGAGGTGGGGATTATATAAAAGATAGGGATTTGAAGGGGATAACTTCCACCTTCTTATGTTGTTATTGTTTTCCTGGTGTCTGTTGAAATTCATAAGGTAAGAAAAAAGAGAGGTGTTATATTTGGATTACCCATCATATATATAAGCATTTCCCACAAGCACACAACCACATACACACGCAAACACAAAAACAAACACACGCACACAGAATAAAAAAACGGAGACACACAACAATTTTCTGTGAGCAGGTGTATATATATATATATATATATATATATATATATATATATATATATATATATATAAGTGCTTTTATCCGTGTAGTGGGTAGAATGTTCGCTAATGGCCCTGGAAATCGAGATTCAATCCCAGGTCAAGTCGTACCGAAGACACAAAAAATGGCCTGGATACTTCTTTGTTTAACACTCAACATTATAAGATACGTAACAAGGTCTAAAGTGAAGCAATCCAGGAAAAGGAGTTGCACCCTCCCTTAAACCTTGGTGTAGTAGCAATCGAAAAGGAAGCTTTCGGGTCACCCTCGACTACGGTCAGCAACTTTACTCATATATATATATATATATATATGCATGTGTGTATGTGTGTGTGTGCGTGTGTATGTATGCTTATGTATGTGTGTAAAGTTTTGTTCGTGTTTCATGCATCTGGGCATATATATATATATATATATATATGGGGGGTATAATCACAAATATATATATATATATAGAGAGAGAGTTACATAAAATATATAAAGAGAGAGAGAGAGAGATATGTGTGTGTGAGTATGTGTGTATTTGTTTTGTGATTATGAGTGTTTATATATACATATATATATATATATATATGTGTGTGTGTGTGTGTGTGTGTTTGTGTGTGTGTGTTTGAGAGAGAGAGAGAGAGAGAGAGAGAGAATATTTTTAAGTATATGAGTATGCATATATATGTATATATGTGTATGTGGTTGTTATCTTTTTTATTCTTTTTTATTTTGCTTTTGTGTGGGGTGGGTGGGACGGATAGTTAGACATACAGACATACAGACAGAAAGACAGAAAATCTGTGAGACAGAGTGATAAATATTTTGGTCAATGAAATCCGACAATGTGATTAAGATTATGCCTATAGACAAATGAAAACCAAGTTGGTGAAAATAACAATTTATATTATAATTCCTTCTCTTTGACACGTTTCTCTTTTCAAAGTTTCATCAGATACCAAGAATTTCAAAAAATCCTCAAAAAACAAAAATCAAAATAAACAAAAAAAAAGTCATCGGTGTTGTTGATGTATTCGTCATGGAAACAGACGTTTAACGTTTGTTGTTTAGGAGTTTTGGAAATATTACAATTTTCTAGCATCTGATTTTGAAAATTTTGTCGTAATTTTGAAAGTTTTTTTGGAGAATATCTGAGCTTCATCTTGTAATAACCAAACTGGATTTTTTATTATACATTATGCGTAGTGTGTATGTAGATTTAAGCAGGTTTTAACAAAACAGAATCGAACATTAAACAAAACTGAAATCTTCTCAAAAATATTTTCTTTTGGAATTAAAAACACTAATGCCAGAGAGTCTTCCATTGGTCGAAGCAACTCTGAACCTTTACTATTTGCCCTGCATGGAGCAGCCTTCTACTTGTGATTAATGTTCTGTTTAGGCAAAAAATAAAATAAAATAAAATGAAAAATAAAAACAACAAAAAAACAAACATGGAACAAAATCGGATCAGGCGGTGTGGGTACTTCCCTTTTCATTCACAAAATATTGAGTTTGACTTCATATCATTTTTACTTGATGCCTACTCATCTAGACTTGAAATTGTTATATAATAGATTGCTTGAATCTATTATTTTTCAGGTATTGTATAGTGGTTTAAATCTGTCACGAAATTAGATTAGTCAGTCATAATAATTTTGATTACTCATCTTTTTGACACTTGATCATCAAAGAGAGATAGCAATAGATTTGAGTGAAAGTCTCTTAAAATGTTGTTAATATTAAATCCACTTCAAATTAATCATAATTCATTACATTTCTAACATATGGTTGATGGGTTGGGTCTAATGGCGTATCAGCCTTGGTATGTTATTTAATGTCAAATACTATATATACACATATAATACATAATGGTGGGAGTGTCCTCATGATGTAATGGTTAAAGCGATGGACAGCGAAATAGCAGTAAGCGAGTTCGAACTCCAGTCGCGCTATTACGTTCACTTTTGGTCAAATGTATGAACCCACTTATCCTCCCAGCTATGTGTTAAATGGTACCACAACTGTTAATTTAGGGGAATTGCTTTGGCATTAAATAACCTACAAAAGTTAATATGCCACCAAACCTACATACATAATTTGTTAACGCGTATTTTCTAGATGACTTTTTTTAAACAAGCAAGAGCTCATTTGTCTGCACACAGTTGAATTATTTCAAGTGTTTCTCTCAACCACGAGAAATTCTATTCGATATTAATTAATTTTTTGCACACATTTAAATGCTTTCAGTTAATGCTCTGTAGTAGTAATTTAATCTAAGATCAGCCATTTGATTGCCCTCAGTAAAATGAATATACATATGTTTAGTAAGAGAATAGTTCTTTGGTTATATTTTAAAAAAATGAGTTCGAGCTAATTTGTTTCATACAATTAAGTATTACTCTTGTTTACTCACAGTTAAATGATTCCATGTATCGCTACCTAACGCTAAAAATTTTGCTTAATATTAATCATGAGTTGGCACTCGGTGAAGTGGTCACAAGTATTGCTGTTTAACACTAATAATTCTGTTCAATATTACTTAATCGTTAGCAGACATTTTCCTGTTCCAAAATATTGCTTTGTAACACAAACAATTCAATCAACATCAATCATTTTAAATTACAAAGTGATCTATATGATACATATATGGGACACAAACGCGTACTACCACTCCTTGTCCAGTCGGCAAGGGTTGTAGAATACACTGACTGCATTCCAACTGAGAGGTAAGATCCCCCCCCCAACGAGTGTCCTGCATATGACACTAACCAGTCTGATGTTAAAGTTCAAGTAATTCTAAAGCTTTGGGGAATACTGAGTACCCCTTTATTGCCATCGCTCCGTGGTCCACTTTGACCCGGAGTGGTAACACCTGATAGGGACCAATCTATTGGTTAAATAGAAGTAAACTGATCATTTATACTAAGCCAAATTGCTTGAAATAGGACTGTTTTGACATTTAAACTACGTACTTATGCTAAACTGAATTGCTCAAAATAGAACTGTTTTGACATTTAAATGTGTGTTATATCCACATTATACTTACACGAAAGTGAATTGTTTGATAATAGAACTGTTAATTTGCATAAAAATGAATTTGGCATTAAATAGCATACAAAGATCGATATGCCATAAATCCGAACAAACAAACAAACAAGCAAACAAAAAACACTACCACTCCGAGTCAGGTTGGACCTGAGACGAATGGTAAGAAAAGGGTTGTCCCTAGCCCCATAACTGGACCCTCATCATCTGGTAGTTTAGTCTCATATCCAGGAAACTCGTTGAGTGTGTTTTTAACCCTTGACTGAGATGCAGACGGCGTATTCTACCACAACCAGCCGACTTGGCAGCAAACGGTATGAATATGATTTTCAATGGAAACATGGTGGATATAAAATATACAGCAATATATATATATATATATATATATATATATATATATATATAATCCTCGTGCAAAAAAAAATTCCGATCTAAAGACTAAGTAAGTTTTAGCTTTTTACAAATTCACTCTCAATTTTTGTATTTGTATTAAAAATAGTCTGAACATCGTTTCTGTGATAATCTTTTTTTCTTTACATCATGATAATATCTACTTCTTAGAATTAGTGCTTGTCACAAATCCATAGATACCAGGATAGACACGTTACTGAGGTGTGAATGCTTGAGAGCATATTCTGTGACGAAGGATCATCAAAATTTACTACTTGAACTAGGAAAACTTATAAACGAGTCCATCTTTTCACCCTGTAGAAATGTGAAGTCACGTGGTGAGAACTAAAGAAAATGATATAGATATCATTCCGCAGACAAATAAAGGTGGTTTTCAAGAGATATGCAAACATGCACGTGCACTCACACAGCCATACTCACGGGTTATACACAAAGGCAAATTTACATACACAGAGAAATATGATTGCTCTCTCTCTCTCTCTGTCTCTCTCTCTGTCTCTGTCTCTCTCTCTCTCTCTCTCTCTTTCTTTCTCTCTCTATCACTTTTCCCTCGCTGTTTGTCACAAACATATATGCACTTAAAAATACTCAAACACAAACAGTTGTAAATCAATAAGACAAAGTGAAACAGATATTAGCATACTTATAATGACACCAACCAAATAAGTCATTTTTTTTATTATTCTTGTATAAAAATATTTTTTCGACTCTGCACGTTGAGTTTAATACATTTTTAATCACAAATTACTTATACGTTGACATTGAGCCGTTGACATTGCGCACTCAAATTGAATACACTACCCCTCATTATTTCTTCTCGGATTATATATATATATATATATATATATATACATTGTTTGTAGAAGCGTATGCATAATAAGATATTTTGGAAATTATTAAAATATTCTTAATTTCTAAAGATCGGGAACGTTCTTTTTTGTCGTTTCTCTTCACAGAATTATGTCAGTGACAATAAAACTGATTAAAAATGCACCCTAAACCAAAGGAGTTAGTTAGGGTAATAATTTTTTTTTTCTCGTGGTTCAATGGGGTTGTTGAAAATTAATGATGAATAAAACAATTTTGGAGACAGAACTCAGGTTTATGCCTTGTTATAAGGAAGGTTTCCAGTTTTGACAACTGAGATTCATTATCTGAATTTGTGTGGATGGTAAACATGATTGGCTTATATACGGCTGCGCAATACAGATTGTCCAATAGGTGACGAGAAATAGCGGAAGAGGATTTTTTGATTGCTCGGCGCGGCAGTATACCCAGACTTATATGTGTAGTTATTCGAGAAAATACGTTATATCCAAAATCTCTAAGTCGTTCGACCGATGTAGTAAACATCGTTTTTGCATGAAAATTTGTTGGTAAGAGAGCTTTTTTGGAAAATAACTACATTGTTTTTGAAATTATGTGGGGGGAACAGCACATCGGATTTAATAATAATTCGTAAATTAGCTAAATTAAAGCAACGATTAACGGATCTTTTAATTCACTCAAGTAATTTTAAGTAGCCGTTGCCAATCCACGGTAATCTTAGATATACATGATACCTCTCTGTTCAAACTTTATCTTAGTGGAGAACTGCACAAACTTATATTTGATGGTGGAAGTTATTATATCCAAGGGATGTCCATTCTTCAATAAAGTCGTATTGATAAAATTGAGTTTGCAGAATGTTTTGTAAATTAAAAAATCCGTTAATCGATAAACATAAAATTTATATTTCTATTTGTCTTATCACTTTTGTTCATATTAATCTCTCTCTCTCTCTCTCTCTCTCTCTCTCTCTCTCTCTCTCTCTCAATATATATATATATATATAGAGAGAGAGAGAGAGAGAGAGAGTAAATAAGCAGCCTCAAATACATATACATAATGGACAGACTGATACATGGCTAGATATAATGGTAAATAAACGTTGATAGAAAAAGACTAAACGATAGATAGATAGATAGATAGATAGACTGGTTGGTTGGTTGGTAGGTTTGTATTTCTGTACATGTTATATTGATGTCAGTATATGATTTGAAATAACATATGAACGCATATCCAGCCTTGTAGATTATTTAATAACAAAAAAAGAGATAGATAGATAGATAGATAGATTGAATGACTGTTCAATCTTTTATACCTATCACATTTGATATCAGTATATGTTTTGGAATAAAAGATGAACTCATATCAAACGTATAGGTTATCAAATGTCAACCAAAAAAAAATATGTATGTATATATAGAGAATGAACAAATTGTTACAGATAGATAGATAGATAGATAAGTCTTTTATTTCTCGAAGTTATACGCTGTGTAAGCACGTGGAGCTTTTACAAGCGAACATATATTTCCTTTTCAAAAGAGTGAAAAGCTGATACAATTTTCCCAGGCTTGGAGAATATTTAGTAGGCGATGAGAGCGAGTTGAACGCATTTGCACTGAAACACGTTCAGAAAAATGGCAGAAATTATGAAAATTCAATAAGTAAGCACAATAATACGTTGGATCATTTATATCATGAACAATAAATAAGCGTAAAAGGATTGAAGAAATGGTTGTTAGAATGGAATCAATGAAATATTAAAAAAACACAAAGTAAATAAATGAAGAAGACATGAAAAAAAAAAAAGAGAAATCATAAAGAATGAAGAAAAATGCTCGCAGAAGAAACGATGCAAAAAGAAAGGAAGGTAAGTGGGCAAACATAGAATGCAGATCACTAAACAAATAAAAGGATCGTGTATTTATACAACCTCTCGGTTAGAGCAAGATACGACACAAGATCAATTTTTCAGCTGAGTTTAACTGGTTTGAATTTAAACGTTTCAATCTCTTTGACCGCTTAAAATATCAAAGTTAAAAAGTCCAATCTGCTCTATTATTTTCCACAAAATGGAGGTAGAGTAGTCAGATGCGAACCTTCCCCAAGCGTATTAGCACAATATAAAATGCAAATAGCATCGTTCAGAATTTGGACTTGAGTTACCTTATCTATTTCTAACAACAATAACCGTTACCCCACGAGAGCCTCATCAATCAAAAGAGTGAAGACGAGAAACGCTCAGAAGTGGGGGCAATGGAAACTCTAATCAAATGCAGGAAGAGTTATAACACCGTTGCGTAGAACAAGATTACCGCTACAGAATAAATGTAATATATTGCCTTGACCGGTGGAGAACCCAGTGGATGACGTTGACAAATATTTACGGTCATCGATAAAATCATCGAAGTGACTATATCCGAGGCAAAAAAAAAATGTGTTGATGAAAGCAGTGACAAATGGAAAACTAGCAATACCTGCGAGCAAATAATGGCTAATGAAAAACAAGTATTGTGTGGTTGAAGAGGCACGACCATGAGGATTGTGTGGAAGTTTTAAGACTATATGAGGTCTATAATTTTGGCTGAAATTCAGTTT
The DNA here is from genome assembly GCA_963585895.1 of Sepioteuthis lessoniana. Classification (NCBI taxonomy): domain Eukaryota; kingdom Metazoa; phylum Mollusca; class Cephalopoda; order Myopsida; family Loliginidae; genus Sepioteuthis; species Sepioteuthis lessoniana. The sequence goes on from OY757910.1 coordinate 100,508,767, forward strand.
CCGCTGGCTCTTCTGACTCCTAACAGCTCGTTTGTTTGTACTAACTCTCTCCGACTGCTCTCCTGCTCCACACTGGCGTCACCGTCGAAGAGTAAAACTATATGATTATATTTTCATATACATATATTATATATATATATATATATATATATATAAGTTCCTCATTGTTTATCAAGTTCCAGCTTTAGTACACAACATAAACTCTATTTTCTCCACAAAACAATCTCTCAAAATAGATGTTGTTAGAAGCCAACTTTCACTATAAACCTCCTATATTATTATGTTGACTCAAAATAACCCAGATGTTTGTTGGTGGTACATCAGAAGAGGCTGAAACTTCCTAATAATAATGCCTAATTACTTGCCTCCATAAAAATATCAGTTGACTGACTGTCTAGCAAAAAATTGTGTTGGACATAAAAGTAGAGATGTTATTTCTTTTTTCCTGGTGGAAGAAAATGACAAATGGAATTCATTGATGTTTGTGGTCGTTTATGGGAGACCAAACTGAGTGAGCGAGATCAGAGATAAGTGTAGGGTAGTATGTTTAAACAATCGCAAGAGTCAGGGAAATAACGAGTCTTGCCACGGGCTTGCCAGCTAAACTATCAGCCCCCAAACGGCAGAGCGCTCCAATCTGCCTGTTTGTACGTCTCGAACTGAAAATTAAAAAAAAGGGTTACCTTGGCAAAATTTTACCGAATATGATGTTATCCCCGCTGCTGTAAAAAATAGGGGGTTGCTTCTGCTGTTGTAGGTTTTATATTTTGCTTATCGAGCCCTACAGACTTATGTGTAATCCGGGTAAAAGCATCATCAATGGTTATAATATGAAAAAATTGTGTTTTATTACTGAAGATTTGCACTCCATAACGTTGCTATTTTATAATTAGTTCGGGGGTGTGACTTCGGTCATGAAAGTACAAATTAAAATCAAAATATACAAGTAAATTTGTTTGTGAAATAAAGTTGTTCAACTTTATGTTAGGTTAAATATTCAAGATATTTTGTCTAGTATTGCACAAAACATACAATGCGTTTCGAATTGGTTGGTTGGTTGTTTTATTTTACGGCGTATCAATCGTTCTCCGACCATTTAACGCTGAATTAAGTATTTGTGATAAAATTTTAAAACAATTCAGTTTAGTAAAAGAACAGTTTCTTGTTTAACACAGTTTAATTATCAAAAACATATCTATATCAAACAATTCAGTTTAGCATAAGTACGCTGTTTAAACACATTTGAATATAAAAATAACTGTTAGTATCAAACAATTTACATTAGTGTAATTACACAGTTTACTTCTATTTGAACAACAGATAGGACTTTATCAGGTGCTCCCACTCTGGGACAGAGAGGATAAGGGATCGATGACAATGAAAAGCTACTCCACATTCCCCATTACTGAAGCCTTATCATTAGATTGTTTAGTGTCATATGAAGGACATTCGCTGAGATACTCTTACTTCTCTGCCGAGATGCAGTCAGTGTATTCTGTAGCACCATCTGACTGGGAGAGCGTTTAGAATTACTTGCTTTGAAAATCCAAAACTTTTATACAATGATAAAATCAAATTTTATAGCGATTCTGAGAAAGAAAGAAAGAAAGAAAGAAAGAAAGAAAGAAAGAAAATAAATAGATAAATCAAGAAAGGGACTGAGAAAGAGAGGAAAGGAAGGAATATATTAGAAAGAAAGAAAGAAAGAAAGAAAATAAGGAGAGGGAGAAAGAAATACTGAAAAATAAGAGAAAGATTCCACGGGAAAACGAAATAAATAAATAAATAAAGAAGACAGTAAATAAATGAATAAATAAGCAAAGGGGCAAAGAGAGAGAGAGAGAGAGAGAGAGAGAGAGAGAGAGAGAGAGAGAAAGAGAGAGAGAGAGAGAGAGAGAGGATAAATAGATAAGAAAGAAAGAAAGTTTAAAGAAAAGAAAGATTGCAAAATAATAACAAAAATAAAAATGAAGTAAAGTGAAACAGAAGAAAAATCTAAACAGAAGCAGATATTTGACGCAGCTAGTAGTTCAACAAATTCACTTCCAGATTATTTTATTTTACTCTGAATTTTTCAACGTTTAATACCACGACCACCCAAATGCTCGTTTAGAAAACGAGACTCAAATAAGAACCACTTAAATTGAGTCCCATTATCGTTAATAATACATTGGGTGATATAGAAAACTGAAGAATACCTTGCTATATTTCCGTTAATATTAAAATGTTTCCGTGTCTTTCTTCATCAAATATAAATTTGTTTTCAGTTATCTGAACAACCTTAAGTCCTTCTTTTATTTCCCTTTGATTTTTGTTTAAAATTCAAATAGACACACTCTTGTACCAAAAATCACACCTTACCCAAGAATTACACTTACAATTAGAAACATTATGTTTTTCTATTTAGAAACCAAGAAATATACTTCGTAGAGAAAATATCCCTTGATATCCTTTTCTGCGTTGATAAGAAAACTCTCAATTAAGGAAATCTCATACGACATGTAAAAAACACTGAGAAATAATGAAATTCAACGCAGTGGCCATTTTACAGAGATGTCTTCTAAAAAATAGCAACGATATTTTTATACGTATAAGTCGTCACATTGCTAAAGATATTGTCATTGAAAAGCAACGTTTTGCAGTGGAAAAACTGCATTTATCTTTTATTCTAAGACATCTATTGATATCAAAATAGTATGCATCAAAATCGTAAAAAAACAAAACATTACATCAGAGGAAAAGGATAAATAATAATATATTAATTCATTGGGTCGAAAGCCAAATATACCTATAACATATATCCAATAATATAATTGTGCTGTCTCAGTTTTTATGATAAAATATCATCATTTTTCGGTATAATGTATATGTCACAGAAAACTATCTGCGTACCAAGCATTTTTTTATAAGATTATTTTCCCATTTGCTTTTTGTTGTTGTTGTTGTCTGTTGGTCAATATTTGCCATTCCAGCAAACTATGAGAAAATTAAAAAATTGTCAATTGATTTGACTTGAGTAAAAAACAACCAAAAAGCTGTGAAACATGATATCATAGCTGATGTCCTGAAAAGGACGTTGAAAACTTCATAAAATGATTGGAAGAGGAGGTGCCCGTGGTGTAATGGTTATCGTCGCAGGAATTGGACACGGCGACACGAGTTCAAATCCTGGACTGAATGCATTTCACATAGCACTAATACCCTTGGGAAAGGTATGAATCCAACTATTCTCTCTCCAGCTATGGGCAGACTAGGTTCTTAAGCCTTGGTGAGGCAACTAGTCTAGGAGAAGGAAAACTCTGAATTGAAACCTTTTAAACTCCGCTTAAAAAATTGACCTTGTGTCATATCCTGTCCGAGTGGAGGGGTTGGGTAAAAATGATAAAATGATTGGAAGAATTGAAAATGAAAAGATGAATCGAGACACTCTAGACCACAGCACTGTTTGGACTGGCTAAATTACTGAGTCTTGAGACCTTTGGAAACTTGCTGTCACTCAAACATCAGTGAAAAACGCACAGCTAACACTGGTGTAAAAATCTCACACAGATAATAATAATAATAATAATAATAATAATAATAATAATAATAAAGCTTCGACCTTGCTAGGAATTGAAAAAAACTATGGAACATGCAGGTGACAGTAATACCAATTATAATTGGTGTGTTTGGAACAATAACTAAAGGATTACTAAAGGAACTGGAAGACTTGAAATTTAGCGGACGAGTGGAGACCATCTAAGCTACTACATTATTGAGAACGGCCAGAATACTGAGAAGAGTTCTGGAGACTTGAGGAGACTTGCTGTCACCCAGATTCCCGTGAAAAACCATCAGCTAACGCTGATGTGAAAAACTCTAATGAGTAAATAAGGATGATAATAAAAGGATTATTAAAAGGCCGGGAGGACTTGAAAGTTGATAGACACGGGTAGAGACTATTCAAATAACAGCATTACTGAGAACGGCCAGAATACTGACAAGAGTCCTAGAGACTTGAGGAGACTTGCTGTCACTTAAACTCCAGTGAAAAACCATAAGCTAATACTGAAGTGAGAAACTTTCATCATCATCAACATCATCATATCGCGCTGGTAGCACGGATATCCCTGACCCTCTCTTGCCACTCCTCCCTATCGTTCATCGCCCTAGGTAGGTCTTCAGGACAACATCCCGTATCCTCACATAGCTGCTGAATGTATGTTCGTGCTGGTCGTCCTGCTTTTGCACGGCCATGTGTGGGGGTCCATAAGAGTACATCTCTTATGAGTTCGTCCCTGCTTCTCCAGCAGTGTCCTGCATATCTGGTTCGTCTAACTTGAATAGTTTTCGTGATAGAGGGTAGGTGGCCGTACAGTTGGTGTGTTGTGGGGTGTTGCAGCCAGGATTTGTTTAAGATTGCACGTAGCATTCTTGTGTAATTGCCGTCTAGCTTCTTCTCCAGCCGTTTTGTTAGCGTCCATGTAGTGCAGCCATATAGCAGTATCGATGTGACCGCTGCCTGGAAGAAACTGCGTTTCATTTTATCGGTTAGGTCTGATTTCCATATAATCGATAGCCTATTGATAGCTGTCCATGCTTTGCTAACCTCGTTTTGATGTCCCTTTCGGTTGATTCGACGCTGTTTCCTAGATAAGTGAATTTGTCTACAAGTTGAAGAGGGGTTCCTTCGAGAGTGGAGATGTCCCCCGTTTGATTATAGCACACATATTCCGTTTTGTGTGCATTAACATAGAGCCTATGCTTGCTGCTGCTCGTTCCAAACTATGCAGTAGTGTTTCGGCTTGGTCAGGTGTATTTGCCAGTATCGCTATGTCATCGGCGTAGTCGGCGTCGGTAATTGTTGTTGCGGGGTACCTTCTGCTTCTTTTCATCGTCAGTTTGAAGCCATTCTCTCTGATTGTGTCAATCGATGTTCTAAGTACGTAGTCTAGACAAATGATAAAGAGGTACGGAGCCAGCGTGTCCCCTTGTAGTACTCCTGCTACAATGTCGAAGTATTCTGTGTCTCCATCTGGTGATCGTACTTTTACTTTAGTGTTTCTATAGAGAATCGTTATTGCCGCTAAGGTTTCTTTAGGTATGCCGTACGCTAGTAGGATTTGTTCCATCTTCCTTCTGTGAATGGAATCGAAAGCCTTGGTAAAGTCGACAAATATTAATGTCGCTTGTAGGTTTTTTGCCCGTACACCTTCAAGGATTCTACGGATGATTAATATTTGTGAGGTCGTGGATCTATTTCTTCGGAAGCCATTTTGGTTTTTCCTAAGTATGTTGTCGATTTTGGGTTCTATGCGGTTTCGTAGTAGGGCATTGTAGATTTTGGCTGCTATGGATGTAAGTGTTATGCCTTGGTAGTTTTCGGCTAATCCGAGGTCCCCCTTTTTAGGGAAGGGGAGTATGCATCCCTTCATCCATCTATCTATCGGATTTTGATTGTAAATTGCGTTGCAGTGTCGAAGCAGTATGTCGTCGAATTATCTGGTCTTCCATAATTCCGGGGGAATTTAGTCCAGCCCTGCAGCTTTCCTATTTTTAATTTTTCTGAGATCCGAGTCGAGTTCTTCTTGTGTGAATAGTCCTAGTTTAATGTCTAATTGTTGGCTAATTATTCTGGTGATTGGTTCATGTGTTATTTTCTGTGGGTTTCCAAGTAAGTTTTCGAAGTGCTGTTTCCACATTTTTATTCTTTCTTGTTGGTTTGCTATTTTAAGTTTTGCTCTGGCTGTGTTCTTTCTTCTACTCACTTCGTTTATTGTTTGCCAGGCTATCCTAGATTGTCTATCTTCCACCGAGTCTCTAATCTTATCTATCTGATTTTGAATGTATTCTGTCTGTTCCTTTATATATATGCCTGCTAATTGATATTGTGCCGTTTTTAGTTTTAAGGCATTTGTGTTTGTTGGGTTTTTTTCGATAGTTTTTGGAGGCTGTTTTCACTAGTGCACGTTTTTCTCTCACCGCTAAAGTTTCCCATGGGACTCTATATTTTGTTTTGAGTTTTGTTGGAATGCATTTCGCTGCTGCCTCGAGGTGTGCATTGAGGAAATTTTCATATTCGTCGTTCGGTGTACTTTTTTCCGTCTTTTCTTGTAGTATTTCGAATCTGTTTCTTAATTCTAATACGTATTTATCTCTTATATCTCTGTTGTTCAATAGGGCCCACTCATAGTGTTTGGTGGTCGCTGTTCGTTTTGCGTTTTTTCGTAGGCTTAACCGTATTTTCGTTGTGACTATTCGGTGATCGGTGGACACACCCTCGAAAGAGGAGTATACCTCGCAATTCACTGCAGTATTTTTCTATTTCTTGTTTATAAGGACGTAGTCTAGCGGTTAGAGTGTTCGCCAATGGCCCGGGAGACCTGGGTTCAATCCCAGGTCGAGTCATACCAAAGACTTTAAAAATGGTACTTGATACCACCTTGCTTAACACTCAGCATTATAAGGTACGGTTCAAGGGTAAAGTGGAGCAATCCTGGGAATGGAGTAGCGCCCTCCCCTACACCTTGGTGTAGTAGCTATCGAAAAGGGAGCCTTCGGGTCACCCTCGACTATGGTCGCTAACTTTACTTTACTATCTGAGCTTTAGTATTGTTTGCGTACGTGTATGTCCATAGTTTGCCCTCCCTCTTTTGGTAGTTTGTATTGAGGCATGCTAATCTATTTTCTATCATGAAATCTGTTAGATGTTGCCCATTCCTATTTGATGTGTTGTGGAGTCTGTATTTGTTGTTTCTGTTTTTCCCGATTTGGGCATTCATGTCTCCGCCAATTACTAACATGTTGTGTTTCGGTATGCTACGCACTAATGAGGATAACTCATCGTAGAAGGTGACTAGTTCAGTTTCTTCACTAACATTGGTAGGGCTGTAGCAGGACATGATTGTTTCTCTGGGATTGCCGTTAAAAGTAGCTGCCATCATTCGAGGTTGTATTTTCTCAATGCTATTTAGTGTTTTTAATGCTGTAGGTCCTATAAGTAATCCTACCCCTCCTACTCCGGCGTTGATAGAGTTTTTTCATGCGGATACAGTGACGAGCGACCATCCATTCCCAGTTTCGTGATATTTGATATCTTCGGTGTGCGTGTATCTGTGTTCTTTTATGTATATTATGTCAATTTTATGTTCTTCGGCCGATGCAATTAGCTCTGGTAGTTGTCCTATTATATTTAAGGTTCTTACGTTAAATGTGGCTATTTGTAGTGTTTGCTTGCATTTTAGTAGTTTTGATCGTTTGAGCTCTGAGGCCAGGGCTCCAACCTCAGCAGGATATGCCCCTTTTTTACCCGCGCGAAGAGCGATGCGGTTTGTGTATGTGGTTTGAGTGTGGGTCATGGTTATCTTTTGATGGCTGTTTTATTCTCTTCTATAGAGGGCACTCATATAGAGGAGCAGCAGTAGTTCCCCGATCGAACTAACGATCCTGAGCGTTAAGTCGTCAAACTCACGTCCAGGACCTGTTTAGGTATTGAGTTTGGTCGTCCATGGGTTTATTCAAATACCTTTACGTACATCATGCTGCTTCCCATGTGTACGTAAAAAAGGGGGGTAGTTTTGATTTAAGTTTTAAGTTTTGATTTAAGTTTTAAGTTTTGACTTAGTTAAAGTCCAAGATCAAGGTACTTTCGTTAGACTTTCACTGGTACTGAATTTTAATTTTTTGGGGCGGTATTGGGACATTTTCCTAGGCTTTTTAGTTTTTTCTTCTATACTACCGTTGGGAACCGAGGTGGCTTTAGGAATTATAGAGCTTTTCCAAATGACTTTTTTGGTGGGGTGGTAGCATTGGGTATTTTAGGCTTTTACTTTTTCTTCTAAACTACTGTTAGGTCTTTCTTTAAGAATTTTTAAATTATATTGTAGAAGAGATTCAAAAACGTTTTGCCGTTTTCGCAGACAATTGGACAGAGTCTTATAATCAATTTGGGTTTATAGTAGAGTAAGCGTGTCTTTACATTTAAAACGCATAGTTTAAGCATTATTTTACAAACAAAAATACAGCATAACATTTTGTAAAATTCAGCATTTTAAATTAATAGGACTTAAAAACATACTGACCAATATTGAAACATTTTTCCCTCTGTTGGCAAGTTAGTTAAATCCTTCTTTTCACTTTAAACGTTTATTTACTATTGAATTTTAGGTAGTTTTGGTTCTAGTCAGGGGGTGGGGTGGGGTGGGAATATTAATTTCATCATTTTTTCTTCTCTTTTTCTTTTTCTTTTCTTTTTTCGGGGTGGTGGTGGTAGCATTGGGAGTTTTAGGCTTTTACTTTTTCTTCTAAACTACTGTTAGGGCTTTCTTTAAGGATTTTTAAATTATAGAAGAGATTCAAAACGTTTTGCCGTGTTCGCTGACAATTGGACAGAGTCTTATAATCAATTTGGGTTTATAGTAGAGTAAGCGTGTCTTTACATTTAAAACACATAGTTTAAGCATTATTTTACAAACAAAAATACAGCATAACATTTTGTAAAATTCAGCTTTTTAAATTAATAGGACTTAAAGACATACTGACCAATATTGAAACATTTTTCCTCTGTTGGCACGTGAGTTCAAATCATTCCTCACCCTTTTAACGTTATTTACTACTGAATTTTAGGTAGTTTATTTAAAATTATTATTTAAAATTGTCAGCGAACACGGCAAAACGTTTTTGAATCTCTTCTATAATATAATTTTAAAATTCTTAAAGAAAGCCCTAACAGTAGTTTAGAAGAAAAAGTAAAAGCCTAAAACACCCAATGCTACCACCCCCCTAAAAAAGAGAAAAGAAAAAGAAAAAGAGAAAAGAAAATGATTAAATTAATATCCCCACCCCACCCCCTGACTAGAACAGTAGACCGTCCCCAAAACTACCTAAAATTCAGTAGTAAATAAACGTTAAAAGGGAGAGGAAGGATTTGAACTCACGTGCCAACAGAGGGAAAAATGTTTCAATATTGGTCAGTATGTCTTTAAGTCCTATCAATTTAAAATGCTTAATTTTACAAAATGTTATGCTGTATTTTTGTTTGTAAAATAATGCTTAAACTATGCGTTTTAAATGTAAAGACACGCTTACTCTACTATAAACCCAAATTGATTATAAGACTCTGTCCAATTATCAGCGAACACGGCAAAACGTTTTTGAATCTCTTCTATAATATAATGAGAAACTTTAAAAGAGTAAATAATGATAATATCAAGTAATATTTGCACAAACCAGAAATCGTCTGCAAAATGAGATACGCATAATTCTCCCAAATGTTGAGACACAAACAGATTATCTAATCCCGGCTAAAAGATTAAACCTTGTGATAATCAATAAGAAAAAGACAACCTATCAAACAGTGGACTTTGCTATTTCGGCGGACCAAGGAATGGAAATCAAAGAGAACGTAAAAAGAGAATATCACTCGGACCTTGCCAGAAAACTAAAAAAGTTATGGAACATGAAGGTGACAATGATACCAAGTATAATTGGTGCACTTCGAATCACCCCGAAATTGTCGATAAGGGATCTGAATGTTTTGGAAATTCGAGGACAAACTGAGACCATCAAAATTGCTGCATTGTTAAGATCGGCCAGAATAGTGAGAAAAGTACTGGAGATTTGACGAGATTTGGTGTCACTTAAACTCAAGATAAAGACCATCAACAAATACTAACGTGAAATACTCCAAGAAATGAAGTAGACAGACTATATGAGTCAAGAAAGGAAGAGGGATGAAGACTTGCCAGTATTCAAGATAGCGTCAATGCATCGATGCAATGACTCAAAAACAACATAGAAAAGAGCTGGTTTGGTTTGGTTTGGTTTGGTTTGTTTTTTGGCATATCAACGTTTGTAGGTTATTTAACGCCAAATCCTTTTTTATGTAAATAATCTGTTCTATTTAAAACAATTCAGTTTAGCATAAGCACAGTTTAATTGTCAAAAACGTTTCCATTTCAAACTATTCAAGCAGTTATATGTAACAATTCGATTAAGTGTAAATACAGTTGTAATGTCGAAGAACAGTTCTATTTCAAACAATTCAGTTAAGCATAAGCACGCAGGTCAAATTTAAGTACGGTTCAATTGTCAAAAACATCTATTTAAAGCTATTCAGTTTACTCAAACAATTCATTTTAGCATATGTATGCTGTTAGTTCTATTTAACCCAATGATAGGGCCCTATCGGGTGCTACCACTCCTGACCAGAGTGGACCAGGGAGCAATGGCAATGAAGGGGTACTCCGCATTCCCCAAAGCTCCAGCATTGCTGGAACCTTACCATCAGACAGTTTAGTGTCATAAACAGGACACTCGTTTGGGGGGGTTCTTACCCCTCTGCAGAAGTTCAGTCAGTGTATCCTACAGCCCCAGCTGACTGAGCAATAGAAAAGAGCTAAGGAAAACTAAACACAGCGACCAGAAACAAATAAACAACAAATGATTAACAGAACTATAATGATTAGAAAGAAAATGGGAAGAAAAACAATTCTATGGATATTTCAATTAACAATCAGGCGAAATTTCGTATGAGAAGATTTAGACATGGTTAAGAAAAAGAAAACCCGAAGAGAGAAGCTAAATCTTTTCAAATAGCAGCACAACATAACACCATAAAGACCAACTACATTAAAGCAAAAATAGATAAGACGCAACAAAATAGCCAACGCAGGTTCTGTGGTGACGGAGATGAAATGACTAATCTCATTATAAGTGAATACATCAAGTTAGCTCAAAAGTGAATAAGACTAGATACAACTCGGTGGGGAAGGTGAGCCACCGGAAATTGTGGCAGAAATTTAACCACAAATCAGAATTCATACAATAGAATATGTACAAGCTTCTCTGCGATTTTGAGATACAAACAGATCACCTAATCTCTGCCAGACGATCATACCTAGGGATAATCAAGAAAAAAGACAACCTGCTGAATAGTGGACATTGCTGTACTGGCAGACCCCTGAATTAAAAAAAAATGAAAAGAATACCAATACCTTGCAAGAAAACTAAAAAGCTATATAACGTAATGGTGACGGTGATGCCAATCGTAATAGGTGTACTCGGAGCACTTTCTAAAGGTTTAGAAAAGGGACTAGAAAACATGGAAATCGGAGGATAAGTAGTGACCATCCAGATTTAGACTTGAGAAAACATACTGTCACTCAAACTCTAGCTAACGTTTAAGTGAAAAATAATAGTAATAATAATAATGCCCAGAATTTGTAGAAAATGTATTAACCCAACGACTATACCATGAGAAGTACATGACATATAATCAATTTCAAGCTGAGTAAAGCCAGTTTCAACTCATAGTTTTAATTTTCATAGACAAAGTGGCTAACCAAAGCAGGAGAACCAGTCTGCAATTCTGTTTCCCATAGATGGGAGAGAGAAGGAATGGTTACATGCCTTTCCCAGTTGTATTAACGAGAACTCAGATAGAAACAGTCTTGTCCAGTATTTGAGTTAGGGTCAACTATTCCTGTTACCTTAAAAATAAAGTACGCGTGCCTTGGTAGAACAATGTAGACGCCAGAACTGTTAAGCTTTTTCTTTGCCAACAGAAGTGGGCTGCCAAGAGATTGCGGGAAGCTTGCTTTGAAGTATCTTGACTTTAACTGTTAAGACTGGAGCTGTCTAAACCTGGGGCTATTAGAATTTTAGAACCATCTTGGAATCCACGGAAAAAGCCACTAGGTGACTTTAGATAATGAGAACGAGCCCACGGAATCTCACTGAGAGCAGTATCACAATGAGGTGTGTTGATGATACTGATATTATATCAAAATGATAATATATATATATATAAATATATATATATATATATATATATATATATATATATATATATATATATATATATATAATGGCGATATTTACGAATACAGAATACTGAATATCGGTGATAAAGCAGATATATTCAATTTAAGATAGTGTAAAACTAAAATCAAATGCGTTTGAGGACCGTTTGATGGCCTATATGATCATAAAACTACGTGAAATAAGTTACTATCAACAAAGGTGTTATTGAGTTATGTTCATTACCAAACTCTACAAGATTAAAACTATGTAAGGGACAATAAAATTGTAAAGTATATACGTGAGTATACATGGTCTTGTGATCATATAGACTAGAAACTAACAGTTACCCAGCGCCGATGAATCTGTACTTTCAATCTCTGTCTCTCTCTCTCTCTCTCTCTATATATATATATATATATATATATATATATATTCCGGAATAATTTATTAATGTTAGAGTCTTGTTTAAGACAAGACTAAAATATGGGTCACCTGTTAGGAATAGAAAACTCCCAATCAGAATGGTACTGGAAATAAGAGCAAAAAAGGGTCTTTAAACAAACCGGATATTCTGAACTGAGGCTCTCTAATCAGATACAGTATTAGATTATATCCAAGCTATTCTTTTTGTCTTAGTAGAAAATAGCAGTTAAGTAACTGTCAAGCAGAAAATTGTGTCTGACCTAAGAGTAAAGATGTTATTTCTTTTTTCCTGGTGGAAGAAAATATCAATTGGTATTCATTGATGTTTGCGGTCGTTTATGGGAGACGAAACTGAGTGAGATCAGAGATAAGTGTGGGGTAATATGTTTAAACAATCGCAAGAGTCTTGGAAATAACGAGTCTTGTCGCAAACTAGTGTGCTAAACTTTCAGCCCCCAAATGGCAAGGCGCTTCAATCTGCCTGTTTGTGCGTCTCGTGCTGAAAATTAAAAAAAACGGACTACCTTTGCAAAATTTTACAGAATACGATATTATCCCCGATACTGAGGAAAATGGGGTTGCCTATGATAATTCAAGGTTTCGTTTTTTGTTGATCGCGCCCAGCAGACTTATGCCTATTCCGGTAAAAAGCATCATCAATGGTTACAATATGTAGAAAGCGCCCGTGGTGTAATGGTTATCGTCGTAGGAAATGAACACGGTGACACGGGTTCAAATCCTGGACGAGACTGGTTGAATTTTACATAGCACTAGTGCGCTTGGGAAAGGTATGAATACAATTATTCTCCCTCCAGCTATGGGTAAATAGTCGGGCATTGGATATTGATGATATGTGAAAAGTGCATACGGCATTTTAAGATCTTGGATTGCTGATTTATCCTATTTACCAACCCCTCCGCTCGGGCAGGATATGACACAAGGTCAATTTCTAAGCGGAGTTTAACTGGTTTCAATTCAGAGTTTTCCTTCTCCTAGACTAGTTGCCTCACCAAGGCTGGAGAACCCTGTCCGTCCTACTATTTACCTATAGCTGGAGGGAGAATAATTGGATTTATACCTTTCCCAATTGTATTAGTGCTATGTGAAATGCAATCAGCCTCGTCCAGGATTTGAACTCGAGTCGCCGTGTCCATTTCCTACGACGATAACCATTACATAACCATTACCAAAAGTTTTTGATTTATACATTATAGATGATTATCCAATGCAGCTCAGTTTTGGTTGAGATATTACTAAGCCTGCTCATCACCCCAAGATAGCTGATTTACTAATGAGTATTGTTGTCCAGTTTATCCCATACTATTGCTTTTCTTCCCATTTTTTAAAATAATTAAATGAAACCTATATTTGTATGAAAACTATTATATAATAATACTGGAAAAATAAAATTGTGTGCAGAATTTTGTATTAATATATAATGTATACACTAAGTGAAGCCCCCGGAGCGGGGGTCATGAGTTAAATATAATACAATAGGGTTAACCTGGGTTGAGCGGAAATAAGATCATGGATCGCATGTTTGAAGTACACAGACGAAAAGGTCACTGACGACAAACTGCAAAAGTTGTCAAATATGATATTCGTAGGTGCACTAAAGTGAAATGCACAAGTGAAATCTTAATAAATGACATCATGAGCGAGTAAAAATAGTGATTCTCTCTCACTTACTTTCTCTCTCTCTCTCTCTCTCTCTCTCTCTCTCTCTCTCTCTGGCACTTGTGGTGAAAAAACGTACCCATTCCGTTCTTTGGGGTTTTAACTCGAAGCCCAGATACGAATATTACAACAAGCGAAATAAAAAAGCGGAGATTATTTTCAAAGGAAAAAAAAAAAACAACGTTGTTTTTTCTTTACCCGAACTGGTTTGGTTTGGTCTGTTGGGTTTTATAGCATATCAACCTTTGTAGGTTATTTAATGCCAAATCCATTTTTATGTAAATAATCTGTTCTATTTGAAACAATTCAGTTTAGAATGAGTAAACAGTTTAATTGTCAAAAGCATTTCTATTTCAAACTATTCAAGCAGTTATATGTAACAATTCAGTTAATTGTAAATACAGTTTTAATGACGAAAAACACTTCTATTTCAAATAATTCAGATAAGCATTAGCATGCAGTTTAAATGTAAATACGGTTTAATTGTCAAAAACATTTCTATTTCAAGCTATTCAGTTTACTCAAACAATTCATTTTAGCATAAGTATGCAGTTAGTTCTATTCAACCCATAGATCGGGCCCTATCAGGTGCTACCACTCCTGGCTAGAGTGGATCTGGGACCGATGGCAATAAAGGGGTAATCTGCATTCCCCAAAGCTCCAGCACTGCTGGAACCTCACTATCAGATTGTTTAGTGTCATAAACAGGACACTCTTTGGTGTGTGTGTGCGGGGTATTACCCCTCTGCAGAGGTGCACTCAGTGTGTTCTACAGCCCCAGCTGACAGGGCAATTTACCCGAACTGATGTGATCATTAAATGACCAGTATTCAAAACTATTATGAATGGTTAGATTTGTTTTGATTTTATGACACATTAGCCATTGTTCGTTGTGTAACGTCAAATCCTGTTTTTACATATACTTTAAATATTGAAATGATCAAGCATTTCTATTTCAAACAATTCAGTTTAGCGTAATTGCTATTCATGAGTAAGAATTCAAATAAATATCAGTCATTCCTCAAAACACATTGAAATGATCAAACAGTTCTATTTCAAACAATTCAATTTAGCATAATTGCTATTTATGAGTAAGAATTCAATTAGATATCAGTCATTCGTCAAAACACATTGAAATGATCAAACAGTTCTATTTCAAACAATTCAATTCAGCATAAGTCTTTTATTTGCACTCAGTTGAAATGGTAAACAGTTGTATTTCAAACAAATCAATTGAGTGTAAGTCAACTAAGTTAAATGGTTGAAATTATCGCTATGTATCACTGGCATTGCAATTAAGCATCACTCATATGTTTATAAACAGGTAAAAGTTCAAACACTTCTATTTCTAAAAATTCAATTTAGCATAATGTAACGTAATGGCCAAGGGATTTCGGTTCATGCCTTTGAGTTTAGTTAGACTGAGAACCTTTCGGCTCTGCACATGGGTTAGTTAGGTGCAAACCTTGACGTAGGTGGTAACGCACACGCGGGGCGGTCGTGCCACTCAGAGATGTCACAATAGCCTGAGATGACGGAACGGAGTGACAGGGTGCGGGTGACGTCACGCGCCGGAAGCGCGCGGAGGTTTGTTGGACCTCACAGACGCGAGGCGAACTTGCGCCCTATGGGGGCCGTTCGTGATAGGGGCCAAATGAATAAGACAGCATAGAAGATTGTGTCTCTCCTTCTTATGTCGAAACCTTTAACTCAAAGTTAATAAAAAAAGGTTTCCTACCTGAACAAGAAGTCGTTACGTGTTTTCGAATTTCGAGATTCCTATGTTCTTCATATGTTCTATAGTTATGAACATTATATGTCCATTTCGCACATGGCTGTATCGAGCGTTAATTGTGAATATGGTACAATAAGTAACTTGTTTACTCTCAGTTTAAATGTTAAACAATTCTATTTGATCCATACATAGGACATTATCAGGTTCTACTGTTCCGGATCAGCAATTGCAATGAAGGGGTACTCCGAATTGCCCCAATTCCTAGCTTTACTTCAGTCTTACTATCAGATTTTTATGGGCATTTCTAGGACACTCCTTTAGTGGGGGTGTCTTTCCTTGCTGCAAAGATTCAATCGGTGTGTTCTACTGTCCCATTCGTCTGGGGTGATAGTGTAAAGATTAGTTGTTTGATTTTATAGATATTTACAGAATGTTCGCCAATGCCCCGGGAGACCTGGGTTCAATTCCCGGACGAGTCATACCAAAGACTCAAAAAATGGTACTTGATGCTACCTTGCTTAACACTCAGCATTATAAGGTAAGGATCAAGGATAAAGTCGAGCAATCAAGGGAAAGGATTAGCACCCTCGTCTACACCTTGGTGTAGTAGCTATCGAAAAGGGAGCCTTCGGGTCACCTTCGACTAAGGTTGCCAACTTTACTTTACAGATAGTATTCATCGTTTAATAGAAATACCTTTTGAAAAGCTTGCAAAAAACAGTATGAATTCGCCATCAAGTTAATCAATCATGTTTGATAAGCTCAAAACCACCAACCAACCAACTTACCAAAAGTAATTTCGAGAAATACTTTTGAGAAGAATACAAATTTCATGTAAAAATATAAACAATATAATTAATAAATCTCTTCTGTTATGTAAATTGTTCTTTTCGTGCAAACTAGTATCTGCAATCGATGCCTTATTCTCCAACTTGACGTACATCAGATAGTAGTAATAATAATAAAATAAAAAAAATCTTTTAAAAAATTAATTTAGTTGTTTGAACATCCGAGTCATTTTTATTTATTTATTTATCTTTTTGCTATCGGCCATAACCTAACTTCATTAGAACTCATTGAAAAGATAAATATATTTTTCCTCTTTAACAATGTGATTTGATTTTGTGCTCTTTAAAACGAGCTATGATACTTTCGGGTCTGAGGTTAGTAAGTTGCGGAAAACACAACTTTTCAGCCTTACGTTTGTTTGACTTATACGACTAAAGTTAGTCAGACACACAGACGACTCTTCTCCGGCAAAATACCCAGCTAGATTTATTTTCTTCAAATAAACAACCTCGCTGACTTCTAATTACTCTGTATAGTCGCTCTTGTACCCTCCGGATAATTCACTGTTCAGTTGGGAGTGTCGAGGTTGTTATGCAGTGGTTAGCAGTTCATTTTTTTTAAAGTTGAGATTTATTAGCTTTTTAGTCGTATTACTGAAAAGTTTCGAAGTAAAAACTAATAGATATTCTAAGTTGAGTTTGAGATATGGAAATGTAAAGAATCAAAAAGTTTTGATGACATTAGTTTAAACTTCATGGTTGGTTGGTTGGTCGGATGGGTTTTATGGCATATCAACTATTGTAGTTTATATAATGGCAAATTCATTTCCATACAAATTAACAGTTCTTTTCCAAACAATTCAGTTTAGCATAAGTACACAATTGGTCAAAAACATTTCTATTTCAAGCAATTCAGTTGATTCAAACAGTTCTTATTCAACGAATTGAGTTTACTATGAGCATAGATTTTATTTGCACACAGTTAAATGTCAAAACAGTTCTATATTAAGCAATTCAGTTTAGCGTAATTACAGTTTAAATGTCAAAAACTGTTCCATTTCAAACTATTCAGTTTAATAAAAGTACGCAGTTTAGTTCTATTTAACCCATAGATAGAACCCTATCAGGTGCTATCACCCCGGGTAAGAGTGGACTTGGGAGCGATCGAAATAAAGGAATACTCTGCCTTCCCCAAATCTCCAGCTATACTGGAACCTCAACATCAGATTGTTTTATGTTTTATAGGACACTTGTTATTGGGGGTCTTACCCCTCTACAGTGAAATAGAAGGTGTATTCTACCGCCCCAGCTGACTGGGATGTGAGCTTTAAGTTCTGTTGAAATTCATAGGAGGGATTCAATAATTATTGGGTGATTAACTCGGTGTTTGATTATTTTTAAAGGGATATTTCAAAATTTCTTCTTAAAAATGTCAAATTCCATTTAAAAAAGAAACATTGTTTCATCTTCGTTGTTTCGTTGTCTACATTTCAGTTGAAGTGCTTTCTTTTAACAAAATTGATTGAATAATTTTAACGGCACGTTATACCGTCTGTGATTATTTTTTGCCTTGATTTTTGGGAATCGCGTTCATTGTGCGTTCGCACTTGCTTTTTTGTGCAGTTCTTTAATACGAGGTTTATTGTTTGCTCATGGTTACGACCACACGTAGTTTTGTTCCATCAGCAGGATACACATTTTTTTTTTGTGAGAGAGATAATCCCCATATATAAGATGTGTTAACCAAAATATATTACTATATATATATATATATATATATATGCAATTATATTTTTGGTCTTCGCAAGGGTTGAGCACTCCAGGTGGCCCATAACGTATATGTAGAAAGATATACGCATAAAATTCCTTTACTTACACTTAGAATGATGTTGACTCTTGGATAAGATGTCCGACTTATGTAAACTCCAGCTGGAAGCATCACGCGGGTCTAGCCACACTGATGTGTTGCATTACAACGAACGATACTATATATGTATATATATATATATATAGTTAGGTCCATACGTAAAGTTAGTCAATTTCATTGTTGAAATTCTTGATCATCAATAATATCGAATGACCATTTAGATCATATATTTTTTCCGGAAATACTAAAATGTGACTTATTGAATTAAGAATAAATTCAAAATATCAGAGGCCGTATGTTGTTTACAGTGCGTGTTGGTAGAAACTGGTCACACAGCCAAGTACCGAAGATAATAACTGCATAACTAGGATGATGTACTTTTAGTCAGCCTTGACAATAAGTACTAAAATCTGAGTAGTTCAGATTTGCTACAAAATCATAGGTACAGAGCACTTAGTGAGAATCAAAAGTACTACTAAGTAGTAATCAATGAGTCTTACTTGCTATCGACAGGGTGTAATTCTTGTTAGGTGAGTTAAAACATGAGGCACAGTTCAGAATGATTTTGAGTCGTGGACGTGACGAACCACACTTGACTATGAGATTCCGAGCTTACTTCATTCTCACCAAGAGCTATTTGCTGGATTTGCCTCTATAACATGTAGGATGGCTTCGGAATCCAAGAGTTTAAGGTAATCCGACCTTGCCTGATCATCGTTGTTCTATCAACCCGAGCGAAATTTCTTGAATCAATTGATTACTGTTGTATGATCACCAGCAGCTTAACCTTTTGCCCGATTGATGTAATTCATCACTTCCACAGCATTATGGCCCACATAGAATTCCTAAAATATAAGCTCCCTAATTAAACTACTTTGACATTCACCGGTGTTATTTTCAACAGAGTGAAGCTATATACAATGAGTCAGCGCACTAACTACTCCGATTCTTATAATATAACTTCGACACATTCAGCCACGTGATATACAAGTTGCAAACCAGTACGTTACAAAATAGTGAAAAACTTTTGCTTCCCTCTACAACTAGCTATGTAGATTATTTTGGTACAGGGTCTTAACTATAGGTCATCAAATGAGAATTGAACTCGCTATTAATCAGCCCAGTCAGCTGGTGCTCTGGTATACACCGACTGCATGTCTGCCGATGAGTAAGACACCAGCCATACAACGAGTGTCCTGGATATGACATAAAAAAAATCTGATAGTGAAGCTCCAGTAATGCTGGAGCCTTGGTGAATGCTGAATACCACTTCATTGCAATCTCTCTCAGGTGCACTCTAAATTGGAGTGGTAGCAACTTAACGGGTCCTGTCTATTTGGAATTTAAACTGAGTGAAAACAAATGATTTCTGCTAAATTGTATTACTTGAAATAGAAATGTTTGATCATGTAACTATGTGTAAACAAATGATTGATGTTTAATTGAACCCGTAGTTATATATAGCAATTCTTGTAACCATTTAACTTTGTTGACTTATGTTTACAAATCGTATATATATATATATATATATATATATATATATATATATATATGTATGAACCGAATTTGGCAATCAATAACCTACAATCGTTGATATGTCATAAAACCAAACCAAACCAAACCAAACCAAGGAATCGCCGTCGACGGCCTCCTAATCTAGCTTGCTAACCATTAAACAACACGAAGTACCAAGCTTATTCATTTTGTTAATTGGAAAAAAACATTAACGTTTTCCTTGGTTCGCCTTTTCAGGGGAGAAAAGAGCGGCAACGTATCAAGGAAAAGTAATTTCCATATTTTCATGATGGATTCTACTTCGTTTTGTCGGTGATTATTCTGTCTTTTCTCCTCTCTCCATTTTACAAGTTAGAAGAATCGATTCCTTGATTGCTTTTCGAACAATTCTTTGACCCAGTGCTTAACTATGGTACTACATAATTGGCAAGAACGAAAACACTAAAGTTATTTTAATCATTCAGTATTTATAAACCCCATTTTCTTCAACTTTGAGAAATTTACTTAATAAACCTAAAACTCATATCTTGAGTGTTGAAGAATATTTTGATTTTATTCTTAAACAAGTAGATTCACATGTTTGCTGTGTTCCCGTTTTTACGACAGTTTATAATAATATCGGTGGTTTTATCTAAAAAGGACTGTAATTCGTTTCTCTTAGTTACTTTATTTATATCGAAAATTTAGATGAGAAGAATTATGTTAATTTGAAAGCATCGTCACCAGTTTTATTTAATTAATAATTGTAAGGGAAACTGCTTGATTTTCTCAATTAGAGCGTTTTCATGATATTACTTTAATGAACATCGTACTATAATATGACATTTTTGCTGGGTTACTATAAAATGGACGCAAATATAATAAGAACTGGGATATTATATCGGTCGATGTGGCTCAGAATAAGCTGAAAGTATATTCTGCAGAAGAGATAGACACCCTACACAAAAGGGATGACCTGGCTATGGAACTGAAGTGTATCTGATGGTGAGGCTTCAGTTTGGTAGATCTTGAGAGAGCAGAGTGCCACTTCATTGCCATTACTCCCAGATCTTCTCTAACCTGGAGAAGTATTACCCGTCAGCTTCTCGTCTATGGGTCGAATTGTGGTCTTTGAAAAGTATCATTGTTATTAATAACTAAAAACCATATAACCGTGCGAAAACAGATGATTATTATTAAATAGAAGTTACTTGAAACCATATAATTATGCATGAATTATGAGTGTTAAGAAGGAATACGTGAAATTATAAAACTGTGTACAAATTGTCTGTTTTTGTTAGAAATAGTTTTTCTCGTATGGTCTAGTCGACTGGATCTGTAGAATATACCGACAATATATCTCTGCAGAGGGGTAAGACTCGCCTAACGAGTGTCTCGGATATGGCATGAAACAACCTGATGGTGAGGCTCCAGTAATGCTAGAGCTTTGGGGAATATGGAGTACCGCTTTATTGCCATCACTCCCTGGAACACTCTGACCCGGAGTTTAGCACTTGATAGTGTCCTATCTATGGGTCAAATAAAACTAAATTCTGTACTTATATTAAGCGGAATGGTTTGAAATAGAACTATTTTGTCATTTAAATCGTGTATTTATCGAAAACTGAATTGTTTGAAATCGAACTGTTTATATGAATAAAAATGGATTTGGCATTAAATAACCTACAATGGTTGATATGCCATAAAATCAAACCAAACCAAACCAAATTGATTTCGTATAACTGTGTTAAAAGCAAACTCTTAAGAAACAACTGCATAAAAGTGCAAGTATAAATGTTCAATGAAGGCGATTCCAAAACCACTTGGCATGAAGTAACACCAGATGGGTTGATAAACTGTAAAAAATAAATCAACGAGCTGAAACAATTGATAGATTATCACTCGTAAATTAGTCCAGCTGCAATAAAAATATCGTCTTATTTGAAGTCAAAGGAATCAGATTTAATATTTCTGATAGAACATCATAAAATCAGTTATCATAAAATCAAATATCAATATGAATATTGTTAGCCATTATTTAAAACCCAAATTTTAAAAACTCAAACTATGTAAAAATAAACATGAAAAAGTAGAGAAGCAAAATAAATACCTTATATATATATATATATATATATATATATATATATATATATATATATAAATATTAGCTAATGATTCGGGAGATCTGGGTACAATCCATGGTCGAGTCATACCTAGGCTTAAAAAATTGTGCTTGATGCCGCCCTGCTTAACACTCAGCATTTTAAGGTTAGGGTTAAGGGTAGGGTGGAACAATCTAGGAAAAAGAGTAGCGCCCTCCCCTACACCTCGCTGTAGTAGCTATTGAAAATGGGGCCTTCGGGTCCCTCTCGACGAAGGTCACCAATTTTACTTATATATATATATATATATATATATATAGAGAGAGAGAGAGAGAGAAATGGTAAATATTTGTGAATCTGACAAAATAATAAAAATAAGCGGAAAAGCGAAAAAAACAAACACTTACAACGGGTTTACTGGCAATATTTTGTTCTTTATCAACAGAGGAACATCATCCGACTAAACATATATCGGATTTTTCTAGATTTTCGCAATTGGAGACCAAGATGAACTAAGGGAGAATATAAAAAGGTGTAAAAGGAAGGGAAAAGTCTTTCTTTTCTCTAAATAAACTTCTTATCCACCTCATATTTCCCTCTTTCTTACTAAAAGTAATCCAACTCTTTATGGTCAAACCTCTGATGAAACTTAATACACTTGGTGCCACCTAGCTTTGAGGTTACAGTCAAAATCAAATAAACCCCTACCACCATCACTCAATTCTCCTTATTTTTCCTTTACCTATCTATTTTCCTTTGACCTTTTCTCTCTCTTTATACATTTTTACATACTCCCTTATTTCGTCAGTTGCTAAAAAGATGAAAAACTCAAAAATATTTAGTCTGGTGAGGTTTTTCTGTTAATAAAGAACGAAATATTGCCAATAAACCTGTAGTAATTGTTTCACTTTTTAATTAATTGAATCACATCCCTACTTCCGAACATAGTTACTGTTTCTCTGAAGAGCAATGTTCCACCTTCCAATGAGAGCATGTATTCCGGCCCCATAAATATATATTTGCGTATTTAGCCACTTTATCACTGCAGTTTAGACTTCTTCGTAATTGGTACAGTGTTTGCTTCTTAAACCCGTTTTCCTGTGTCCAAAGAGATGATAGTCTGAAGGCGCATTATCAAGTGTATATAGAGGATGTTAAATGAACTCCAGCATTACAATACCTGACCACACTCAAGTATCAGCACACGGAAGACAATCGTCGCATACGAGCGGACAACTTTACCGTAGCCTCCATAGTTAACAGATTTAGTACCTTCAGACTATCATCTCTTCAGAAAGAGGTTTTTAAGAAACAAGCATTATGCCAGGGACAAAAAATTGAAAACTGCAGAGATGAAGTACCTCAAAGAACAATCAACGTGCTCTGATTCGAAGGTGGAACATTGCTACTGAGAGAAACGGTAACTATGTTCAGAAGTAGGGATGTGATCTACAGAGGACCAGCTTCATTTTTATGTATGACACAATTTCTTGTGTAAGTAATTATTCCTGTACTGAATAAAAAGAGATTACTTTTTGAATCATCATTATCATCATCTATGTATATATATATATATATATATATATATATATTGTCACCCACAGAAAAACTGTTTCATTGTATCACAACTCATCAGTGTGGCTAGACACGCAAGATGCTTGAAGCCGGAATCGAAACATAGCTAATTTTTCGCCAACCAGATATTCTACCCGAGTGGCAACCGGTAGTTCCTTCGTGAGAGTGCCCAATCACCGGGATAACATGTATTGTCATCCACAGACAGACTGTTATATATAAATATATATATATATATATATATGCGGTTATATTTTTGTTACAGGGCGTTCATGGCTAATACACCTTTTTCAAATAAACCTTGTGTCTCATTTGATATGCACACAGGTTATGAAATAGTAACAACCATTTTTGTTATTCACAACTTTTTGCTTAGTCTGGCGCATAGTCCACAACTTGCTTTCCCTACCTGCTCAAACAAGTGGTCACTCATTTAACAAGGTCATCACTACTTACCTTCTGTATCTGATAGAACTTTGTAAAAAAAAAACCTCCTCAGAAACAAATATACAAATAATGTAAATACTAACGTAGAATTAATGTGATTCTCTAACCTCTTAGCTTAAAATAATCTAAGACGGGTTTTCATACCGTTAAAATCAATCAATAATTAATCTTTGATTGTGTTGTATTTATTATGAAAAAAAAATTACATTCATATAGAACACAAACCGTTGTCTTTTTGTAGTGGTAGTATCATTTTCAGGAATAATATTGACCATTCTAAAGGCGACTTATAGTTTAGAATAAACTTCATTCTTATCTTACATTCAGGCTGAATGGCCAGCTTTAGTCTTTACATATTTACAATGATGTGTGCCTGGTCCCAGAAGAAACCGTACAATTCCCAAAACGGAGATAGGAACGTTTACATTGTTTCTTTCAGCTCGTACAGACAGTTTCATTCAGACGATATTCGATATTTTGCTCTGTGTTCTTCTAGTTTTACGCAGATTGGGGAAGCAGTAGATCTCGTCATTTCTGGCATTCTGCCGATCATGTTGCTCTTACATTTGTTTTACATGTGTACTTCGTAAGAAAGACACATAAAAAAGTTTAGTGCAGTTTTATCGTCATCATGAAATAGCAGCGAGAATCAACACTCTCACTATCCAGACTCCCAAAGTAGCTTCTACGCTCTCTTTTACAACGATCGATCACTTGTAACTTTCTTTAAGATGTGTTACCGAAGAGCGTAGGAATGGGAAACAGAAAAGGATCAGCATTTAATATACTCCTGGGTCAGTTCTTTTGAGTTTGGCTCAATACAAATATCTTATTTTACTATTGTTATTATATCAGCGTAAGTTGTTCTGACAATGAACCAACTCGAGAACAGAAGATTATATTGCGTCAAACCTCAAAATTAAAAGCATTGAAAATAAGCGTTCAAAATACCTGATTGTACTTGCGTTTGAAAATCAATCACTGAAAAACGACATGGGAACATTCAAGAGGTTGTCTTGATTGAGTAAAAGTAAGTAAAGTTGGCGACCATAGTCGAGGGTAACCCGAAGGCTCCCTTTTCGATAGCTACTACACCAATGTGTAGGGGAGGGCGCTACTCCTTCCCTGGAAGATTGAGTAAAAGATGGATTAATTTAACATGTTAAACTAACTGGGATTATTTTATGTCAAGAGATTAGAAAATGCAATACATTGCAGGTATATTGATATTTTTGCGA
Source organism: Sepioteuthis lessoniana (assembly GCA_963585895.1). Lineage (NCBI taxonomy): Eukaryota > Metazoa > Mollusca > Cephalopoda > Myopsida > Loliginidae > Sepioteuthis > Sepioteuthis lessoniana. The sequence continues at coordinate 100,533,894 of OY757910.1, forward strand.
AGTATTTAAAAATTTTAGGCAAATGGTTATTCGATATCAGGTATTTCTATCTATAACAAATGATTTGCAAACATCTATTTGATATATAGATTGAATACTAACACCGGATCAGAGTGGATCTGGGAGTAATAACCATGACGGTATATTCTACACTCTTCAGGTTTCCTGAACTGGAGTCTCACCATCAAATGTAGTCTAATGTCATTGACAGGACATCATCTTTTAGGTACCTCATAGTAGAGAATGTAGTCTGTGTATCATAAGCCTGACTATTTCAGAGAAGTTCTTATAATATTCATTTTATTTATTTTTTTGTCCTCTGAAATTTTCGAGATGTTTTGAAGCAAAATAATATAGTTTTATATCCATTTTTATTGATCTCAAGTTTTTTTTTGTAAGATAAAATGCATTTCGAGTGGAGGTTTCTCACAATAACTAATGATCAGATGGAAGCCATGTTGCTGCAGCACCTAATTATACATAAATCGAACTTTAAAATTCAGCCGGATAAAATAATAAAGTATTTGTTTTACGAAATTAATCATAAACGATGCGTTACGCGTTACTAATTAGGTTACAAATTAGGTTTTTTGTTAGCACTTCAGCCAGGAAATGTGAAATAGTTAAACTATTACATAGTTACGGCAAACAAATTGGAAAAAAGAAAAATCAAAATTAAAATAAAAAAAATATGTTCAGTGTACCTCACTTAAAACAAGTTTGTTTCATCAAAATATTTTTGTGGGTGAGTCACCGAGACGCAAGAGGAAGTGTGCTGGTCAACAGCCTCGAAGTATGCAAGTTTGAAATCCAGTCGCGCTCTGACGTTCACTTTCGGACTAATACACTTAGGAAAGGCATGAAACCATTATCCTTATTATAGGTGGAATAGCGTCTCTGTTAAAAGAAGACTTTGTTATTAAATAACACACGAAAGTCAATATGCCATAAAAGCAATCAAATTTTGTTCACACATTTTTTAAATTCTATTATGTCAAAATCTAATCCACAAATGTCTTTGCTATTTTATGGATTTATTTTTTGCTAGTAGAAATCACCTCTTCCAGTCGTTCAGTATATAATGTTTACATACAAGATACTAAAGAGACGGAATTTCTGAAAGTAAATTTGAGACATAAAAATCTGTGGAACTTTGAAAAAGAAGCAAATCACCAAATCCTGACAAGTAGACCAGACCTAGTATCAGTTAATAGGAAGAAAATTTCTTACCAAGAAGAGGATTTGTCGTTCTAGGGGACAAGAGAGTGGAAATAAAATAAATCGAAAATATAGAAAAATGCCAATATCTTGTCAGAGTTCAAGAAAAGCTTTTAAATATGAAGGAAACGGTGATATCAATTGTAATTGGAGCATTTGTACCAGTCATCAAAGGGCTCGCTCAGCGACTGGAAAAATCAAGAACATTCAGAACTCAAAAGTTTTAACCTTTTTTGAATACTTGGGGACCAGTGGAAATTTTTTTTTCAATCAGATTTTAGTGAATATTATTTCTGGGTACACCAGTTAAAAAATATCGTAAAAAACCTTGAGATTATGGAAATATGTTTATAGTTACGTAATGAGGAGTATGGTTAACTAGGGTTCTTTTACTGAGCTGAAAAAAAGATTACTGAAGACCAAACTAACGGAACTCAGCACAACCACATCATTGTTAACACAATATGAAAGATTCAATGCAGAATAGCTGAAAACAATCATAAACGAAAAGATCTGGGATTACCATTCCTAAGGAAAAAAAACAGAAAAAATGTCAAATTAGAAACAGAAAAGGTAAACAAGTTATTAAGAATATCTCAATGGACAAGGTCAATCTGAACAATCTGATTTAATCAGGAACCAAACTAAACGGTTACAAAATGTTTATTCTTCTCGGTAACTCAAACAGAAATCTAAGAATCTGGATTGGAAATGAGGATAGAAGAACAAATAAAGAAACTGTGAGAACAAGCGAAATTAATGAAGAAGGAAAATAAACGAGGACTCTCTGGAATAAAAAAGACCGAAATATACAATTGCAAACAAGACTTAAAAGACAGGTGGAAGAAATAAACCAAAAAATATTGGCGAAAGTACAAAGACTCAAAAGATAGCATGCATGGACCAAATAATACAAGCAAAGCAGAACCTTTCAAAACATAACGAAAGAAAAATCTACCGGCAAGTCAGAAGCAAAAGAAAACAAGACATATGATCAACTAAATACAAAGGACACAAAACTTTGCTGAAGCAAAGATATAAGAACGAAGATAATATTGATAACATAGAAAAAGAATTGAAAGGATTTTAAGAAGTCCTGGGAGCTGATATACACCCTTAATAACAAGAAGCAACGCTGAAGAAAGTACCTAATTAGAAATGGTGGCATAGATAGATTATATATGAGGGTAGGTTTACCCTTCGTTATTAATTCGGGTATTCTTGTTGCTTCTTGGCATCTAATCAGTTACGGGGAGAAGAGATAATCCTATGACAGATTGTTCCAGCGACTGAAGGGAGGTGTTTTTTTAAAAAGAACAAATACACTTCCCGAACCAAACTGTGCAGCAGATACCTAATCAAGGAATAAACACCAGATCAGGATCCATAATCAGATACACTGGGCCATAAGGCCCAGTCGGCTAAGGCTGTAGAATACACCGACCGAAACTCTGTAGAAGGTTACCACTTTCCAAACGAGTGTCCTGGATATGGCACTTAACACCCTGATGATGAGGCCTCGATAATACTTGGGCTTTGTGGAATGCAGAGTATCCCTTTATTGCCATCGACTCCAGTTCCACTCTGACCCGGAGTGGTAGCATTCCAAAATTTGGCACAACTGGGCGGGACTGGTATTCTATTGGAAAGTATGTAAGATTAATATTTAATCAAGATAACAAACAGAATAGGCACCAACCGGAATACGTCCTCACGAGGATTTTACCGTTCAAGCTGACATAAAATTAAAAATAAAAGAAAATGAACTTAAAGACAAATACTTGGATCTTGTCTGAGAACAGAAAATGCGAAGAAACATGAAGGTGACAGTGATAACCGTTGTAGTTGTTACATTTGAAACGAACTCCAAAGAATTGGAAATCAGAAATTAAATCGAGACTATAGAAAACACAACTTTGTTGAGATTGGCAAGAATACTGAGAAGAGTCCTTGAGATTCGAGGAAACATGCTCTCACTCAGACACCGATGAAATACCACCAGATACAACTCGTGTGAAAAACTCAAAAAGGGTGAAATGATAATAATAATAATAATATTAATAATATGCAAAACCTAGCAGCTGTCCTGGAGAATGACACACACAAACTCCTATGAGACTTTGACATACAAACGGATCACTTAATATCGGCCAGAAGACCAGACCTTATAGCAATCAACAACAAAAAAAAAAAAAGAGAACTTGCAAAATTGTCGACATTGCCGTACCGGCTGACGATAAAATAAAACTAAAAGAATGTGTAAAGAAGGGTAAGTACGTAGACCTTGATAAAGAATTTTTTAAAAATAAGGAACATGAAGGTGACGATTATGCAAATCGTGATTGGTGCATTCGGTACAGTAACTAAAGGACTATTAAAGACACTGGGGGACTTAGAATTTGGATGACGAGTGGAAATCATCCAATTTACAGCATTGTTGAGAATGGCCATAATACCGAGAAGAGTCCTGGAGACTTGGAGAGACTTGCTGTCACTCAAACCCCAATGAAAGACCAGTGAAAAACTCTGAAGGAGTAAGAAAAACAACAACAATAATAATTATAATAATAATAATAATAATAATATTGAAGGTGACAGAAAAACGAAGCAGAATAGACCAGATATAGTGGTTAAGAAAATAATGCCTTCTTATTAATATGTCAATGCCAAAAACTATTAACATATCGGTCAAAGAATATGATAATTCAAAGTTAGTAAAATAGAAATGGAAAAATACGGCACCTTAAAGATATGACCCTGCTAGTAATCATCGATGTCTTGGGTATGATCAAGAAAGGTAAAATTAAACAAATACCTGTCAGTTTCACCTTGTATACAATAATTATGAATTAAATCGCACCCTAACTGTTCTACAAGGATAACTTTGACACAAATAAAGATACAATTGAATTAAATAACACATGAAGGCTGATTTCCCATCAAACAAAGAAACCGAAACTTGAGAAAATCTACGTACTGTCTTAAACACTTGATCTCTACGTGCGAATGGCAGAGACTTAGTGGTTTTACCTGATAAGCATTAAGAGCCCCTTACATTTATGAAGAGGCTTAATATAGAGTTTTTGAAAGTGAAACTTCTTCCTGCCTTTCATGGAAAACGATGGAATATCCATTTAAAGCCAAAAGGATTTATTTAAATAATACTCGAGGAGATCAAGTTACAACCACTTCGATTGGTCTACGCTCTTCGAGTTTCCAGAACCAAGAATATAAAGGTAATTTGCAGGGAGAAGAATATTTTTCACACGTACACAAATAATGGTACTATCACTGAAATACAAAAACCGACTCTTAACAGAAGGTAAAAGAGGTGCCCGTGGTGTAATGGTTATCGTCGTAGCGAATGGACACGGCGACACGAGTTCAAAACCTGGACGAGAGTGATTGCATTTCACATAGCACTAATAACCCTTGGGAAAGGTATGAATCCAATTAATCTCCCTCCAGCTATGGGTAAATAGTAGGGTAGACTAGGTTCTTCAGCCTTGGTGCGGCAACTAGTCTAGGAGAAGGAAAATTCTGAATTCAAACCTGTTAAACTCCGCTTAAAAAATTGACCTTGTGTCATATCCTGCCCGAGTGGAGGGGTCGGGTAAATATGGAAAAGAAGGTAAACGAATATAGATCTTGCAAGAGACGGTTCATTTCTGAAAAGTATCATTTATTTAAAATGTCTTCCACCAAACTATGCTCTGTTTATTTTCTACGGCACAAATATTCCCAATGGGAAGACTTCATTTGTCTTCCCAATCAGTAAAGAATTGAATGCATTTTAAAACGTACTATTCTGCAAGATATTTCTTCAACTATTCTACATACACAGCAGGTGTTTGGGGGTGTGTAATGGTTATCATCTAAAGAAACAGAGAAGAGGACGCGGGTTCAAATCCTGGATGAGGCTATTTGTGTTTCATAGAGCTTTCATACTCATTGGAAAGGAATTAATCAAACTATTCTCCCTCCAGATACAAGTTAATGTTAAGGAAGGCTAGACTCTTTAATCTTAGTATTATAATCGGAAAAAGAGAGGAAAAGTTCTAAATTTAAGCAGTCAAACCCAACTTAGAATTGTCTTGCTTCACCTCCTGCACTAGCGAAGGCGTAGGGTAAATATTTGCTTTTTCGGTGAATTAATATCTCGATATAAAAACTCATTCACATTGATAGATAGGAGAGTTCTCGTGGCTTTTACATCATATTGAGCGAATTCGAACTCCAGTTGCGCTATAACGTTCACCTCTGGACTAATACCCTTAGGAAATGCATGAAACCGCTTTTCCCCCTTGCTATTCTACGACTATGGTTCTTCCACAAGGATGACTTTGGAATTAGGTAACCCACCAAAATTGATATGCAATAAAACGAAAAAAGCAGAACTTGATTCAGAATCTATTGCTGATTATATATATACATATATATATGTATCATATTTACCTAACCCCTCCGCTAGGGCAGGATATGACACAAGATCAATTTTTTAAGCGGAGTTTAACAGGTTTGAATACAGAGTTTTCCTTCTCCTAGACTAGTTGCCTCACCAAGGCTGAAGAACCTAGTCTACCCTACTATTTACCCATAGCTGGAGGGAGAATAATTGGATTCATACCTTTCCCAAGGGTATTAGTGCTATGTGAAATGCAATCAGTCTCGTCCAGGATTTAAACTCGTGTCGCCGTGTCCATTTACTGCGAGGATAACCATTACACCACGGGCACGCACTACTTGTCAAAAATATTTAACCACTCTCAAATATTTTAATTCTCATCCTGAAAACGGTTATTTTTAATGAAACGAATTGTGACACATCATTTTTATTTACCACACTAAATACAAGTCTTCCGCAATACCTTTGACCAAAGTATAAAAAACTTATATTTTGAAAAATTGCCTAGTCGGCTGGGGCAGTAAAATACACCAATTGCTTCTCAGCAAAGGAGTAAGAACCCCGCCAACAATGAATTTCCTGGATATTAAACCTAACAATTTAATGATGAGGTTCCATTAATATTGGGTCTTTGGGGGATGCGGAATACCCCTTCATTGCTATCGATGCAAGGTCCTCTCTAGCTCAATATGTTAGAACCTGATAGGGTCCTACGTATGGGTCAAATATAATTAAACTGTGACCTTATGCTAAACTGAATTGCTTGAAATAGGACTGTCTTGATATTTAAACTGTGTTCTTATTCTAAACTGAATTGAATGAACTGTTGGAAATGGAATTGTTGTTTGTATACTAAACTGAATTGTTTGAAATATATCTGTGTTCTTTTTACATTGAAACTGTATTCATGCAACACTGAATAGTTTGAAATCAAACTATTTATATATATATAAATTGATTTGGCATTAAATAACCTACAATGGTTGATTTGCGATGAAACAAAACAAAACCAGACTTTTGAAAATTTAATCTAAATGCGATTTTTCTGCTGTAGTACAGAACATGAATAAAACGTTTTTTAGAAGTAACAAGATAACACATTCGACTTAATGCTTGCTAGATATTACCAGTTTTACCTATGCAGAGGACAATTTCATCCTATTTACCAGATTGCACGTCAGAAGTTTGACTTAAGCAAATATCACTGCACAGCTGAACCGATGTCATGAAAAAATGTGTCAACATCCTCTGTGAGGAGAATACTATGTGAAGCTGGCCTATATAGAAGAATTGCTGTTAAGAAATAATTCAGTTTAGTATGAGTACAATTTTTGGGTACAATCTGTTAAATGTCAAAATATTTCCATTTCAAATAATTCAATTTATCATAAGTAGGCAATTTAAATGCCAAAACTCTTATATATCAAGCAAATCAGTTTAACATAAGTACACAGTTTAAATTTCAAAACAATTCTTTTTCAAGCAATTCAGTTTAGCACAAGTACGCAGTTTAAATGTAAAAACTGTTCAATTTTAAGCTAGTATGTTTATCATAGGTACAAAGATAGTTCTTTTTAACCCATTGATATGAATCTACCAGGTGCTACAACTTTGCTCCTGAGTGGACCAGAGACCAATGGCAATGAAGGAGAACTCCGCATTCCCCAAGTTTCCAGTATTTTGGAAATCTCACCATCAGATTGTTTTTTCTCATATGCAGGACACTCCTTGTGTGGGTTGGGGTTTTACCCCTCTGCATAGAAGCAGCCGATGCATTCTACAGCCTCAGCTTACTGAGCAAAAGTGAGAAAGAGATAGAGATGGGGGAAGGGAAGAGAATTTTCTTAAAATCATAGAAGGGCACAAAAATTACTGAATATTCAAGTTTTATATCCTGTTGATGTGACCAATTTACCATATTGATTAACCTAGTTTAAAATGTTGATCGGAATCATTCCAATTGTGCACAACCTTACTGAATACCCACTTTCTCTAAAAATCTATTGAAGATTTTTGTTGAAGGCGTAGAAATTCAGTGCCTCAAGTTCAGTTCTATGTAAGTTATCGAACATAAACAGGGCCGTAGGGGTAGGAGAAATTTAAACTCCAACACATTTCCCATCGGAACCTTAACGTCAATCCTCAACCATTTAGAACCTCAAGATAATCAGATAGTTATGAATGAAAGACACTTATTTTTTTACAGGATATAACATACCTGAAAAAAAAATGTTGATTCATCACGGACAAAAATGTGGAATTTGAATATAGAATCAGTTTGATATGAAGCTGCGCACAAGTACGAGGAGCAAAAGACACAAATATACTTGTCCCTACAACTAGACTCACAAAGAAAGAACATTATTCGTTCTCTGATTATGAGATTTTTGTACAAGGTGAGAGTACTGTTTCAGGGACATTATATCAAGTGTCATGCTCTAATAACGGGATATCCCTAAACCTCACCACGCGGTAGTCCAATTCAACACTGGCATGTGAAGGGTAAGAAACAAGATGAGTTAGTGCAATTATTATCCAGGCCGCGTTCGTATCGCTCCTTATCGGACCGACCACGTGATCAAACTAAACTTTTAGAAAATATAGGCTTGTGCTGCCTGGAGATATGCGTTTGTGAGACTTGACATTTTTTCTTTTTTTTTCCTATAAAATAGATAATCCCAAAATATATAACATAAAATAAACATTCGTATTTATCTTATCTTTTTATATATTATTGCATTGCATTTGTTTAGGGGACTATTGTAATGCAAAATGATTTCGAAGGAAAAACTTAATTAACAGAGCCTTTTTTTTTTTAATATGAACTCGAAGTTTGTTGTTCAACAATTTTTGGACGTTGTCAAAAACGTCCCTCCCTACGCTGAAAAAAAACATGGATCATACATCACAGAGTTCATATTTACAAAGTCCCTGATGATGTAGTTTTTACTTCAAAATTAATTCGACTCGAATGATTAATTTGCATTGCAATAACCCGCTAAACAAAAATTATACGATTAAAAAAACAAATTTGTGCAATGCTTAAAGGAAATTTTAAAATACTATATATATATATATATATATATATATTTGGGAATTCAGCTGATTTCCATACTAAAAAACAGAGTTACTTTTCTTAAAAATTAGCCCCAAGAAACAGTAAATTTTCAATCCGTATTTTCACATTTATTGGATCTGTAGTTTTCATTTATTGACCAATCAGAGTGTACGCACTGTTTTTTAAAATTTCTTTGAGATTCTCTGACATTTGGTTGCCGCGAAAAAATTGAAGGATCAATATCCGAAATATCTTAAGAAATATTTTCCTTTCCAGAATGTTAAAAACATATTCTTACCAATGAGGATCATAAATAAACCATCACGTTTTTTTTTAGCCAACCTCACTCGTAAGAATATGCGATAAAAATAATCAAACTGCCAGTAAGATTTACGTTACTCAGTCGGCTGGGGCTGAAAAATACCCCGACAGCAACTCTGCAAAGGGGTAAGACCCCACCAACGAGTGTCTTGTTATGACTCTAAACAATCTGATGGTGAGGTTCCAGTAATGGTGGAGCCTTGGGGAACGGGAAGGGTCAAAACTATAGGTAAAATAGATCTAATCTGCCTACTTATGATAAACTAAATTGCTTGAAATACAACTGTTTTGACATTGAAACTGTACTTACGCTAAACTGAATTGTTTGAAATAGAACTGTTTTGGACTTAGTTGGCGACCTTAGTCGAGGGTGACCCGAAGTCTCCCTTTTTGATAGTTAGTACACCGAGCTATTGGGAAGAGCACTGTTCCATTCCAAGTACCGCTCCACTTACCCTTCATCCTCACCTTATAGCGCTGAGTGCTAAGGAAGGCGGTATCAAGAACCACTTTTCGAGTCTTTGGTAGGACTCGAACTGGGATTGAATCCCTGTCTTACAGACCATTACAGTGGATAAAAGAAATCTATATTCATACTAAACTGAATTGTTTGGATTAGAACTGATTAACTATACTGAATAGCTCGATATAAAAGTGTCTTTGACGATTAAACTGGGGACTTATGCTAAACTGAATTGTTTCAAATGAACTGTTTATTTGTATAAAATTGATGTGGCATTAAATAACCTACAAAGGTTGGTATGCCATAAAACACAAGCAAACAAACAGTAAGATTACGGATTTATATTGTAACCTGCTCAAAACCTTTCGACTTTATTTTTTATTTTTTGAGTGAAAATGTAACATTCCTTTTCTTTCAAAACTGCTTTTAATTTCAACATCGCATAGGTATTTTAGATTGAACAAAAATGTTTTTTGCATCGGCAAACTCGTTGTAATAATCTTTCCCTTGCCGATGAAATTTCTTGCTACTTTAGTTATGCATATCAGTGCATAAACATACTTTCTCTCTTACATTCTGATACACTCCCAAAAGTATGTTTTACACACACAAAATTTATCAACAAGAGTTAGGCAACGCCAACTACTACATTTCAAGTATGAATACATTCTCTCATAAAGTATTTACGCTCTGACTTACGCTGTCTTTTTCTACAAGAAAATAACTTAATAACTTATTTTTAAACAAACTTTCCATAGAACAGTCGCCAGGGCTGTCGAATACACCGACTGCATATCTGCAGAGGCGTAAGTCTCCCTGTACCATAGCCATGATACGGATATGCAAAATGTACATGGGATGTTCATATATATTACATCGTACATAGGAATCTCGAAATTCGAAAAACACGTAACGACTTCTCAGTTCAGGTACAAAACTTTTTATTTCCTTTGAGTTTAAAGGTTCTTCGACATAAGGAGAGAGATACATAATCTTTCTATTCTAGCCTTTTCATCTGCGCCCCATCACGTACAACACCTGCCCAAGGCCTCCGCGAGCAAGCGAAAGTAAACCCTTGTCGTCCGGTGTCTAGTCTCAACTCTACTAATTGACTTTCTCAAAATCTCCCTAAATACTCCGCGCGCTTCCGGTGCGTGACGTCAATCTCACTATGTAGCCCCGTTTCCCATCTCGGGCTATTGTGACATCTCTGAGAAAAACGTCCGCTCCGCCCGCGTGAATGTTGCACCTAAGTAACCCATGCACAAAGCCGAAAGGTTCTCAGCCAAACTAAACCTAAATAATAAAACGAAATCCCTCGGCCATTATATTACATCCCGCAACTAGTGTCCTAGATATGTCACTAAACAATCTGATGGTGAGGCTTCAGTAAAAGAGATTTGGGGAATGGGGCATACCCCGTTCTTACCATCGCACCCAGGTCAAATCTGGCCCGAAGTGGTAGCATCTGATAGGGTCCTATCGGTGGGTCAAATAGAACTAAATTTTATGTTTATGCTAAACTAAATTGTTTGTTGTGGAACTGTTTTGACATTTATTTGTGAATAAATAAATGTAATTGGTTTAATAGAATTGTTAGTGATATATTTGGAGCGATTTAATTTTGTTGACTAAAATGAATAGTTTGAAACAGAACTGTTTTTGACATTTCAAATGTGTAATTATGCGAAACTGAATTCTTTGAAAGAGAACTGTAGATATGTTTAAAATGGATTTACCATTAAATAATCTACAATGGTTGATTTGCCATAAAACCAAACCAAACCGATTTGCAAATCATTGGTTTGTTCATCAGTTACCCACCTCTCTAATATATATATATATATATATATGTGTGTGTGTGTGTGTGTGTGTGCGTGTTTCATTTTCTATGTCAGCAATGTATTTTCTTTTTTTGCGTCAGTACGAGAATAAGCCAATTGTAGAAGGAAAATGAATTTAAAAAAAAATAAAAATGGAGAGTGATACATAGATTGATATATATATATATATAGATAGATAGATAGATTGATAACGATGATACTTGTGTGTGTGTGTGTGTGTGTGTGTGTGTGTGTGTGTGTGTGTGTGTGTGGGAGAGACCGACTGACCGACATTTAATGAAAAATTCGAAGTTCTACCTTGGCCCAGAGAATGATTATTTTCATAACGTTTACGTGTGCCTCCTCAGCAACGAACAGAGGAGATGAGGAGAGGCTATATAATCAACAGAGTGTTTCTTAAAGAAATAATCAAATCCGTTGTGGTTAGGTCAGGTAATTTGAATTTATCAAATTTTAAGTACAATTTGCAATAAACATTGATGATCAGAAATAGTATGCGTCTGTAAAAAAGGAAGAGGAATTTAAAAGTGGCAAACAGGTGATTCGTAAGATACAAATAGAGGCTTCGACGAGCGTAAAAGAATCCCTGTGTGTATGTATATACAAAAGACATTTATTACATGACTTAGACAACTAAAAGTTGCTCGTTCTCTCTCTTCCTCTCCCTCCTCTCTCTCTCTCTCTCTCTCTCTGTACTGACCAATAAATATATATATATATATATATAAGTATGAATAGAGTAACAATAAAACAGGATAAAACGAAAATAGACTGAAAGTTTCACGTTATCGATGCTCAGGGGAACTAGTATTCGATGGGTCCGAAGTCTGCGAGATTCAACTAAATACAAATCTCTTCTTTTGGTGTCCTGCAATGTTTTATTATTCTCTTTTAGACTTAAAAACGTTGAGTTATCACGTTGCATTTTTGCCAGAGAGCATGACAATGTCTTCCTACACACACGCGCCCGCATATATATATATATATATATATATAAAGAGAGATACAGAGACAGAGTCAAAGAGAGACCGAGTCTCCTTGGCGTAATGCCTGGATAACGAGATCGTAGTATGTGGGTTTGAACTCCAGCCGTTCTATTACGTTCATTTTCGAACTAATACATTTTAGGAAGGTATAAATATTCAGCTATTGGTTAGACAGTACCACTTCTGTTCTACTGGAATGGATTCGGCATTGAATAGACCATGATATTTGATCTTCCATTAAAAGCAAATATATATATATATATATATATATATATAAACTTCTTCTAGCAAATCATTTGGCCTAATTGATTCTTGATTCCCATCACCAGTTTGCAATGATTTGAAAGACCAGTAACACAGACTATACCCTCAGCAGAACTAGAGTTTAATTACTCGGTCTGTGTCTGTTTCTCTCACTCTTTCTCTCAGTCTTTTTCTATTTCTTTACAACAGGACCCGATCAAAAATTGTACCGAGGCCTGAATGCTACATATAACCGTTGGTTTCCGTACCCCAACAATATAATGCATAATGCACAAGAACACAAGCATGGTCTCATATCCCAACTCAAATACAGCAAAGAAAGTCGAGCTGATACTTTAATTTTATTCTAGTCTATAAAAAAGGGCAGGATTATCTTGTGATGTCAAAATTCTAGTCCTGGAAGCGTTGCTTTATACAAACAAATAGAGCAGATTAGAAACGACAGAAGAAATGGACTCGACAATCCCGGATAAAAATAAATTGATCTGGCGTTACACTAAAAGCATTGGAAAAGGTATAAATGGATCACCTCCCGGTAGCTATGAGTAAATAATAGAGCAAACTTGGTTTTTCGCGGACCAAGATTTCAGATTGTGGTATGACATTGCACTGCGTCTGCTCGCTGTTTTTTTTTTCGTCCATGTTAGCCGTGTCTACTCAGTTGCTGGGCCGGGGTACACTTCGACTAGCCATGGTCGGGTGGGTCTTGGTTCGCTAGCAGTCAGTTGAAACTGCCTGACGCGGGCGCCGGAGAGGCCCAGTATTCATGTATAACGGCTGACATAGACATTCTTTAGCCCAGGGGCCGTCACCCTAGGCTCTATGCCTCTTCGGAGTGGTTGGGTTTATCGTCTGATACCGGACGAGGCTCCAGGCGTTTTTGGAACTGCTGAGTGTGTGTTGGTTTCGAACCTTCATCAGCACCCATCTAAAAAACGGCCTTGTGTCATACTCGTCTGGTTGGTGGGACGTACGGTAAATACCAGAGTGAATTTTAAACCAGCTGACCTTTTGCCGTGCATTCTCCGTGGTTGAAGCGTTGAGTAAATACTTACACACGGAACATAACAGGTAATGCCTATGACTTTTTTCCTTTGTGAGTTACTTGAACATATCGATATTACATCAAACAAGACATTCGAAGTTTTGCTTAACAGTAAAAATTTGCCTACCCTTTGCATGACAATATAAAGCTCACACAGCAAATCAAACATCGGAGAATATAATGACATCAGACTGAAAACTTTTAACTCACCATATTTTTTGCCTTCAGGTTTCATCCACGTACAACACGAGAACGTGTCTTCGTGATAGGCTAGCACATCTTAGGTTTGCTTACCGTACTTGCTTTTATTATGTAGGCATTTATATACTTGCAGAAAAAGTTCTTCAGAGAACTGGCCTTTTGTCGTACCTTGCTCGTGGCAGAGAAGTTAATACAAACTTTGGGGGTCGGGAGAGAACTGTTACTTTTAACTTGACATGCCTCAAAGTCAAGTTAAGTTTACTTTGGGTTCTGAGTTTTAATGGGTAGCAAACCTCGTGGGTTATTTTATGCAAAAGCCATTATTGTAGAGAAACCACAGCGATAATTGTTAACCCATAACTGGCGAGAGAACAGCTGGTTTATACTTCTCCAAATTGTATTTGTCTGAAAATCAACGCAATTGTGTGACTGGAGCGCTTTAACCACTATGCCAAGGAGTCCCCGTATATCTTATTATATTGATTTTATTTGCATATATGCATCCAGAAAGACAGTGACGGTGAAACGAGAGGATAGAATGGGGTACATATATATATATATATATATATATATAATAACAGTATATCGTGTTACATCAGTAGTTTTTTTTTTTTTTTTTGTTAAATGCCTTCTTTTGGGGACTATTTTTTCCTGACACATTTGCTCCTAAACTTTCAACATGGAGTTTCATTTCAGAATTGGCATACCAAAACTAGAAAGTCTTTTTTTCATTATTATCTTAGCCATTGTTAGGGAATACAGGAAAAGGAATAATCTAAGTTGGATTTAAAGTCTCTTTGCCGATTCCGTTTTTTATAGATTTTGGTAGAATATGTAGCATTTATTTAAACGTATTATAAAACATGTTATAACATCAAGTTTTTTTTTCCAAAGATTCTTACATACAACCGATTTAACTGGATTATTAAAAGTTGGGCTCTTCGAACATAAGCCGTATATAGATTTGGTTTGGTTGGTTTCGTTTGTTTTTATGGCATATCAAACATTAGAGGTTATTCAATGCTGTTTCTACATATATATTAGATATATTATAAGTACACATTTGGTTAACATTTTTAAATGAGTTTAAGCTTATTTTCTGCACACAGGTCTAAGTACTATTCTTTAAGAGTAACATTTTAAGGTCAGTCATTTGTTTGTGCACATTTGAATGGATATATATATATGATTTGTAAGTGAATGGTTTGTTGGTAATTTTATTTTAAATGAGCTAAAACTAATTTATTGGCATGCTAGAATTCCTAATATTTATAAACAGTTAAATCATTAATCCCTTGTATGCAAACAGTTAAATGATCAAAGAGTTAAATTTCTAACAATGCAATTTAACATAAATGATTTGTTTTCACACGCAAACCGATCTATTTGACCCATAGATTGGTTCCTTTCAGGTGCCACCACTCCAGTTCAGAATGAAGGGATAGTTCATGCTCATCAAATCTCACAAGCTAGAGCTTCGCCATCCGATTGTTTACTATCATATCCAGGACACAAGTTAAGGGAGTCTTACTTACCTGTAGGGATGTAGTCAGTCGATTATACAACCCTAGCCACCTAGGATAGCTGCACGTAAACTATCAGACAGCATAAGAAAATCTTATTCCACATTTAGTTACTCTATGGATACGGGATTACGCTATATTGAACTAACGCAAAATGTAATATAATAGCCGAGGGATTTCGTTTTATATATCTTGCCTTTGGGTTTAGTTAGGCTGAGAACTTTTCGGCTCATCACATGGGTTAGTTAGGTGCAAACGTGAGCACAGCTGTTGACGCGCGTGCGGGGAGGATGTGTCGTTCACAGATGCCAAAATAAAAATCCTAGACAGAGGATGTAACCAGGGATGTAAATGACGTCATTCAACGGAAGCGAGTGCAGAGGATTTGGGGAGATTTGAAAAAGTCAGTAGTTGAGAACTAGACTCCGATCGGGAAGGGTCGACTTTCGGGGCTCGCTGAGGCTAGACGAATTTGCGCGCTACGAGTGCCGCACGTGATGGGGGCAGCTGATGGAAAAGTCATCATAGAAAGATTGTGCATCTCTCTTCCTTATGTCAAAACCTTTAACGCAAAGGTAATAAAAGGTTTCGTACCTGAACTAAGAAGTCGTCACGTGTTTTTCGTGTTTCAGGATTCCTATGTTCTATGTATATATGTTATGAACATTCTATGTAGGTTTTACACATATCCGTATAATGGAAATGTTACAAAAAAAGGTGAACAACTTCGAGACTCCACTCATTCCGGAAAGCATTCCTCACTCATTATATATCTATAAAGTTTAACTTAGTCCAAGACAAAGCTACCCTTTGAGAAAAGTATTGGTTCTTTAGTAGTGATGGACTATGAAAGTAACTTGCTTCAGAAGTTAAAATATATTCAATTATAGATATCATTACGCTTGTGGGGAAAGTAATCAAAAATTTTAATATAGGAAAATTATCCAGTCGCCTAGTTACAACGTAGGGATGCTACTTGTGTTACATGGTTTGGACTGGAATTGGAAGCGACATATTCATAAAAATGATTAAATTTACATTACCTTTTATTTTGTTGCTTTTAAATTCTGCAGCGAAGTGGAAGAGTCTCCATGGCGTAATAAGTTAAGCGGTAGATTCCAGCCTTAAAGTAAGCATCTTCGTCACTTGTTGCTATCTTAGGTTCACTTTAGGAATCGTTCTTTTGGGAAAGGTATCAACTGATTTATACACCTTGCTATAGGTTGAATATTATTGTTTGAATTCTCCTACAAGGATGGTTTTGGCATTAAATGTCCCACGAAGGTTGATATGCCATTCAGCCAAGTGCTTCCAAGGAAGTCTTCGTTTCGTCAATTTTACGTTTAATACACAAGTGAAATAACCACGAACTATAGAAAACATTCTACTTTATTCTTACTGACTTATCAATCAACAACCATCGATTCAAACGTGAAAACTTCTTTTCCATTAAATACAACATCAGTGGATGAGATTAATTCATATTAAAAACTATGATAAAGTTTGATAAACTAAACTTGTAACCGTTATAATCTCTTCCTTGAATTGTAGTCTGTGTTTTTGCTGTAAAGATGTATGTGTTATTACATCATGAGAATGGTGAAACTTTGGTAAATTTTATCAGCCGATCTACTGCCCGTTAGCATGGGCGTACTTACCTGGGGAAGAAAATTGACAAAATCTGAAAAAGAAAGAAAGAGAAAATAATTTGATTCACTTTGCGGTTAAACATTTTCTATATTCAAAAATATAAATGTATAAGTATATGCCATAGTGTAGATAATTTGAACTGCTGCATAATCATATTTTTGGTTACAGATTTGCTAAGCTAATGTATATATATATATATATACAGAGAGAAAGGTAGTCAGAAAGAGTAAGAGAAAGAGAGAGAATGAAATAGTTTTGAAAATCATATATCTATATTTGTGTTTCCGTGAGTTTGTGTGTGTGTGTGAGAGAGAGAGAGAGAGAGAGAGAGAATGACGCAGTTTGGAAAATCATACAAATACATGTCTGTGAGTGACTGCGTTATTTATCCAGGAAGATTAATGATAAACTTCTTGCCCAAAGCAAATGAGATATATCGAAACAAATTCATAAGATTTATTTTAGGCAAAATAAAAGGGAATTTCCAGTTGTGACTTACCGACGCTTATCTCCTGATCATTTGAACTTTAACTTATGTCAAAACGTTCCTCTAATTTTATGACAGGAAAGGATTGGGGGACTTTGATTTCTGACAGTATGAACTTTCAGTAATCCAGATATATAAAATGCTGTCTTATAAGTAAACAACTTCTTTCATCTTGACTTCTCTGATCTAACAAGTTAGCAGAGAAACACTTCCTCTTCTAAATAACGAAAGAGTGGCAGTTGCAATTTGCAGAATACAGATGCAATTCTTTTCTTGAACGTTGGTTCCTGACGACCGAGACAGTTGCCTTTGCTCGACACTTGCAGTTTCGAACGTTGACGTAAGAAAAACGCCAAAGATACATTAGTTCTTGCGATGAGTTAGTACTACTCTTATGATCAAATGTGGAGCCTTGCATCATAGAAAAGGTATGAGTTAGTTCTCGACCCTACTAAGACTGACCCAATTGGCGGTGTTGTAGAATTCACCGACTGCATCTCTGCAAATGAGTAAGACGCCCTCAACGGGTGTCCTGGATATGACATTAAACAATATGATAGTGAGGGTACAGTAATAATGGTGCTTTGGGTAATGCAGACAACCTCTTTATTGCCATCGCTCCCAGGTCCACCCTAGCCCGGAGTGGTAGCACCTGATAGGGTCCTAGGTATGAGTCAAATAGAACTTAACTTTGTGCTTATGCAAAGCGGAATTGTTTGAAATAGAACTGTTTTGACATTTAAACTTCGTTCTTATGCTCAACTGAATTTTATGAAATAGAACTGTTTTGATATTTAACTAGGCATAAATAAATTACTAATGTTTAATTCAATTGTTTGTGATTCATAGCAATACGTGGAACAGTTTAACTTTGTTGACTAAACTGAGTAGCTTGAAATAGAATCGTTTTTGACATTTAAACTGTGTAGATAAGTAAACTGAATTGTTTAATATAGAGCTGTTTATATTTATAAAATTAATTTGGCATTAAATATTCTACAATGATATATATGCCATAAAATCAAACCAAACTTATTAAGACAAAATATATTTTAAATATTTGAAAGATTTTATTTGAAGGGTTACACTAACCTTGCTCATGATCTGCGAAATGAATTCAACGAGAGGAGAAATATATAGAATATAAAGTATATTTCAAGGCAAGCTTGTTCTTTATTCGACTGAAAACTTTTCGCCAATTCCCTGTATGCAGATGGAAACTCTTGTTATTTTAAGCTTTGCTTAGTCTGGTACACCGCCTTGAGGATTTTAATACTACATGCTGTTCCTAAGTGGCAAGACTCGGTAATTCCCTTGGGCACCTCGGGAGAGATAATGGTTAGTTATCTCAGCTAGCAGACCATAGTTCATGACGTCGATTCTCACTAGGTACCCAAAAAGTCTAATTAAACTAATGAAGTAAATAATAATGATTGTAATTTACGAAGCTTATTCAAGTGTGGCACACGGCTAGAAGTATGGAGCAGATTGTGAGAATCAAATTCTCTTGCAATGGTCTGCAAGAATTATGATGAAATCACACTGAAAACAGCAGTTTTCATTAATTGACCAAAGTTAGACAGCGGTGAGCTCGTTCATTGATTGAATAGGAGATGGTTTAACAAAAAGGCTTGGTTTTGTCTGTAGCTTTTACAATAGGTCAATATGTGTTGGGTTATTTAATGGCAATGTCAGTCTCATCTGTAAACAATTATTTGGTTTCAAGTATCTATTTACCCAAACAGTCCGCCTCTCCAAAGGCATATATTTAAAAATAACGCAAATAGACTGGTCTAGGATTTGATCTCGGGTCGCCAATCCTATTTTTTCCAACGATAAGCGTGACATGGCTTCAAGAAACTTTGATATTCACTTGATATTCATTTAAAAGAACTCTTAATTGAAGTAAACATTATATAATCCCTACATGAGCGATCTATTATATCTAGGAGAATTCATATATAATACGTATAATTTGCTGATTTGTCCCTAGTAAGCGTTTGTTTTAAATTTTTAAGTAGCCCAAATATATATATATGTATATATATATATATATATGTAAACATGGTCGTGTCTGTGACCCACGGTTTTATGCATGAAACCCATTACCACGGGCACTACCATGTAATATATATATATATATATATATATATATATATATATATATATATATATATATATATATATGCACTTTTATTGACAGGTGTCTCATTAATGTATCCTACAAAATAGAGTAAATTCCTCGAACTTGATAATATACTGTATCTTCAATAATGAATGGCAGCAGCACAAAAATTGTACATATATATTTTCAAGCTCTCTTTGGATTTTATTTCACTTATTCTATTGGATATTTTTTAGGAATGCAATTTAAAAGTGTTAGTTCAATATACATCTTTAAACATACATGCATGAAAAAAAGTACATCTGCCAATACATATATATATATATATATATATATATATATATATCATGTCACGCAAACAGCCGAATCTCCCTGACCCTCTCCTGCAACCCGTTTCTATCGCTCATCGCTGGGTCTTCAAGGCTATACCTTGTATTGGCACAGAACTGTTGAATATACGTACTATTTGGTTGTCTTGCCTTTGCTCGTCCATGTGAAGGGGTTCACAGGAACATATCACTTATGAGTTCGTCCCTACAACTCCAACAGTGTACCTCATGTCCGGTTCGTCTAAATTGGATAATTTTCGTGGTGGGTAGTAAGTAGTAAGTGCTGCTCAGTGGGTTGCTGCTTCCAGGACATCTTCAGTATCACTCGCAGCATTCTTCTCTATTTGCCGTCAAACTTTTTCTCCATACTTTTATTTAGCGTTCATGTAGAGTATCCATATAGCAGTATCGATACGACCGCTGCTTGGAAAAAAACTGCTTTTTTATTTCATCAGTCCTGTCTGACATCCATATAACCGATAGCCTATCGATAGCTGTTCATGCTATGCTAGTCGACTGTTGATGTCTGCAAGGTAGGTGAACTTGTTTACAAGTTTCATAGAACTACCATTTAGTGAGGAGATGTCGCCTCCTTGATTAGAGCATATATATTCCCTCTTGTCTGAATTGACATGAAGCCTTATGCCTGCAGTTGCTCGTTCCAGACTATGTATCAGGGTTTCGGTTTTGGTGATTGTATTTGCCTGAAGCTCTATGTCATTGGTGTAGTCCGCGTCCGTAATTGTTTGTGCGGGGTATCTCCTGCATCTTTCCTTTGTCAGCTTGAAAACATTATCTTTCATTTTATCAATAGACGTTCAAAGCATTTAGTCAAGACAGATGATAAAGAGGTATGGGGTTAAAGCGTCTCCTTGCAATACATCTGCTACGATGCCGAAGTAATCTGTGTTTCCGTCCGGGGAACAGACATTACTTTCGTGTTTATATATGGATGTGAAAATGTAAGTATGTTAAAGTTATGCCTGTAATAGAGTCCGATTCTAGTATGACAGAGCAGATATGAAGGCTAAATATGTATAAATATTATGAATACTAGAAACTATTTACTTGATGGTTCATGTGTGTACAGTCAATTGGCGGAAATGTAAAAAAAAGTGTCGAATCACCCATATTTCTATTGCGGTGTATAATAATTTATATTGTGGTGTAAACATGAGATTAAAGGTAGAATATATATATATATATATATATATATATATATATATATATATATATATATAAGTATGAATAAAGTTCAATACATATGGAAGTATTTGGGTGAAATTTAGTAAGATGTTTACACATAGATACCAATTTTCTTATTTTTTTCAGCAACTTGTGTTTTAGGATGTAATACTCTACTTTAAGACTAAATCAGAATGTACGTATGTAGTTGAATTTAAAAGCGCAATTTCAAAGTGTTAGTTAAATATATATCCCAAACATCAATGCGGGAGGAAAAAACTTCTAAAAGATCTTGTAGAATTAATTTTATTTAATAAAATTTGCTTTAAATAGTATTTTTATATCCCGACCAACGCTCGATACCTCTTCTAGTGTATATCTATATATTTTTTTTCTTATAGACTCACAGGTATATATGTCGAGGGTTGATCTCACTCTGGTCTTTTCTTATTAAACCCACAAGTATTTCGTGTCAATTTGTTATAAAGTATGTGGGTCTTCGGCATTCCTGAGAGGCCATATGAATGTATACTGGGTTAATATCAACGCCAGAGACAGTTGTTTTGTTTGTGATATATGAAGGAATTTCAAGAGTGAATTTGACTTGGGGAGTCACAT
This sequence comes from Sepioteuthis lessoniana, assembly GCA_963585895.1. Classification (NCBI taxonomy): domain Eukaryota; kingdom Metazoa; phylum Mollusca; class Cephalopoda; order Myopsida; family Loliginidae; genus Sepioteuthis; species Sepioteuthis lessoniana. The sequence goes on from OY757910.1 coordinate 100,555,616, forward strand.
GCGTTCCCTCAAATGCCGTTTTCAAGTTAGAACAGAAATTTCAGTGTGTTCTTCAAATAAGCATTGCCAAATATGCAAGCTTGTGAAAAAATTATTCGAAAACTCTAGTAGGATTATTTTTTGTTTAATAAAATATGCTTTAGAATATCATTTTTATATCCCTTCAACACTGAATGTCTACTTGCATATGCATATGCATATATATATATATATATATATATATATAGAGAGAGAGAGAGAGAGAGAGAGAAAGAGAGAGAGAAAGCAACACACACACACACACGTACATACACACACGCACACACAAACACACACACACATATATATATATATATATATATATATGGTGAAAGATAGAGACCCATTAAGTTTTATATATAGGTAAATTATTCTTTGAAGTCGTGTGCTTTTCTTCTACTACGCATGCGTCGGCGGCGTGTGAAAGTTTCTTTCTCTAGAAACTAAAGTTAGTGCACGCATTCATCATATACGCTTCAGTCATATTTAACTTATGCTTTTATCTCAACTATTTATGTTCTCGTAAATCCAATAGTGAGTTACAGCGAAGTTAACAAGCCTGCTTCGCAGGGCATTAGACTTAGATTCAACGATGACGCATCTTCTCAGTGACGAATAAGTCTACGAACCAATGCAGTATGTTAAACCGCAGTTTCAAGCATACATTAAAGGCGTGTAAAAAATCTTTCTAGGCAGGCACTTGTTCTTACGTGGATATGCACAGAGTAAGAAGCTGAGATGTGCCCAAAGATAAAGACACTTTAATGAGGAGATAGATAGATAGATAAATAGATATATATTGCTTTAGAGAGGAACGGAGATAATTATCCAGATTATAGCACGAGTAGAACAATAATATGCTAACACGAAATGTACATGTACATTGCTTATTCAAAAACTTGTATTGGTTACCATATGTGTAGCGAATAACGTGTACCTAAAATATCGGTTCAAGAGATACTTATGTAATTAATTGGCAGCGATGGACTTACTATAAAGTGAAAAAGCTAGAGCTTAGAGCCACACACCTCGGGAAAAAATTCTTTTAGATATATGATTAATTTTTTATTCTTTAATAATAATCCATCCAAAATTATATATATATATATATATATATATATATATATAACATTTGTGGTCCAAAAAAATAAAAAAAAGTAAACGTTTTAAAATGAATAGGTCTACAAAAACTTTATATTTTTAATTGTATTATTAGCTCTTACACGTGTTTCTAGCTTCTTGCTGACGCCAGAAATCCTTTAATGATTTTGGGGGTGTTGTTTTTCGGTTATATAGTTGTGACCACGTTGATGGCGTTGCCGGTCCTTTTTAATTCTGTGAGAGATTTTTGTTTCTGCAGATGTGTGTTCTCTCTTTCTTCTTCTACTTTTCTTCTTTTCCTTTCACAATTGTGTGTTCTGTGTGTTTTTATAGGTGTGATTCTTTTCCATATTTAGTCTTTGATATTTGATATGCCATAAAGACTTATGCTTTTCTACACTTGGCTATTGTGCTGTGTGCTGTGTGTGTGCGAGTGTGTGTTGGGGGAGTTTTTCTCTGTATGTGTATAATTCAATTATGTTCAATGTTGTGTTTTAAAATTCAACTATCTTCTATTTTTTTCTCTCTGATTTTGTGTGAGGGAAGGTGTGTTTTTCTCTCTTTTTATCAATAGCTGATACATCATAAGTTTTGTTAGTAGTCTTCTCTGGATCCTTGCGTGTTCGTCGGGGAAGTTTTTCTCTGTATTACTATAGTTTAGTTCAGTTTAATTCTATTAAGTTTTAAAATTTAAATGCCTTCTACTTTCTTCTCTAATCATGTGTTTATTAGTTTATTAGCAGCATTCTCTGTGACATTGTGAAATTGTGTGTGAGTATGTGTTTTGGGGAAGTTTTCTATGATTGTTAATGTTGCATAAAATTCAACTGACTATTACTGCTTTTGTGTATGTTTCAGTCTTTCTCTGTGTGTCTATAGTTTGGTTTCGTTTAATGTTGTTGTGCTTTAAAATTCTACTGCTTTCAACTTTATTCTCTCTCAGTGAGTGCGTGTGTATATATTTGTGTGTATGTTTATTTCTGTCTCCCTGAGCGGATAGTTGAAGATCAGTTCAGTGTAGGCTTGATTTTTCTTTGAAGTTTATTCTATTTTTATTATACATATTACTTCAAATAAAAGCCAAAGAAATTCACATATATAATTTTCTGTTATATCAAATTATATATAGAGGAGAATTATGCAATAAAATCAGATATCATCAGATTGAATTAATTACCAAACTCAATAGACTTAAAACTTGGTTACAAAGAAACATCAAGTTAGGTTTGAAAATTTTCTTACGATTTCGAACCAGACTTAGAAGCGCGTAACATGACTAAGTTTGAAAGAAATGTACAGGAGACAAAAACTAGATGAAATGATGACAACGATTTTAAGTAGAAGAATAGTCATATATGTCTTCCAAGAAAAAATAACACTCACTTTACACCTTCCATTCAGACCTGGCAGAAAACAGAAATACGTGACGTGGTATTGATTTTAATAGATAAAAAAATCTCATAAGTTTATCAATCAAAGCCCACCAGCAATCAAATGGGTGGGGAGTTTCGAGAGTTCCAAAATTTTACATTCTTACTTGATTTGCATCAGTCACTGAATGGCTGCTGAGTCTTTTCAAAATCTTCTCTCTTCAATTTTCATCTCACGTATGATCGTTTCTCGCACTTACAGCGTGAGTTCACGTGGTTGAATCTAAGTTTTCGGCCAAACAGAGGGTTACTGTTGGTGTTCGGAAAGCTGACCCGGCTTAACATGTGTAATTATCTTTAAACAGCACAACATTCCTATTGTGGTTACAGTTTTTTGAGCGCCATAGAATTGGTAAAAAATAAAACCTAATAATATACATTTAAATTTAGTAATATTCACCAAGAAACAATAAAAATAATTGTATATTCGTTTGAAAAGAAAATGATCAAAAATAGTTAAGGTGTATACATTGATAAACCAAACACTGCCCCCCTTCTCTCTCTCTCTCTCTCTCTCTCTCTCTCGCTCGCTCCCTCTCTCTCTCTCTCTCTCTCTCTCTCGCTCGCTATATATATATATATAAACCATGACCATGATTTTACTGCTATTGCTTCTTGTGTCGGGGTTAGTCAAAATATAAATCTACAGGCGGGATATTGCTGAATTGAATTATGTGTTTTCCTTCTCCTAAGCTGGTTGATTAACCAAGGCCAAACAGCTAGGTCAGCTCTATTACTTATTAAGCTCATAGAGGAGTGAATAAGAGATGGTTTTATGCATTTTCCAAGAACATTTGTATGAAGAGTAACGCTAACAGCCTTGTCCTGGATTTAATCTCGGGTCACCGATTCCATTACTTAAGACGATAAAACTTACGTCAAGCTTGCCTCCTTACTATTGCTTTCTGTCATTCAATGTGGTGTACGAGTGACGAGACTTTAACCTACATACCTGTCTAGGTTCACGAAAAGTCAATAGATTTCGCAAACAACGATTTAATTTTAATCAGATACCTACGCCTATATCTACGCTGAAAGCAGAGCGTGGGATAAAAGAAGAATGTGGAAAATATTCGCATACAGCAAAGTTGAGAAAATAATGAGAAGTAGAAAAAATGTTTTTAACAGCTGCATGTATACAGGTCAATATTTGTCAGTTTGGAGAGTATAAATAAATGCGCAATAAGAAATTGTTGAAATATCGGACAAGTAAAAAGAATGAGAAGGAAAGAATTCAAACAAACAATTGAATTTGAGGGAGAATTTTCCAGAGTAATCCGAGTAAGAAGCATCATGCGAGTCTAGCCACGTAGAAGAAGTGTGATACAACGATACTGTCTGTCTGTGGATGAAAATATAAATATTGTTACGTGGGGTAGAAAATAGGAGAGATATATTTTTTATGTATATTACAAGGTGTGTTTCATTCGCCCGTATTCCGAGACGAAGAATAAAATTGGAAAAGGAGGCGCCAAAATGAACCTTTTCTAATCACGCATGATTCGAGGCTAAAGGAGGAAGAGAAAAAAAAAAGACGATGACAAGAAATGGAATTGCAAGTCAACCCCTTTCCACTTTTACCCATCTCAGCTAGCCTTGAACTCTTGGAATGAACTTTGGGTGACCTTATCAACCACGTGTTCGGCTCTAAGAGTCAAGGAAGGACCCTTTTGGTTTTTGACTGGCAAAGTGACTATAGCAGTAGCGGTTTTGACTCCGAGACGTCCACATTCATCCCAGGGCTCTGTTTCACTACACCCAAAATGTGACTAAGAAAAAGGACAGCAGAAAACTAACCCCTTGTGGCAAGCTTCTTCGAGAAAAAGGAAAGAAAGAAAAAAAGAGAGAACGAAAGAAAAAAAGAGATTATTAACCAGTCCTAAACCCTCAGTGAGTTTCGTATTTCTTTTGCCTCTATGTGTCTATCGTGCAAATCTGTTTGAGTTAAGATTCGTCTCGGACTTCATGTATACATATTAGCGATAGTTTTCCATCCCCTTTTGTTCTTAAAGTCTTTTTTTACATATTCTTATTCTTCCCTAAATAAGTTGTTATTGTTGTAATAAAATTTTGTTGTTAAATCTTCAAATTGTGCTGTATTGGTTTTGTGAGTGCTTGTCGCTTATTCTGCTGTGATTTACCGTGAGTCATATATTGGAGAAATTCCCTTCACATAGTTCACCCCTTTTTTTATCGAACCTTGGGACATTCTCGCAATTTTTTATATATTTTTTTATTATTCTCGTTACGTGCCTGCTTTTGCAGTCCCAGTGAAAGTCAGTTCGTAACAATATATATATATATATATATATATATATTGGTAAATAGTTAAAACAATGTCATTTTAACAATATAGTATTTTCATTGTGTACATGATGGCGTAAGCATAATAGTATGGTGCACAAAGTGAGGATCAACTTTTTTTAAGAATAATCTTTAAGAAAGGTTTGCAAACTCTTTCTTCCCATAGCATTATGCCTTATGAATACTATCAATTTTCAAAGAAATTTACTTCATGCATAGATGGGACACGATCAGGTAATACACTTCCGGTCAGATCCCCTCATTGAAATGGCATAGACATTAATAAGTCATAGATCATATGAATGAGTATCTTAGTCAATGTTATTTTCATTGTTTTATTCCAGATAATTGCATAAGCCGTCAACAAATTCATATGAATATAAAGATATTGTAAATCTATCTTTTTATTCTTTTATTTCATGGCATATCAACCTTTGTAGGTTATGTAATGCCAGATCCATTTTTATAGAAATAAACAGTTCTTCTTCAAGCAATTCGGTTTCGCATTAGTACACAGCTGATTTGCCAAAAGCAGCTATGGGTAAATTGTAAGGCAGACTGGGTTCTTCAGCCTTGGTGAGGCCACTAGTCTCGGAGAAGGAAATCTCTGAATTCAAACCTGCTAATCTCCGTTTAAAAACTGACCTCGTGTCATATCGTGCCCAAACGGAGGGGTTGGTAAATATGGTCAACAAAGAAAGGGGACCCGGGGAATAGTGAACTTCGCCTTTCCGGCTGACAACAAGGTAAAACTGAAGAAAAAAAACCGAAGAGAAATAAATACTAAGACCTTGCTAGAGAATTGAAAACTCAGAAACATGAACGTGACGGTGTAAATGGAGCGCTCGATACAGTCACCAAAGGATTGGTTCAAGGAGTGGTAGACTTGGAAATTAGAGGACGAGTGGAGACAATGCAAACTACAGCATTGATCGGCCGGAATACTATTAAGAAACTTGGAGAATTGAGGAAGCTTACTGTGACTCAGACTTCAGTGGAAAACAATCGGCTAACTCTGGTGTGAAAAAAAAACTCTCAAATGAGTAAAATAATTATGATAGAATCAATAACAGAACACTAAGGAGTTACTATTTTCCGGGACAATGTTGTCGAAACTGATAAAAAAAATGTAATATAGCAGATATAGTGTTTAAAAACTATAAAAGCAAACATTCTTCATAATTGATATGTCGATGCCAACAGATATTAACATATCAGTCAAAGAATATAATAAAATAAGTAAATACAATGACCTGGAAATAGAAATTGAAAAAAAATGTGATACCTTAAACTACCGTCATGCCTGTTTTAGAGGGATGCCAAGATATAATAAAAAAAGGGAGAAATATACACATTAATAAAATACACGTCAATCCATGCCTATATGAAATCCCAAAAAAATTGTACTTTGTAGAACAGATCATCTTCCTCGGCGGGTACAATGGGACGGAAAAAGATTTCCAAAAACAGATAATAGACAGCGTAAATACATAAAAAAAATATTCAATCATAATTTTCTTACACTCTAGGTCTTGTGAAAAATTGTAAGACCCCGTCTATAAAGTTGAATATATAATAATAATAATAATAATAATAATAAAATCCAGACTATAACATTGGTAGGGTCGACTGGAATTGTAAGATTCCTGGAGACCTGAAGAGACTTTTTTTGTCACAGAGACTCCGATAAAGGACCGTCTACTAACGCCGGTATGAAAAACTTCCAAGAAGCAAAATAATAATGATAATAATTATTATATTAATAATTATAAACTTGCAGAATTGTGGACTTTTCGGTTCTAGCTCACCACTAAGTGAAATTAAAAGAAAGCGAAAAGAAGAATAAGTACCTGGATCTTGGGAGTTGAAAAAAAAAAAACATAAACTATGGAGCATTAAAAAGTACCAACTCTATTCGGTGCTCTTGGTACAGTCACCAAAGGATTGGTACAAGAACTGGAGGACTTTGAAATAAGAGGACGAGTGGAGATCATCCAATCTACAGCACTATTGAGATCATCTAGAATACTAAGAAGAGTCCTGGAGACTTGAAGAGACTAGCTGACACTTAAACTCCAGTGAAAGACCATCAGCTAATGCTGATGTGAAAAACTCTCAAGCAGTAACTATAATAAGTATATTAATAGTAAACGATGCATGGAATAATAATAATAATAATAATAATAATAATAATAATAATAATAATAATAATAATAATAGGCAACAAAATAAAAGAGTAGGTTAGGTGGTAAAAAAAACGAAATGTTTAATCGCATAATAACTGGATGGTTCAAACCAGCGCAAAAGGAATATAAGACAATGTACAAGTGGGAGGAGAAGATGATCCGCTGGGAATTTTGCATAAAACTGAGATTTCACCATGAAACCAAATGGTATAAGCACAAACCTGAATTCTTCTTAGAAAATGAGACGCATATAATTAGCAGAGATTTTGAGATACAATCGGATAAAACTCCAGACGTAGAGATGATTAATATTAAAAAGAAAAAATTGCTGTACGGTGGATTTTGCATTCCCGCCGCACCACTTAATCAAAATCAAATAAAGTGAAAAGAGAAACAAGAACTTAGATCTGTGAAAAAGCTGTTGAACATGAGGATTGTGGTGATACCAATTGTGATTGGAATAGTCCCTAAAGTGTGGAAAAGATAAGTGGGAGAATTGGAAATCTGGTGAAAATTCAAGACTATCCAAACTACAGCATTACTAAGGTCAGCCAGGATACTGAGAAAAGTCCTGGAGTCCTGGGGATACATTGCTGCCATTCATACTCCAATAAAATAGCGTCAGCTAACGCAGATGTGAAGAATTCACAAAAAGTAAAATAATAATAATAATAATGATAATAATACATCTCTACTAAAAAGACGAAAAGTTTTTGTTAAATTTTTGAATCATTGACTGGCAAAAAAGAAACGTGGGGGCAGAACTATTTTCTTTTCAAGATATATGGCTAGGTTTGGACGGAAGAGGGATAGAGATGATTCCAAACAAAAAAATAAATAAATAAATAAAGTGCAAGGTACTTGTATCAGATACACTGTTTGTATAAATACTCTTCTTTAAACAGAACTTCTTAGATTAGCAGAAATATCTGCAATGATGTAAGAAACAGTATTCTGGAACTTGATCAGAAAATTTCTATGTATAATTTCTGACCCCTGTTGTTGCTCTTTATTTGTGAATGATTGCATTGACAAGAACGTGATCATATCAAAAGATAATTATTTGTTAAGTATAATGTTTATATATATATGCAAATAGAATTGGTAAAACCACTGCAAGAAAATGGATGTCATCGTGGTGTAATGGCTAAAGCGACGGACTACGGAATCGTAATAAACGAGTTCGTACTCCAGTCGCGCTATAACGTTCACTTTCGGACAAATGCGCTTGGGAAAGGTATGAACCCCCTTATCCTCCCAGCTATGGGTTAAATAGTTCCACTACTGTTCTTCTAGGAGAATGGCTTTGGCTTTAAATAACCTACAAATAAACCATCCAAACAGCAAGAAAAATGTAAAGCGTTATATGTAAAAGTAAAGTTGGCGACTGTAGTTGAGGGCAATCCAAAGGCTCCCCTTTCAATAGCTACTACACTTAGGTGTAGGGGAAGGCTCTACTCAATTACATGGATGCTCCACTTTACTCTTGGTCCGTACCTTTGACTGATAAGCAAAGCAGCATCAAGTACCATTTTTGAGTCTTTGGTATGACTTGACCCCAGTCTCCCAGACGATTGGCGAACACTGTAACCATCATGCCAACATGACCTATAATCAGTCGTAAAATGTGCATTATCACTGTATAGGGAAAACCTCACAATATTACACCGATAAACTGATTTAAGAGGTAAAAAAAAATGCTTACTACGCGGAGTTTCATGCAATCAGTCTTATCTGATTTGAAAATACTAACATAAAACTCAGAGTAGTAAGTGTTTTTTTTTTTCAAATGAATTTTCATCATACAATGTGTGAAAGCGCGTGCGAGTCTCTGTCTCATCAGCCACCAAGCAGGGTGATAACACAGTTTCGGTTGCTCAAGGCGGTACTGCCACTCCTGGCGCTACCAAGCAGCTTTTGACACCGGACTGGGTATTTAAAAGAAATACATATCTATATATACGCCAGATCACATAAAAGCAGACATTACAGTGGACGTTCGTTCATCTTCATTTTAGTGCAGTTTGTGATTTAAAAACGCGTTTACTCTCGGCCGTTGATGTCATAGCAACCGTTTCTTGATTTTGCGTGATCACACGGGTATGATGGTTCCACGTGCATATCATTCATGTTGAAATCCTTTCTATATCCGTCATCTATTCGGTTTCTTTTTCCTTCAGTTTTATCTTTTTTATGAAAAAATTTACCTGAGTTGAAAATGCTAACATAAAAATCAAGTGTGTGTAACTCAGATTAGTAAGTGTTTTTTCAAATGAATACTATATCAACATATGTACATACGTATGAGTAAGCATGTGTGTTTTCTCGCCGTTACTTCCATCTTGAGGCAAATGTTGTACAGAATTCCTTTCTAGCTTTGGTGGAACATGCGGTATACCAAAAGGAAAACAATAAATGAAAAGTCTCACAACCTTCATATTGTCTCCGCTAGGGAGAAGGGTATCTAAATATCGTTTTAAAAATGTTAATAATCGTATAAACACTCACACGCAGAGAGGTCAACAGTTAACAATAAGATCAATCTTTAAAACCTTGAAATATTAAATATCGTACCAGCAATCCAAACTCACTGACTTATATTTATATATATATATATGTATATATATATATAGTGTCATCCACAAACAGACCATCGTTGAATCACAACTCGTCAGTTTGGCTAGACAAGCACGATTGTTCGAGCTGGGATTGAAATTTGGCCGTCTTTACGTAAGTTGGATATCTAACCCCAAAGCTACCGTCATTCTCATGGTTAGCGAAGGAAGTTTAAATATATATTTTACAAATACGCTATCGGCTATCACAGTAGATATTTCACGTAAAGAGCTTTATATGAACACGCATGTTCCAGCCGGCAATTTCTGCACTCGAATGCTCAACTCACTGGAGTGAGTATATATATATATACATATATATGTGTGTGTGTGTGTGTGTGTGTGTGTGTGTGCCGACAAAAATACAAGAAAACAGTCGCTCTAATTTTTACGTTTTGTGGCAACTGTTACTCAATTATTCTACCCTATTTAAGTTAGCACTTTAACTTAGGGAGACGCTCTAATGTTTACCCTCATAGAATCTGAACACGTTGAGCAAATTTCAAATAATATTTTGCGTTTATTCTTCGAGCTTAAAATCTTTGATCATTTTATGAGCACGCAATCCGAGATGAGATCATGTGCTGAAGTGTCTGGCTTTGTGTTCTGCATCGTTCTGTCCACTTTAGTTTCGACACTACTGCCGAGTTGTACAGCACCATGCTTTTCTTCTGCATATGAAGTTTCTAGTAATATCTATTGTCGTTAGCAATGGACACGGTGACCTTAGCCCAATTCCTGGATGAGACTTTTTGCATTTCACTTTACGCTATTACTCTTGGGAAAAGTCAACTATTCTTTTTCCAGGTATTATTAAATTGTAACACAGACTGGGCTTGTTAACCTTGCCATGACGACCAATTTTGGAGAAGGAAAACTCAGCATTCATCCCTGTTGAATTCTTCTTCAAAATAAAACCCATGTCGTTTTCTGCTAATACAGAGGGATTGCGTGAATGCTCTATTGGATTTACATCGATGTCATGAATCGAGGAGACCTGCAGCCCCTGCAACTATATATCCTCTAGAACATCTTGTACCGTGATCTATAGTTTCACGAAGCTTACGAATGTAACAATTTTCCTATCTGATTTGGTTAACCTTTTCTATATTCTCAAAAAAGTGGGAAATCATTGTATTTTTCACTCAGAAAGGTTAATCTATATATCTTCTATAACACTTTGTACCGTGAACCATAGTTTTATGAAGCTTACGAATGTATCAATTCCCCTATCTGATTTGGTTAACCTTTTCTATATTCTCCAAAAAAGTGGGAAATCAATGTATTTTCACTCAGAAAGGTTAATCTATATATCTTCTATAACACCTTGTATCGTGATCCATAGTTTCACGAAGCTAACGAATGTATCAATTTCCCTAAATGTGGGAAATCAATGTATTTTTCACTCAGAAAGGTTAATCTATAATGGCTACGAAAGTTGACCATTCCAGATCATAAAGTAATTCCACCTTCTGCAATTTATTGATTGTTTGTTTTTTGATCTGAATTGATGCCACTGAAATCCCAGGGTGAATATTTAATCGAGAATGTGATCGGATGGTACAACCTTTCATCAACTCAGATATATAATAGACCATTCCGATTTGATAATGAGATAATAAAAAAGTAAAAGAACACTCTCTTCGTCAGAGAGAAATAGAACGCAAATATAAGAAAGAAAAAAAAGAAAGAAAGAAAGAAAAGGAAGAGAGAGAGAGAGAGAGGGAGAGAGGGAGAGAGGGGAAGAAACAATGCTTTATATAAAACAGTAACTTTCTGCTTGAATCGAATAGGGGGAAGAAATAATGTACTGAAGGAAAGAGGGTAAGAAGATACGTAGAGAAATAAACAAAAGAGATACACAGAGAGAGAGAGAGAGAGAGAGAGAGAGAGAGAGAGAGAGAGAGAGGGAGAGAAATCGACAGAACAGCTATATATAGAGAGAAATAAACTGAAGATATATATTAAGTGAAAATAAAAGAAATACAGTGAGAGAGAGAGAGAGAGACGTTAACAAAGGAGATAGATAGATGAAGAGAATCAATAGATAGAGAGAGGTAAACCGAATCGATAGTGTGACACATTGTGAATTAGACGGAATTAATAGATAGATAGATAGAAAGTAAAATCTACAGTAATATATATATATATATATATATATATATATATATATATCAGTCTCTCTCTCCCTATATATATATATATATATATATATGCAAAGAGAGTGAAAAAGATGGAGAGGAAGAGAGAGTAAAAGAGGAGAGGTAGAGAAAAGGACAGAAGGATTAAAACCTGAGAATATTGATTTTGAAAACTAATTAAGTAAGTTTATTTTTAAACAAAAAACAGCGTTATTTTATAAATACTAAAGTAAAAATTCATAGGGTTTTAATGACGTTTCTGGTACTTTTAAATTTGCAGATGAACGAATTAACTGAACACTGAATACTAATATCATCATCATTGTCATCGTCGTCGTCATTGCACTTATCAGAACTTCGTGACGGCCTTCAGTGTCCTCACAGAGGCGATGAAAGTAAATTTTTGCCGCACAGGCAACATTGGTTTGTCCATGTATCTCTGGGAGAACCTCACTTTTGAGTTCTTCTTTGCTTCACCTGCAGTGCCAGGAATGTCTTCCACATCCAATATATATGGTTTGTGAGATGGGCGGTTAGCGTGCATGCTGCTGCATTTTTGTAGGTAATTAATCTAATTATTTTATTTAATCCAGTGTTTTATTCACAAGGAAGCTAGTAAAAATATCTAAAGTGAATGATCAGAAATCTGGAATTAATAATGCTGGAAGATAATTAATGTGATTGAATTGTTAAGTAACCGTCGCTTTAATAAAAAAAAAAAAAGGGTTCAGTAACACATCTTTTTAAATAGCTAGGTCATCGTGTCTACAAGAAATTCTTCAATATGAAAGAAAAAGAAGCATAATTATAGCAATATCATAATGGACTTCCCATTTGTCTGAGGTGACTGAATATTTCCCTCTAGATCCAAAGGTCCGTGCATGCGCCTAACTAAAAGTGAGGATTGCGAATATCGATCTTTCAGATAAAAGGTACGCCCGGCATGAAAGACTGCTATAATGCAATTTCCTTCATGCTAATTGCCGCCATTTGGATTTCTGCCGTTTGAAGTTCAGCTTAGTAATAAATAATAATCAAGCGAGTGGCACTAATAATGATATTATTACATTCATCATCCATATAAAAGAACACGCATCGCTCTATCAAAATGATGGGATCATTTACGTTGGGATCGGCGCTTCTGACCTGAATCAGAGTCAATTATAGATTCATCCACGTGTATTAATCGGAAATTTCCCAACAAAAAAGCATGTGTCGTATCCTAAGAATAGGAATATTAAATTTAATAGAGGATCAGATTCTAAATTCTTGAATTTTAGTGGGTTATGTAACATCTATAACTTTTTCAAGCCCTATATATATATATATATATATATATATATATATATATATATATATATATATACCATACTTGGGAAAGGAATGCATCAACTTATTCGACAACCAGTTAGTTGAAAATTTTAAAAGAAACTAAGCTCTTTAGCCTTGGTATATTAATCAGTCTAGAAGGAAAACTCTGATTTGAAACCTGTGAAACTGCACATTAAAAACTAGCATGTTGCACATCCTGCTGAAGAGGATATATATATATATATATATATATATATATATATATATATATATATATATATATATACAATGTATTTCTATTTTAGGTTAATTCCTAACTTTAACTATAGCAGACTGAAAAAAATACAACAAATGATCCAATTTTTCAATAAACAAATGCATAAATCGATATATCGGAAACAAATCTCTAAAAATGGAAAAGACTACAAACATACGTATTGTCTGAAAAAAAATCAAAGTTTATCGTTATGTCTGGCCAACGAAAACATACTCTAAAAGAGGACTAAGTAAACGAAGAAAGGGCTAAGTACCAGATAGAGCACATATTAATATAATTACCTACCAGAAGAAATCTACCTCGGTTTCACCTTTCCGGATCATCCTGATCAGGTATATATATATCGGTCAGGTCTGACTTCCATATGACCGATAGCCTATCGCCGAGAGCTGTCCATGCCTTTGCTAGTCGCGTGTTGATGTCTGTCTCGGTTGATGAGACACTGCTTTAGGTAAACTCGTCAACTAGTTTCAGAGAGCTACCAATTAGTGTGGAGATGTCGCCCGTTTGATTAAAGCCTATATATTCCGTCTGGTGTGCATTGACATGGAGGCCTAGGCCTACAGCGGCTCGTTCTAAACCATGTAACAGTGTTTCAACTTGGGGGTGCATTTGCCAGAAGCGCTGTCATCGGCGTAGTCGGCGTCGGTAATTGTTTGTTTGGGGTACCTTCTGCTTATTTCCTTTGTTAGTTTGAAACCGTTATCTTTCATTTTATCAATAGACGTTCTATGCATGTAGTCTAGACAGATGATAAAGGAGAATGGGACTAATGTGTCTCCTTGCAGCAGAACTGCTACAATGTCAAAATAGCCTGTGTCTCAATCTGGGGAACGGATTTATACTTTGGTGTTTTTATAGAGCATCATTATGGCTTCGACGGTTTCTTTTCGTAAGCCGTAGGTGAGTAGAATTTGCTCCATCTTTCTTTTGCGAATGGAGTCAAAGGCTTTGCGAAGTTGACAAATAATATTGCCTCTAGGTTTTTTGCACGTACACCTTCAAGTATTTGACGGAAACCATTTTGGTACTTCCTAAGTATATTCTCAATTTTGGGTTCTTAGCGGGTGCGTAGTAGAGCATTGTATGTCTTGGCCGCTATGGTTGTAAGGGTTATACCTCGGTAGTTTTTGGCTAATCCGATGTCACCCTTTTTAGGGTTGGGGAGGATGCATCCCTTCGTCTCTCTGTCAATAGGTTTTTGATTATATACGCCATTACATTGTCGGAGCAGTATGTCGTCGAATTGTCTGGTCTTCCATACTTCTGGGGGTATTTCATCTAGCCCTGTTGCTTTTCTAATTTTAATTTTTCTCAGTACCGAGTCGAGTTCTTGCGTAAACAGTCCTAGTTGTATGTTGAATTGTTTACTGAGTAATTAGAAAAAAATTTGTTTTCATTATAATAGAATTCAATCAATATATTTTAATCTTTGACATTAAAACTATGCTTAGTTATTATTTTTTTCTGATCAATTCTAAACAACAAATTAAGATTTAAACTTTTTTCAATCATAAAAATAGTGCTCACACTAATTTGAAATGGAACGGTATTAAAGATGACGAATCTATTGTATTCCCTTCTTTTTTTCATTTGAAAATATTTTTTTCATATTAAATACAAAGCAAAAATTATACAGCCGTGATGATGACTAGATCGACTCAAACTTGGGCAATAATCATTACAAGAATAAGTCATTTAAATTTTTTTTCGCATAGATAAGTACCGTTGGATTTATTCCTTCTTCTCAAATACATAAATGCATATTAAACACAAGGATTATATATGATAAATACCCTGACTAGAAAATCCAGCAGGCACTCCCTTTGATATTTAGATCTCGGTGCTGTTATTTCGACCTTATTAGGTCTTATCGGGACTGCATACCGTGATCTCCACCACTGTAGATAAAACCAGTGACCACAGAGCTAAAACACTACAACTGAGCTACCCATCCACATCACACACAAACGATATCAAATTAACTAGTCGCTTGTGTGTGAAGTGGACCGGTGGTTTAGTGTTAGAGTTTCGGCTCTGCATTCTGTAGTCGCCAGTTCGATCTGCAGTGATGGAGATCACGGTATGCACTCCTGATGGGACCTAATATCGTCGAAACAGCTGTCCAGTGTTCTAAATGTCGCATGGAGTGCTTGCCGGATTTTCAAGTTATGGTAATTCATTTTAAAATATATAATTTCCCTATTTAAAATTTATATTTACTTCCTAGTTCATGAGGTCAAGCTTACGTGGATACGGAACGTTGACTTGGGAATATTTGGCCCCGGAGCGGACCGTGTCCTCTGTAGGGAACAAACGTACCTTCAGGGCACATCTGGTTAAGTGGTTGCGCATTTACGATGACAAATTAACTTGAGTTCGTTTGTGTGTGGTGCGGACCGATGACTTAGCTGCAGTGTTTCGGCTCCGCATACTGTGGTCGGGGGTTCGATCTCAAGTAGAGGAGATCTCAGCATGCATTGCCGATGAGACCAAATAAGGTCAAAACAGCTACCACGTGCTCCGTATGTAACACAGAATGCTTGCCGGGTTTTCTAGTCATGGAAATTCAATTTATTATATATATATATATATATATATATATATATATATATAATGAGGAAAAGTGGATGAATCAAAAACTTACAACGGGTTTTTAGTAATGACATTTCGTTTTTAATTCAAAGAATTTCTTCAGATCCTTGAATAAAGAACGATATATCACTGCTAAACTCGTTGTAAGTGTTTGGTGTATCCACGTTTTTTTTTTATTATTTTGTCAGATTTACCGAAATCTACCATTTCTCCATGGGTATATATATATATATATATATATATATATATATATATATATATAAATATCTTTAAAGAAAAAACCAAAGATCGGTTATTTTAGGATTATAAATTTATTTCCATCCTGTTTTTTTGTTTCTGGTGTGAACCAAAAGCACGAAGAAAAATATAACAGGACTTCTTCAGATCCAATGGATAAATAAAACAGAATAGACACGTGGCGGGGAGGGAGGAAGAGATTTAAAGAGTTACCTCCTCGTTTTCTTGAATTTCCGTTTTTTTTTATTTACCTATTTGTTTTATTTTCAAAATTCTTCCGTCAGTTATAAATACGGTAATTAAACTTTTTATTTATTTTATTTTATTTATTTTCTTTTAATGTTAAGTTCGATAATTAACTTTTAAGGGAAATATTAATGCTTATATATAATTTCGATACTATTTATTTAGCTACCAATTTTTTCCTTGTGTGTATTTTGGATACGTTTTTTGTCTGGTTTCACTATTTATTTCTATGTTTTTAAAAGTTATAGTCTATATCTTAAATTTTGTCCTATGTCTACATCTAGCTATTAATTCACTTCTCTTAATAATAACTTATCAGGCAATTTATGTGTCAAAATATGTATTTTCTCTTCTAAGCACAAATTGCATCTACCGTCAAAACTATTTGGAGTATTTGATTTTTTCAAAATAGACCATTCTATCTCTCTTTTTTAAACACCAGAATTGTTTTGATTGTGCCGTATGGTTTTTTAGGTGTTCGTGGGAGAAGGTAAATTTATGGTTAGAATATCTCTCCTTCCACTTCGTCGAAGTCAACCCGATATAAGTCTTATATATATATATATATATATATATATATGTATATATGCGTGTGTGTGTGTGCGTGTTTATTCGCGTGTATGTGTGTGTGTGCGTATGCTCGCGTTGTTTCTTATTTCATTGGTTTGTGTGCCACGTAAACTTAAAACAAAAAATCTAACGTTATGATATATATCATTTCAACATAATTATACAACGAAAAGTACTAACATAATGCAAATACAAATTATTATAAAATTTTTGTATCCACTATTTCGTGTGATTTTTGGACAAATAACGAGCTTTTCACTATTCATGTTGGCTTACTACTACTTTAAATTCAGTTGCAATATATATATATATATATATATATATATATATATATATATATATATATATATATATATATTTCATTCAGGGAATTTAAACTGTGACCCCTGGGGTTCATTGCAAAACATCAATCATCAGGTGGTTGTTGTCTTTTTTCAAAAAACTTCATGAAACCCAGGGGTCGCAGTTTAAATTCCATGAATTAAATATATATATCTAATATATATTTATTATTATTATTATTATTATTATTATTATTATTATTATTATATAATAGATTTATCCTAGATATTGGGAACTCTCCTTATTATATTGCGCTTGGTTCGACACAAACCCACAATGTGATTTAATGACAGCCAACACTGTTATAATATAATCTAATATAATATATATATATATATATATATATATATATATATATATATATACATTCTTCAATATTTCTATATATTTGCTTATTTGTATTGGCCCACAGCTAATTCTAAATCGATTTAAGATATGCCTAAATCTATCATTGACAGAACCAATATATTTCGGTTAGAATAGCTTAGGCACAGAGTCAATAGTGCTTGGTAATGGCCAGTTTGTCGCCTGTATGTTCGTCAGTCTAAGTTTTGGTTAACGATCACATACACATTTTCGAAAAAACTAATTGCTATCAATTGCCATTGACTCTCTCTTTGATATATATATATATATATATATATATATATATACGTGGATCATTAGATAACTTTCCAGACTTTTCTCGTATGGGCACTTTTATTGATAGTACACACACGAAACTCTAGTTCCCTTCAAAGTAATCTCCTCCAGCTGCAATGCACTTGTTGTACCGTTCTAACATCTTCTGGAAGGTGCCATGGAAGTCCTCTTGTGTGAGCGTGTCAATGACCTTCGTCACAGCCTCTTTCATCTCCTCAATTTTCTCAAAACGACAGCCTCTGAGCCTAGGGAATAAGAAAAGTCACAGGGAGCAAGGTCTGAACTATAGGGAAGGTGAAAAACTGTCTTGATGCCCATCTTGGTCAAATAGTCTGTGACAAGGATGGAGTTGTGGACTGGTTCATTGTCCTGTTGGAAATACCACTGACCCGATTTGAAGAGTGCTGTCCTCTTCCGACGGAATCTCTTCCTGAACTCCCTTAAAACCTCAACATTATAACCCTAACCCTAAAGCTCTGGCCAATCAACTCGGGTGTATTGACTTCCATAATCCTCCCACACAGACTCCCTGCCTTGCTTGAATTTCTAATGCCACTCAAAAACTTATGCTCGATTCATGCAAAATTCTTCAAAAGCAGTCTGAAGCATTTCATACGTTTCTGTGACATTTTTCCAAGTTAAAAAAAAAAAATTCATAGCATATCGTTCTTCTAAAGTATCCTCCCGTCCGGATTGCCCTTTAGAAATCCCCCAGCTATGACAGTCAGGCTTTAGTAGGGATGAATCCAATTGCTGCTGTAGCTGTTCATTTGAAGCTGAAATCATAAAAATTGGTCAGTCATCTCATAAGATATATAGCAATAACATACTTAATTTTCAAATCTAAGGCAATTGTAAATGCATGTAAAAAAAAAAAGGCTGGTAACTTATTGAAGGCACCAAGAATATATATATATATATATATATATATATATATATATATATATATATATATATATATGTGTATATATATATATATTATCTACAGATTTCCATGCCAAAAAAGTGGTAATTTTTTGGCAAAATTAGACCTGAAAAACAGTAAATTTTGTATCGGTATTTTTGCATTTATTTGATACTACAAATCTTCGCTTCAGACGCCGTCCACAAATTTTCAATGATCAAACCCAGAGAAATTTAAGACATCCTTTCCTTCCCTAAATTTAAAAAAATACATTTTTTATCCAATTAGAGTCAGAGCTATATAAATTAACATTTTAAAAACTTATTTGAAGCCTAATTTAATACTAAAAATAAGGCAACGAAGCAAATAAATCTTTGGTATAATAAAGTTTAATTTCTGTTTTTACACACAACATTTTTCTTTATTTCTCTAGTGTACAAATGTAACATTCAGTTCATTCACGAATTCATTCAATTTCATGATTATCTTTTTGGAGCGAAGACCTTTTGTTTATATAAATGTGTTATTACTAACATTCCAGCCCCGGCTATGGTATTATTAAGCTGATCCTACACTTTTATCTTAACGTCATAAACATACTCTAGCACTACATTGTGGCATACTCACACAAACAACTTTTACACACGCAAAATATATTGTAGACTTTAAACAATGCCACCTGCTGTATTTAATGCATTACATTTATTTCTTGTAATGTAAATATTGGAACATATTTCATCTCTAACTGATATCAACTTTTCTTACAAGAAAATATACTATAACTTATGTTTTCCAACAAACTTTTCACTCAAATTAAATAATATTTATCAAACTTTTTTAGAAATGTGTTTTATTGAATCCTTTACACAAATTTCCGCCACACACACACACACACACACACACACACACACACACACATATATATATATATATATATATATGCGCAAATTATATTTATATATAAAATAAAGTCTGTTTTGTCAAAAGTTGTGCTATATTTGTCATGTTTACCTCAACTGAATACTACGCGAACCAAATTTTCTAAAAGAATAAATAAATAAATGATGTTAAATTCCAGTCCATCTATTGAACATAATTCAATTTTCAACTTAATTCTATTCACTATACTTTCGTAGTTTCCTATTATTTATCCGGCAAAGCTGGATTGAAAATTTAATTATATTAAAACCAAAATTCTGTCGTTGATTAGTGCTCACACATATAGTAAGCAAGCAAACACTGCCTCTTATTTTTGTTGTCAATAATTTGTAAATTAAGCACACACCACTTCGAAACTCTTTGATTGCAACTGTTATATGAAATGAACTGACACAAACTTGAACTTTCCCCTATACTTATTCATTCATCCGCTTGTCAAGATAATATATATGAAAACAACAGACTTCAAACGTCTTACATTCTAATGAAAACCTTTATTTTATCCTAGAAAGCTCATTTGGTTCATTACTCAGTCATTTTGAATACTTATCTTGTATCTTGGATATGTGGTAGTGTAATAATTGTCGTCGTGAGAAATGGACATGGCAACACGAGTTCCAAACTTGGACAAGGCTGCTTGCATTTCATATACCGTAAAAATCCTAGGGAAAGATATGAATCCAAATATTCTCCCTACAGCTATGATTAAACAGTAGGGAAGATTCAGCTCCTTAGCGTTAGTTAGGCAACCTGTATAAGAGAAGGAAAACTCTGATTTCAATCTTGTTAAACTCCAGTTAAAATTTGGCCTTGCCTCACTTCCTGCTCTTAACTTGGGTCTTAAAACTTTATGCCCTTAGATTGGGTCTTAAAAGTGATTTTACACTGTTAAACTCCTCTTAAAAATTGACCTTGTCTCACTTCCAGCTTCTTAACATTGGTCTTAAATACACATAAGTGTATTTAATTGTACCTAGGTCTGCCCCGTCCTCTCGGCTGAGGCTTGTTGAATCCGCCAACTACACTTCTGCACCGGGGTAAGACATCACATAACGTGTGTCCTGGCCATAACGCAAAACTGCATCTTATTGTGAGGCTCTAGCTTTGGAAATATGGAGAATATGAAATATCCCTTTCTTGTCATTACTCCCTGGTACTCTTTGACCCGAAGTTGTGGTACCTTTTAGTGTCCCATCTATGGGTAAAAAAGAACGGTTATTAATGATTATCATTTTCCTCACTTATTTAAAATCCAACTGTAAAAATCATTTGCATTGGTTGGGAATACTTGATAAATAGATATACTGATGTTCAGTTGGATTATTTGCAGCCAAGAGCAAAAAACCCAAAATATCAAATAGAATTATTAGTCTTAAACAGGAACATATAAACCATTTAA
This sequence comes from Sepioteuthis lessoniana, assembly GCA_963585895.1. Classification (NCBI taxonomy): domain Eukaryota; kingdom Metazoa; phylum Mollusca; class Cephalopoda; order Myopsida; family Loliginidae; genus Sepioteuthis; species Sepioteuthis lessoniana. Next base: position 100,576,873 of record OY757910.1, read on the forward strand.
CTGTGTGCAAACAAAGGATTAATATAAAAAAATAACTACCTATTTTGAATTATACTTGTGAATATTTCACTGTGTTCAAACTATTCACTAACTAATCACACACACACACACACACACACACACACACACACACACACACACACGCACACGCACACACACACACAAGAGGTATCTCAAAATTGTTACAACATCTTAATATGATAATGATTTATTATTGAGATATGCTCAATGTTGGTAATTTGAAAGACGTCCAGTTAAAAATGCATCCTTTGAGCTAGAGACATCGAATTAATGTTTTATTAACTGTTATTATATCAGTTTCTAGGACATATAATCGTTTTATGAGTTTTTTGCCTTAGTAATAAATCATTATCATATAAATGGGTTACATCTATTTTGAAACATATTTGGATAATTTTGTCTCCAAATAGGTAGTGACGCCATATGTTTTCTCTCCTGTTAAAGGCATTGTGATCAGTGATTAATAATTGTTACATGATTCTGTTTCCAAATCAGAAACAAAAAATAACACAACATTATTATTAGTAGAGCTATTAGCAATCAAATAGTTCCCATGTATAATGAGACTCCCTATATATATATATATGTGGGGGGGTGAGTGTGTGTGTGACAGGATTTGGCATTAAATGAGCCCTAAGGGTTGATATGCCATAAACACCAACAAACAATAAAATCTGTTATCTAGTCTCTGGAAAATGCCCCTGGGGTAATTGTTAACCCTGAGGCAAATGAATTCAGTGTGGAATATTCTAATTGTAGATGTGGCTGCTTGCGTTTTCCTTCACGCAAATGTGCAAGAAAAGGCATGAGTCCTTCTATACTCAATTCCGCCGGGTAATTAGTTGGAAATACTAGGCTCTGTAGCCTTTATAGTTAAACCAGTGAAGGAGAAAGAAAAGCACTCAAGTAAGAATCCAGTCTCAGTTTGCATATACTTCACCTTATGAAACTCTGCCAAATTGTTCAAGAAAACAAACAGAGTGGAAACCACTACATTACAGATTTCATATCCTTCTTAACACATTCCCGGTAGAAGCAGTTGGAAACAACAAGCAAAAAAAGAGTCAAAGTTATGTTATTTTTAAGAAGTATTTATCATCATTTCATTGATTTAGAAGATCGCCGGGAGACTGACTAGAAAATTGCTAATATTTGTATATTCATTGAAAAGTTTTACTCCCTTTGCTTTTTTATCTTTTAATTAAGAAAATTCATAGTTTTCCGATCCTCACGCAATAGCATAAAATTTGGTAAACCGAGTTGCTTGATACCAAGCAAGGATTAACGATTTGATAAATGATCTGATATAAATGCTCGTTTTGATATAGTTACTGCTATAATTGGGTCGATCTTCATAAAGGGAACTGCATTGTGCTCTTCTGCAAATACACACAAAGAAATACATTCTGCATATTATATATATATATATATATATATATATATATATATATATATATATATATATATATATATGTGTGTGTGTGTGTGTGTGAGAGAGAGAGAGAGAGGTTTGGTTTGGTTTGGTTTCTTTGTTTAATGGCATATCAACTCTTTTTTGGTTATTTAATGCCAAACCCATTCTCCTTGAAGAACAGTAGTGGTACTATTTTACCCATAGCTGGGAGGATAAGGGGGTTCATACCTTTCCCAAGGGTATTTGCCCGAAAATGAACGTAATAGCACGACCGGAGAACGAACTCGCGTACTACGATTCCGCAGTCCATCGCTTTAACCATTACACCATGAGGACACCCCCTGTGTGTGAGGGTACAATTTAGTGTACCCACAGTATCAAAGGCACTTGTTGTTTGCTAGTTTTTGCCTTTATTATCAGACCAAGATTTATTGAAAGATACCCACACTTTCATGTATTTGTTACGTAAATGTAGGTGTCATAGAAAACTGAAATTTGAAAGAAAAAAGAAGGAAAAGCAGACAATCTACGAACGTTTAGTTGACCCATGGGTATTTCAGGCCACAGTACTCGTTGTAGGTCAGCCAGTCACAGGTGAATCACTACTGTAATTAAAAGTGACGAAAAAAAGCATCGGTGTTACAAATATTCTGTGCGGGTGTTGAACCACTTGCTCCAACACGACAGGCTAAAGCAAGAGGATAACACAGGTGCGAAAGGGAAAATTCCAGCAGCCAGCGTGGAGAGAAGTAAGGCCTAAGTTTTGTCCAAAGATATGCCACGTCCTTTTAAATAGTAAATATTAACCAGTATTTCTCCTTCTTACGGGACAACACAAGGTATCATGCCAGCTATAAACCCGAGAGAAAAATACGAAAGTGTTCGTGTTGTTTTCTATGTCAGCCTTAACGCACAGCAAAAAAAAAAAAGCCCCAGAGGCTGTAATTTTTGTATCTGTATCTTAACATTTATTGACTATTCAGATTTTTTTTAGAGACGAAGAGCGTTTTGGGGGGGTTTGTGATGTTAGACGATGATGTTTTAAATTCCCTCGCAAATTTTTAAAGATCAAACTGAACACTATTTAAAAAGTCTTTTCCCACCTAGCGCGTTAAAAAGATATTTTAACCCTCAAGAATCACAGATCAATCCAATTTTATCTAATTTTAAAAATGTTATGAATGCAGCGATAGAAGAGATAAACAGTCAATAGATGAAGATGCTTTTTTTGTTCTTCACAAAACTTTTCTCTTATTTCATTTTGAGTGAAAATGTAACTTTCTCTTTCTTCTAGAATGAATTCAATTTTAACAACACTTAATTTTTTTTTCTTTTTTTTTTTTTTTTTTTTTTTTTTTGGTAGGTTGGTTGATTTATGATACTGATTATTCATTAACTACTGCTGATAATAAGCTATTTAACGTTTACATATTAGCTCAAAAATACATCTCCTGCAAATAATAACATACTCACCCAAAGATCTTCAAATATTCACAATATATATATATATTGTCTACATTTTAAAAAAATGCAAATTGCTACACTGAATGCGTAAACTTTTCTTTCTTATAAAGTAAATATTGATGTATATTTACGCTGTAACTTATGTTACCTTTCCTTTAAAAACACTGAAACATTTTTCGTACAAAAAATTCACTTAAGTTAAAAAAATAAAATATATTACTAAAATTACGCTACAAATAACTCGTAACCCACACCTTAAGAACACATACAAATGTTCATGCGTGCAAACAGAAATAATCTATACAAGGTATATCACAGATGTTGACCATTCTTTATTTATAAATATAGTAAGCAGTGTTACTAATTACTAGCAGAAATATGTACACCTCCAGCGGGGAGTAGTTACGCTTTACTGGAATAAAACCTTTTATAGCAGAATAAATCATTGTAGAAGCTCAATCCATTCACCAGTCTTGGCTTTCATTTCGCATTTTCCAAATTTAACTAACAGTCTAAATGAAACAAGGAGGGACAATATTAACGCTATTTCGTTTTTTTTAACAGATTTTTGTGTGTGTATATGTGTGTAAACATAAAGAAATAGTAATCAAGGACACATTAAAAATATAGATTCATATCTCATTATCTCATGATGTCACACCGCCAACACGGATCTCCCTGATCCTCTTCCGCCATTCGTCTCTGTCGTTCATCACTCTCGGTAGGTTTTCAAGACTACATCCAGTATCGACTCAGAGTTGTTGTATATAGGTTCTTGCTGGTCGTCCTGCCTCTACTCGTCAACGTGAGGGGCTCCACAGGTGTATGCCACTAGTGAGTTCGTCCCCACTGATCAAGCAGTGTCCCGCATGTCTGGTTCGTCTAACTTGAATTGTTTCCGTGATGAATAGTAGGTGGACGTACAGCTGCAGCTTTGTAGGGTACTGCGTCCAGGACTTGATCAATCTTTCTCGCCGCATTCTTCTGCAATTGCCATGAAGCTTTTTTTGTCATAAGTTTAGTTTGCATCCGTGAAATGCATCCATATAGCAGTATCGATACGACTACTGCTTGGGAAAAATGCGTTTTATTGTCAGTCAAGTCTGACTTCCATATGAACGATAGCCTATTGTAGATATCTGTCCACGGCTTTTCTAGTCACGTGTTGATATCTTTCTAGGTTGATGAGACACTGCTTCCGAGGTAGGTGAACTTGTCAACTAGTTTTAGAGAACTACCATTTAGTGTGGAGATGACGCCTGTTTGATTAATGCCTATATATTCCGTCTTGTGTGCGTTGACATGGAGGCCTATTTCTGCTGCGGCTCGTTCCAGACCATGCAGTAGGCTTTCGGCTTGGGTGACTGTATTTACCAGAAGTGCTATATCATCGGCCTAGTCGGAGTTTGTAATCGTTTGTGCAGGGTATCTTCAGATTCTTTGCTTTGCCAGCTCGAAACCGTTATCTTTATTTTATCAATAGAGGTTCTAAGCACGTAGTCTTGGCAGATTATAAAGAGTTATGGGGATAATGTCTCCTTGCAGCACACCTGCGATAATCTCGAAGTAGTCTGTATTTACATCTGGGGAGTGGACTTTTATTTTTGTCTTTTTATAGAGCCTAATTATGGATGCGAAGGTTTATATGAGCAGGCTGTAGGCGAGTCGTATTTGCTCCATCTTCCCTCTGAGTCAAAAACGTTGCAGAAGTCGACAAATAATATATTTATATATATACTGATAATAAATAGCATTTAAAGCTGATTGAAATTAAATTATTGCATTAGACTTATCTGAAACTTATCTTAGCCGCTAGCGCATCCCATCACTTCTAGTTTTCGTTTTTAAATTTTCCTAATGTAACAATTTAACCAAGTTAGACAGTAAAGAATAAAACTGCAGTAATTTTTTTTTGTTAATGGATTTCTTTTAAGATTCATCAACGGTACTTTTCTTTATATCTATTAAAATAAAACCAAACGATAAAAAGTCAATACGTCCAAGCAAATATATGTTCAAATCAAATTCTCAGCGTATTAAAAAAAAGACTCCTGTTAACATTGTAAACATTGGTTATGCATATAAATAGAATTGCTTGATATTAGTTTGTAAATAATTCCAGCAGTATTACTAATGTAAACCATTTTACTTAATAATATAAAACTGGTTAAAAATAAAATCATGGAACGTCTTAGATAAATAACTAATAGAGTTGCGATCCCAATGATAATTTCTTTTAGTTTGGTTCCAAACAGAAAACTTCCATTACAGTATATATATATATATATATATATATATATAAATATATATATATATATATATATATATATATATATATATATATATATTATTAGATAGATAGATAGATAGATAGATAGATAGATATGTGTATAAGACCCATAATAAGCGGTATACTGACAGTATACAAAACAAATGCAGGTATTGTACCAAGATAAAAACCTGCTTAGTCTTTCAGGAGGCAATTTTCAGAAAGAACAATACATATAAAAACACGATGTATATATATATATATATATATATATATATATATATATATATATATATATATATTTCATTTTTTTTTCAGGTCTGATTTCCATATGATAGATAGCCTATCGATAGCTATCCATGCCTTCGTTAGCCGCGTGTCGATGTCTTTTTCGGTTGATGAGACACTGCTTCCTAGGTAGGTGAATTTGTCTACCAGTTTCAGAGAAGTTCCGTCTAGTGTAGAAATGTCGCCTGTTTGATTATAGCACATATATTCAGTTTTAAAAAGACATAGACACGCGGCTAACGAAGGCACGGACAGCTATCGATAAGCTATCGATCATATGGAAATCAGACCTCACCGATAAAGTGAAACGCAGTTTTCTTCCAGGCAGCAGTCGTATCGATACTGCTGTATGGATGCACTACATGGACGCTAACAAAACGGCTGGAGAAGAAGCTAGACGGCAATTACACAAGAATGTTGCGTGCAATATTGAACAAATCCTGGCGGCAACACCCCACAAGTCACCACCTATACGGCCACCTGCGTCCCATCACGAAAACTATCAAAGTTAGACGAACCAGACATGCAGGATACTGCTGGAGAAGCAGGGTCGATCTCATAAGTGATGTACTCCTATGGACCCCCACATATGGCCGAGCAAAATCAGGACGAACAACTAGAACATACACACAGCAGCTTTGTGAGGATACGGAATGTAGCCTTGAAGACCTGCCGGAGGCGATGAACGATAGGGGAAGTGGCGTGAGAGGGTCAGGGATATCCGTGCTAGCGGCACGACATGATGATGATGATATATATACATATATATATATATATATATATATATATATATATATATATATATGAAATATTTTCAACTCATCAATCACAATGTAAGACCCTGTCGTATTCCTTCATTTTTTTAGTTTCCAGATGACTGCCCGAATTGAAAAATAAATTGAGTATATCATTAATCAGACTTAAGCAACACAAAAATTTAATGTCTGCTAATATACACCTTTAGAATTACAACTGACATTTCCAACCAAAAACAGTAGTATAATATCGAGATACGTGGCTCAAAACGTGAAGCCATGGGCAAAGATTTTAGTAGTTATCATCAATAGATACTTAAAACACATACATATATACACACACAAAAATTTATATATATATATTTATATATATATAGTCATCCACTGACAGACTGTTTCATTCTATCAGAACTCTTCAGTGTGGCTAGACACGCAGGAAGCTCGAAGCCGGGATCGAAACCCGTCCAACTTTACGTTAGACTGTGTTTCAGACCACTCGTCCATCAAGCGGGCCACGTTGGCTAAGGGAATTTTAAGGTATTTTTACTTTTTATTTTATTTTATTTTTTAGAAACAGCAGCAACAGTCTTTGTTTACATTTTTTTATACCTTATCGGCTACCAGAGTGCTCAATTCTTTCGAAGAGCTTTGCATTACGCTAGCGGCGGCTGACAAGTGTGTCTGTGTGTGTGTGTGTGTGTGTGTGTGTGTGTGTGTGTGTGTGTGTGTGTGTGTGTGTGTGTGTGTGTGTAATTTAAGCAGTATATAAGCGGTTAAAATATATATATCTAATTTGCGAAGTAAGTGGTTTGAAAAATAAGAGTATTTTTTGGGTGATTTTTATTTTCGATTTTTCTCAACTGGTTTCGAATAAAGGTTATTGTCATTTGCATTGACAAGTTTGTTATTTTTTCAGAAAGAATTAAAAATCGCATTTAAAAGCGTTCATTTAATAAGAAAAACAGCGAAAAATTATCTACATGTACTATTGCTGTACCAAAGAAACAGTTGTGACAAAATTGTACTAAAGAGACATTATGTATATAACGCACCAAGTAGACATTCATACCTCTAGAAGCCTGTTTTGACCATGCCGTGGTTAATATTGACGGACGCAAGAAACTCTTTTTTACTAGCCAAAGGTTTATTTACAACTACAACTTATAGGCGATCGCCGGGAGAAAGAAAGAAAGTATGGAAACTGAGACGACCGCGTTAGCAAGACAAAGAGAAACAACATATCCTATAGAGAAAGAGAGATCAGACTCAGACTTCACATTTTTTCCTGTTTTTCCGTGGTATTTCTGTCATGCTTGTCTGCTGGGTCCCATCAAGTCTAAGCCCGCCTAAAATTGGGTTGCTTAACCTTTAATCTCCTTATATCATCCTGGTTGGTGTTCAACTGTACGTCTTTACCTCATAATGTCTCACTGTTAACTTTCTAAAAACAAGTCGTCCCCTAACTTCCACCTAGTGTCAGCGGGGGAAAATCCTCTGGCTTTGCACATGCGTAAACGATCTTGGGACCTTTAGTTTTCTCTACTCATCCTCAACTAACGCAGTCATTTACCTAGTCTAGCTGCCACGCAAGTTTTTTTAGCCTAAAACACTCAGAGGTCAATTATATATATATATATATATATATATATATATATATATATACTCATATATATTCATATATGCACATATATACAAATATATATATATATATGCCAATATAAACACACACACAGAGGTACACACACACACACACACACACACACATATATATATATAGTGAAGTCGGAGACCGTAGTGAAGGGTGATTGAGATAGATGGCTAGAGGCAGTCCAAGGAAACCGTGTTTTCAATACGCCTCGATGATAATGATGATGATAAATTTCTAATAAGAATTACTATCTACAATATTTTGCGGTGAAATATTAGTTAAGCCCAGAAAAAGAATAAGGGTCTTTTCGTATTTGTTTGTCCGTTTCTATCATAACAGTTGGTCATCTGTACCTTGACAATGCAGCTGGAGTATAAAACGTATATTTCAGATAATATTTCTCAAATTTATACACTTAAATGAAACTGGTGAATGTCTTGTTTATTCTCAGATGAATCTTTTGCTTGATCTTAGTCTAATTATCTGTTCTTATTCTCAGTGAAGAGGAGACAATAGAAAAGTAGAAAAATCTCTGTTTCACTAGGGTATCATATTAATTCTATTTTCATACATAGAAAATGTGTATTCACTATCATTCCAAATGCCCGTCGGTGGCAAATATGTAAATGCATGATTAACGAAGAGGGTCATTTGGGTTAACGGTATGTAACCGAAATAAATTCACCTTCATTATTACTAGTCGAAATTCACTTAACTTAGTTTGATATAATGAGAAAACAGGTGCAAAATGGTAGATTGACCTGGCGGCAACACCCCACAAGACACCATCTGTACGGCCACCAGCCTCCTATCACGAAAACTATTCAAGTTAGACGAACCAGACATGCAGGACACTGCTGGAGAACCAAAGACGAACTCATAAGTGATGTACTCTTATGGACCCCAACACATGGCCGTGCAAAAGCAGGACGACCAGCACGAACATACATTCAGAAACTACGTAAGGATAGAGGATGTTGTCCTGAAGACCTTCCTGGGGCGATGAACGATAGGGAAAAGTGGCGAGAGAGGTTCAGGGATATCCGTGCTACCAGCACGACATGATGATGATGATGATGATGATATAAAATCGGTTTTCCTCTATACTTATTTTCACTTCGTACCTCTCTCTCACTCTCTTTCCTGCCATCCCTATAGTAAATATGCATATATATATATATATATATAGAGAGAGAGAGAGAGAGAGTGGGAAAGAGAGAGGGAGGTGAGATTACTGTAATGGTTGTTAGAGGAGGAAATGGAATCGCCGATGTGAGTTCAATTCCTGGAGGAGTTTGTGTTTCTCATCTTTGACAAAGGCTAGGATCCCTCTCAAGATATGGGTAAATATTAATGCAGTTTGAATTATCTAACCTTGGTTAGAAAAACCATTCAAAGAGAAGGAATACTTTCAATTAAACCAGCAGTATTCCTCTTAAAAATTGACATTGTGTCACATCCGTCTGGGGAAGGTGTTTCTGAGTATATATATATATATATATAATCAAAACTACTAAAATGCAAGCAAACACTACAAATAGCCACATTTAACGTAAGAACCTTAAATAGAATAGGACAACTACCAGAGCTAATCGCATCGGCCGAAGAACATATGATTGACATAATATGCATACAAGAACACAGATACACGCACTACGAAGATATCAAATATCACGAAACTGGCAATGGGTGGTCGCTCGTCAATGTATCCGCATGGAAAAACTCTGTCAACGCCGCAGTAGGAGGGGTAGGATTACTTATAGGACCTAGAGCATTAAAAACGCTAAATAGCGTTGAGAAAATACAACCTAGAATGATCTCAGCTACTTTTAACGGCAACCCCAGAGCAACAATAATCTCATGCTACAGCCCCACCAATGTTAGTGAAGAAACTAAACTAGTCACCTTCTACGCTGAGTTATCCTCATTAGTGCGTAGCATCCCGAAACACAACATGTTAGTCATTGGCGGAGACATGAATGCCCAAATCGGGAAAAAAGGAAACAACAAATACAGCCTCCACAACACGTCAAATAGGAATGGGCAACATCTAACAGATTTCATGATAGAAAATAGATTATCATGCCTCAATACAAACTACCAAAAAAGGGAGGGCAAACTATTGACATACATGTACGCAAACAATACTAAATCTCAGATAGACTACGTCCTTATAAACAAGAAATGGAAAAATAGTGCATTGAATTGCGAGGCATACTCCTCTTTTGAGGGTGTGTCCACCGATCACCGAATAGTCACGGCGAAAATACGGTTAAGCCTACGAAAAAACGCTAAACGAACAGCGACTACCAAACACTATGACTGGGCCCTATTGAACAACAGAGATATAAGAGATAAATACGTATTAGAATTAAGAAACAGATTCGAAACACTACAAGAAAAGACCGAAAAAAGTACACCAAACGACGAATATGAAAATTTCGTCAATGCACACCTCGAGGCAGCAGCGAAATACATTCCAACAAAACTCAAAACTAAATATAGAATCCCTTGGGAAACTTTAGCGGTGAGAGAAAAACGTGCACTAGTGAAAACAGCCTCCAAAAACTATCGAAAAACCCAACAAACATAAATGCCTTAAAACTAAAAATGGCACAATATCAATTAGCAGGCGTATATATAAAGGAACTGACAGAATACATTCAAAATCAGATTGATAAGATTAGAGACTCGGTGGAAGATAGACAATCTAGGATAACCTGGCAAACAATAAACGAAGTGAGTAGAAGAAAGAAGACAGTCAAAGAAAAACTGAAAGCAGCAAACCAACAAGAAAGAATAAAACTGTGGAAACAGCACTTCGAAAACTGACTAGGAAACCCAACGAAAATAACACATGAACCAATCACCAGGATAATTAGCAAACAATTAGACATTAAACTAAGACCGTTCACACAAGAAGAACTCGACTCGGTTCTCAGAAAAATTAAAAATAGGAAAGCTGCAGGGCTGGACGAAATTCCCCCGGAAGTATGGAAGACAAGACAATTCGATGACATACTGCTCCGACACTGCAACGCAGTATACAATCAAAATCCGATATATAGATGGATGAAGTGATACATACTCCCCTTCCCTAAAAAAGGGGACCTCGGATTAGCCAAAAACTACCGAGGCATAACACTTACATCCATAGCAGCCAAAATCTACAATGCCCTACTACGAAACCGCATAGAACCCGAAACCGACAACATACTTAGGAAAAACCAAAATGGCTTCCGAAGAAATAGATCCACGACCTCACAAATATTAACAATCCGTAGAATCCTTGAAGGTGTACGGGCAAAAAACCTACAAGCGAAATTAATTTTTGTTGACTTTCGATTCCATTCACAGAGGGAAAATAGAACAAATCCTACTAGCGTACGGCATACCTAAAGAAACCGTAACGGCAATAACGATTCTCTATAGAAACACTAAAGTAAAAGTACGATCACCAGATAGAGACACAGAATACTTCGACATTGTAGCAGGAGTACTACAAGGGGACACGCTGGCTCCGTACCTCTTTATCATTTGTCTAGACTATGTACTTAGAACATCGATTGACAAAATCAAAGAGAATGGCTTCGAACTGACGAATAAAAGAAGGAGAAGGTACCCCGCAACAACAATTACCGACGCCGACTACGCCGATGACATAGCGATACTGGCAAATACACCTGACCAAGCCGAAACACTACTGCATATTTTGGAACGAGCAGCAGCAAACATAGGCCTCTATGTTAATGCACACAAAACGGAATATATGTGCTATAATCAAACGGGGGACATCTCCACTCTAAAAGGAACACCTCTTAAACTAGTAGACAAATTCACGTACCTAGGAAGCAGCGTCGAATCAACCGAAAAGGACATCGAAACGAGGTTAGTGATTATTTGGAAATCAGACCTAACCGATAAAATGAAACGCAGTTTCTTCCAGGCAGCAGTCACATCGATACTGCTATATGGCTGCACTACATGGACGCTAACAAAACGGCTGGAGAAGAAGCTGAACGGCAATTACACAAGAATGCTACGTGCAATCTTAAACAAGTCCTGGCGGCAACACCCCACAAGACACCAACTGTACGGCCACCTGCCCCCTATCACGAAAACTATTCAAGTTAGACGAGCCAGACATGCAGAACACTGCTTGAGAAGCAGGGTCGAACTCATAAGAGATGTACTCTTATGGACCCCCACACATGGCCGTGCAAAAGCAGGACGACCAGCACGAACATACATTCAGCAGCTATGTGAGGATACGGGATGTTGTCCTGAAGACCTACCTAGGGCGATGAACGATAGGGAGGTGTGGCGAGAGAGGGTCAGGGATATCCGTGCTACCAGCGCAATATGATGATATATATATATATATATAGGGGGTGGGGCTTAAAAATATATATATTTGCTCTCAGCAGAGACAGGTGAACATTTTATCATATATAAACTAATTATATCGTTGGAATATATCTTAATGCCTGGAGAAAATTTGACTAGTAAAATATATACCAATACAGGTGACACAACGGAAAAAAATGAACACCAACACCTCCAAATACACCCTCTACATTCCCATTTATAAATACATACATACATGCATACATATAAGTATGCATATATGTGTGTGTGTGAGTGTGTGTTCTGAGGTGCAGGTTGAATGACTGATTGATAGAAAGCGCATATGGTTTAGCGGCTCGAAAATGTCATGAATGGAGTCTCGATGTGCGTGACAAGGAAGATTTTCCATTATTCAAATGTTTAAGATTCAATGAAACATGTCTGAGAGTGAACGTGTTTGCTACTATTTACAATAAATAGACATAGATGCATCTTTGCATCTATCAAATAACGCAGAGTTACGTTGCCTCCCTTTTCTGAAAATCTCTCTTTCCTTTGCATTTCTCTCTCGAATTGTTAATGTCGTCCAGACAGGTACGATTTTTTTGGCAGCCTCCGTTATTTTGTAATAACTAGAAATTGTAGGGAAAATGATTTTTTTTTTTATGATGGTTTGATTGTTGCTGAATCGTAAAAATATTACGAAACTTCCATAATTCAATTCAGATCAGTTTCTCGTGCCCTTCAGTTTTTCTTGAGTCACATCCTGCTCAGAGCTGAAATGTCTACTCCTTTGAAATCATTTAAAATATGTAGAAGTATCTATTATTTACAAAATTTAGTACGTGATTTTTGTATTAAAATTTGACTCATTTCGTTGGATTAGTTGATTGATTGATTTTAACAGCATGTAAAACTCTTAAGAACTATTTTATGCCTAAACGTTCGGGAATTGCATTCATTGTAAAGTCAAATTCAAATTGAATAACATAGCTCAATAATTTAATAAAACCTGCTTTTAGAAATTACAAAAGCAAATTTTTAATACTATTACCCTGATAAACATTATCTAAGTTTTTTAGTTGAGTATAGAAGTATTATAACGTTTTAAATGTCTCGACTGTTTTGTTCTACGTGAGGATACATACACAGATTGACATAATAAAAGTTCTTAATAGATTAAATGATAAAATGTAGACGTTTTTGTTCAATCTATTTCTCTATGATTGAATGAGTAATTGATTTTAACGGTGTGGGTTATTTTATGCATAGCGATTAGTGAATTGCTTCCATTATGCATTCATATATTTACATTTTTTGTATTTTTTCTTAAGAGCTTTGGGCTCAGTTATATGATATGAAGTATTCCTATTTAATTCAAATAATTTGAATAGACTTACATAATTTCAAGTATGCGTATCTAATTAATTATTTCTATTTAATAATGATTATTTGCTTGCACATAGTAATTTGGTTTCAAGTAACTAATTATAATCCTTGTTAAAGAATTATAGATTGTAATAACTCTTATTAAAAGATGGCTTAAATATTCTTAATAAATATTATTTACAATTGTATGTTATCATGTGTTCCTATCTAATAAAAACAGTTTTTACACAAATCCATTAGAACTGTAGATGGAACCCTTACAGACACTACAATTTTATGTCAGCTTCAAAATAATATTCAGTTTAGTGTCACATCCAGGAAACCCCATGTTGGCAGTATTTTAGGTGTCTCTAGATTGGACACATTTGGTATATTCTAAAGCTTATCGGCAAGGTGAATATTTAGTTATTGGAAACGTAGTTACTAAGCAAGGCGTTTAGTAAATTAAAATTCAAACGTGTGATATGTTGTTCTGCACAGTCCGGGATGCCTTATCACTGTTTTTGGTCAAGGCAGGGATTTAATGTCTATTGAAACAAGAATGTGTTGCATTGTCGTGATGAAGAAAGAACCACAACACTTGTTTATAAAAAAAAAATAACACACATTTTTATTTTTCGTTAGGGTCGTAGCTGGCAGAAGTGTCTGAGAGAGACAGACGGAGGGAGGGAGGGAGACGAATTAAGACTACCATATTGACCTATATCTTCTTCTCCTGATCATACCACGCTGTGTTATCTTCAAGGCACCACTAAGCACTTCCGCTTCTCGGACAGGGAGCGTACTTAAGCGAGGCGCCCACAAGCTGAGTCTAACTCAAGATTGATACTTCTCGTATCTTACGTGGTCATATGAATATATCATTTCAAAATGCACATACATTTCCATTCAGCCAAGTGACTGCTTCTGCTTATTTTCTCATGTGCGTCCTATCTCTGATTGACGGCTTGCACAAGGGTTCATATGCTACAATCCGAACACGAGAATCAGGAAGTCAAAATAATATATTTAAACAATTTAGAAATACTGATCACTGATTGAGTAATTTTACTGACATCTTCAAACAAAATATCTATAATCGGGAATTCACTGATGACATGAAGTCAAAATCTTTGTTTCGATGTGTCTATTTTTGCTATTAGAAGCTGATTTGTTGAACAATTACAACCTAAATGGTGTTTGCTTTGGTCGCCACTGTGGTGTAATGGTGAGCAAGCAAGACAAACTAACCTTGACTAGTGATTTTGAGTCTCATTGGGTGACTCACTCATGCTACCTTGGGCTACACTTAAGCAAAAAGCTTAGTAAATTGCTACAACTTAAACGGTCGTTGTATTAGACTCCTCAGTAGTGTAATGATGAGCAGACAGGAATAGCATACCTTCTCTACTGAGTTTGAGTATTATTGGTTACCCAGTTCATACCGCCTTGTATCACATCAAAGTAAAGAAAGATTAGTAAATTGATAAAGAGTGCTTGTATTTGCAGATGAATTGGAGCAAACTATAGGTCTAATGAAAGAAAATGATCTAACATTAAAAAGCCAAGAATTAGATGAGATACCTTAGAAACTTACAGATGATCAATCAGTTCTATTAGATACACCTGCCCAAGCCGAATCCATACTGCATAGCTTTGAGCAGGCTGGAAGAGACATTGCCATCTACGTGAATGCAGATAAAGCCATGTGTTATAAACAAGATGGTGCCTTCTTCATATAGAACGAAAAGGTTTTGAAATCACTTAACAAGTTCACATATCCCGATAGCAATATTCCAACTGCTAAAAGCAATATTATCATACACATAGGTAAGGTATGGTTTGCTATTGACGGGTAATCGACCCATCGAAATGAAATCTCTCTTATAAAATAAAGCAATAATTCTCCCAAGTTTAAACCGTAACAGAACAATTGTATGATTGCATCATAAATAAACAGAAAAAACAACAACATGGGTACTACACAAGTGTGTAGCTTAATCTTTTTAACAAAATTTAGAAGCAGTAGCCCACAAAACAGCATGTGTCTGGTTAATTACCCCCTATCTCATAAATCATCTAACTTAGACGATCAGCACATGATGAACAATGCTCCAAAGAAAACGTGAACTAAGCAGTGACCTTTTTTTGTGGACTCCAGTACATGTACCCACCAACGTTAGTCGACAAATACTTACACACATCAATTCTGTACGGACACTTGATGCAGTTTAGAGGTCCATGCCAAGAGTAATAGCTGATGAGGACAGATAGCGAGAAAGATAGATTGATAGATTGAGAGAGAGAGAGAGAGAGAGAGAGAGAGGGAGGTGGGGAGTCAAAGGAATTCGTGCTATCAGAATGACCTCCTGTTATGTAGATTTCTCAAGGATAGTGTTGCATCAGGAAAATGGCTAAATTTGGTGGAGTTGGTCGAGTGGATGATGATGGAATCTGCTGTTTCCTTATTGGACTTCCTACATTAATGTCTTCCAATAATTTGTCCTCGAATAAAGCCATCGGTGTCACTTTCATCATTTGTGTTCATGACCAAATCTCACTAATGTGATGTTTGGTTAATTCAATTATATACTCAACATCGAACTCTGACTAGAAATTAAGTTTGATTACTTTGTTTAAAGGTACGTCAACCTTTATGGGTTCTTTAATACACAGGCAATCTTTGTAGAAGAACAGTACTGGTATTATTTAACACATACGTGGGTTGAAAAGGGGGTTCATGCCTTCGTCAAAGATATTTGTCCGAAGGTGAACAAAATAGCACAACTGGGGTTAGATAACATATTCAATACATTCGCTAAAACACCACGGGGAATCCTGTATGATCTGTATATAAGAAAAAAAAAAGCTGATCTTATAAAATTGGGAAAATTCGTGATGGTTATACACTTTTATATATATATATATATATATATATATATATATATATATATATATATATATATGTCTGTGTGTGTGTCTGTGTCTGTGTGTGTGTATACGTTTTGGCATAAAATCTAACGGTACAGGAAGAAGGATTCAATGTGGAAAATAAAATTAACATATTTTGCTAAGAAGATATATTTATGAAAAAATAATACGAAACTCAAAATTTATATAACACAATATATATATGTATATATATATGTGTGTGTGTGTGTGTGTGTGTGTGCAAATCTTTTTTTTTTTTTTAATTTTTCGTAAATAAAGAATGTATATTCAAATACTGACCAGGATAAAATCCAGGAAAAAATGTCATACATTCGTGTAGTAAAATTTCACATCCTGAAAAATATGCAATCGCTACATGTAACACGTACTTTATCTCTCTCTCTCTCTCTCTCTCTCTCTCTCTCTCTCTATCTATCTATCTATCGTTTGTTTTTATACTATCTAGCTATCTATTTATCTATCTTTACCAACCCCGCTGCTCGGGCTGTATATGTATGACAAAAGGTCCATTTTTAAGCGTAGTATAACAGGTTTGAATTCAGAGTTCCCCTTCTAGAATATTTGCCTCACCAAGGCTGAAGAACCCAGTCTGCCCTAATCCTAACCCATTGCTAGAGGTAGAATGATTGGATTCATAGCTTTCCCAAGGGTATTAGTACTATGTGAAATGCAATCAGTCTCGTCCAGGATTTTTACGCGTGTAGCCGTGTCCATTTCTTACGACGATAACCATTATCTATCTATCTATCTATCTATGTCTTATCTTTGATTTTCTTTATATTTTTTCTGTCGAGTAAGCGGAGGCTGTGGAATACGGTGACTGCATTTCTGCAGTGGAATAAGATCCCCCAAACACACCCATAAGGCTTCCTGTTGGCCGTAAGTGGTGACGCTTAATGCTTCAAGACAAGACCCTGGTGGTTTATCAGTCCTTGACCCGGTAACCGAAGGGGTCAAGAGGCTTGCAACACTACTCTTTTGCCTTTACTTGGTTAGACGGGGGAGAGGCCTGATTCGATGAGTTGGCTGATCAAGTCATATCTTTGCACCCATATGACAGTCAAGATTGTCATTTCCAAATTGATCTCAAACAATTAGCCTACCCAATTTATCTTAAAGGTGTTAGAAGCTGTTATCTGCGAGTAAACTCCCTTGAAATTGTAATAAACTGAGTACAACCGAATGATAAATATTCAATAAGATTATTAGTCTTGAAAATCAATACTTAAAATATCTGGGTGCAAATAAATGTTTAATATTGAAGAGAATTATTAGTATTTGATAGCATTTCTTGAAACCAGTTATCTGTGTTGAAGCTAATGATTAATAGTTGGTAGAATTAGTAGTATTAGATAAGAATACTTAAAATTCTATGCAAACACATGATTAATATCAAAGAGAATTATTATAATTAGAAAGCAATTCTTGAATAGATTTAACTGAGTGTAAACTGTGACGTGGTACGCTACTGAGAGACGGAAAGGGAGGTAAATTCCCCTACCCTTCTGTGTTTGAATCAACAGACACTAAGCTTGACCGTTAAAAGGAGGAAAGTCAATTATTCGTAATCTGTGATCTGCAGCCTATTGAACAAAGTAATGAATCCAGGTCAGAATGAAGGTCAAAGCTACCCGAACTCCATGACCTGCAACCTGTTGAACAAAGAAAGGAATCCAGGTCACTCTAGTTGCATGACCGGAGGAAATAGAGGGAGAAGAAAAAATTCAAATGATTGGCCAGACCCTTTAGCGCCAAAATGATATTTTTTCGTTTGAGAAACTTGGAAAAATATCTTCAGTTTGAGAACAAAAGTCGACGTGGAAAGATATGCTGACTTTATAGCCAAACTCCGGGAGGTCCCTCGCCCGCAAAAAGAATTTTGAGTTTTGGTCAGATATTGGCGAAAGAGTGATGCCAGTTGCGCCAACTCCGAGGATGTCAAGAGCCCGTAAAAGAAAGGAAAACCTGGAAATTAAGCCTTGGCAAAGATAAGTACTACTTAAATTAGTGAATAAACGTTGTTATATGCTTCAGCCAGGCGACTTAAGCATTTTCTCAAGCAAAAGAAAAAAGAAAGAAAGAAAAAAGGAGAAAGAAGAAAAGGATTGTTGAGAGATATTTATGTTTGATACTGCCTGCTGGCTTAATATAGCCGGTATTTTAAAACGAAAAGAGAAAAGAAAAAGGAACTGTTTTTTAAATCTTATCATTATTTGTTAGGTCGTCGCCAATAAAAACTTTGTTATATTTTAAATGCATCCTTGTGCTTAAATCTTTTGGTTGTGTTATTTATCAATCGAGTCACCTTCTTTTGTACATATCTGTTTCAGCTTCGTATCGCTTTCATTAATTCTCGCTAAATGTCTTATTTATCTTAAAACATTACAAGGGAATTTTGGAAATTTGACTGCAGTTAATATCTTCTAACCTTGATCCAAGTTTTCCGTTATTCAAGGGGGAAAGAAAACGAGGGACTAGGTGGTGTATGTGAAAGTGAATCGGAAACCCCCTTGCCATCGTCGGAGATCAGTCTAGCCCCACATTAACCCCACGTTATTTACTAGTTTACCATATGCCCGAAAAAAAGGAGTATTGACTAGGACTTATTTTTGCGGATGGTCAAGTGCCAGACTGCCCTCAAAGTCACATGCGCATAGAATAAACTCTCGTCTCGGGATAATTATTTATGCTGCGTCACAAAACCAATGATCTCCTTTTTTAAAAAGTTAAAAACAATCTATTCCCTTACCAGTCTTATATATATATATGTGTGTGTGTGTGTGCGTGTGTGTCTGTGTCTATGTGTGTTTTGGCATTAAATACTCCCAAAGAGTTGAAAAGCCATTGAACAACCTCACCTTTCATCTCTCATTCCCGTTTTCTCACAGCTCTTTCACTTTTTCCAGTTATTTTTATCATGTACTTTTCATTTTTCTCATTTTACTTTTTCTTTTCTTCTTCATTTTTCCTTTGTCTTTCTTTATGACTATTTTGCATATCTCCTTCTCTCCAAATCTTTGTGTCTATCAGTCTCTCGTGGTTTTTTTAATTTTTTTTATTCCTTTCTATCACATTCCCGCTCTTTACTTTTCCGAATTTTGTCTTTCTAATCTCACCTTTCTTTTCCATTTTCCCCCTTTTTCTCCTTTCTTTTTTTCTGTTCCTTCCCTCTTTTTATTTCATTAGTTTCTGAATATTTATCCCTATTTCTAGGTCTGTCTGTCTCTGTCAGTCTCTCTCTCTCTCTCTCTTTCCTTCTCCCTCTCTCTCTCTTTCTTTGTCTCTTTCTCCCTACCTTTTCCTATCGCTCTCACACTTTCTCCCCGTATTGTCTCCTTTTTATTTGGTTTTCTTTTTTTCAATACCTTTTCTTTTCTCAGGAAAAATACATTGACTTTTCCCAATTCTTATTTTCCTTTCACCTCTTCTGCCTTCATTGTTCTCTATCTCTCTTCATTTTGTTTATTCTTATCTTTTCCCTCCCTCCTTTTAACACACAATTTTCTGCATACTCTACCCCTCTTACGCTCTCTTTCTTTCCTACTCTCTGTCACTTGTTGTATCTCTCTCTCGCTCTGTCTCCACACACATACACACACACATATATATATATATATATATAATCATTTCTTTCATTATATTTTGTTCTCCTTTCTTTTCTGATTTTCGTTCTCTCAAGACTATTTTCCCCCAACTATTTTTCTCTTCACCTTCTCCCTTTACATTTTTTCCTCTCTCCTTTCTATTTTTTCCGCTTTTTACATCATTATCATATTTTTCTTTCTTTTTTCTTTCTATCTTTCTTTCTTTCTTTCTCTGGACTCTTTCTCTTTTCGTCTCTTCATTTTCTCTCGTTCTTTCTTTCCTGTTTTAATTTAAATTTTAAATGCAAGAAATTGGAGCCTATGTGAACTATTCATTCTATAATCGCCTGTATATTGACAACAGATACAAAGCAGACGAATGATTTGATTGTGAAATAAGGAAAGTCAGCTTAACTTCTGAAAGAAGAAAACCAAAAGCGCAGAAAATCGATTTGAAATTTTAATTGAAAGTGGTTGCTCATAGGTAGATTCACAAATATTTATAAACACTCTCGTGTAAAGTATTATTTATTCTACGTGCATAAACATACAAACTGACAAGTAGGTACTTACAAGATTATCGTTTTTCCGTTTTTTAAATTTCTTCATCTCTTTATTCACCGTTCTTGTCTACCATGTTTTATGTTTACATTTCCAGCAGAATACTATCCTAATAAGATGATCGAGCTTTAAAAATACCGTTTGTCTGAAATGGAAGACTAATTATATTCTATCACAGAACACATGACATAGTTGCTTTTACGTGCTATATTAGTTGCATAAAAAGAATCAATATTGTTATAATGAATTTCTATAAATCCCCAATGATAATTACAAAAAAAAACGAGTTTAAATAAATCTAATCAACAGTATGTTCGTAAAAGGTTTTGCATTGTTAAAGATGAAAGAGCATATCCTTTCTCTTGCATAAAACGCATTTATAAAGATCGTGTGTAACTGTTAGATTAATCATATTTCCCTCCAATTATTAATTCATGTTCTTTCCTACGATTTGGACAGTCTTTTTAAAGACTTTATAACGTGTTCAGCGTCTCTCTTCAATCTTCAATGAATGAAGAACCGGATGTGCGGCTTTGTTGCTACTTTTAACCATTTAAATGGAGCCTTATTGTACATATGTGAATAAACAGTCTTCCTCATCATCACCAACTTCACTGGTCCCACAACCGGATTTGGTTAAGAAGATGGACGCATGTTGTGGATCTGGGCCAGGAATAGCTTGTCAGAACACATCCCTCTTCAGGTCTGCAAATGACTTGAATTCTGAATTTTATTTCTTGACCGGTTGTCATAACAAAGTTTAAGAGCCTAGTCTGCCCAACTATTTACTCATAACTGGGGGAGAGTTATTTGATTCATACCAAAGTTATTAGCGCTATTTAAAATGCAAGCAGCTTGGTTCAAGATTTAATCTCGAGGAGCCAAGTGTACTGCTTATGACGATAGGCGTTTTGCCGCTGTTTTTATCCACAGTCTTTTGCTTCTGTCTTTATCCACAGTCTTTATCCACAGTCGTTTGCCTCTGTCTTTATCCTCAGTCTTTTGCCTCTGTCTTTTATCCACAGTATTTTGCCTCTGTTTTTATTCACTGTCTTTTGGCTCTGTCTTTATCCACAGTCTTTTGCCTCTGTCTTTATCCTCAGTCTTTTGCCTCTGTCTTTATCACTAAGAGGCATTAGGGTAATTCAAAATATTGGAGTAAGATGAATATATTATATAATTCTAATATTGCTCATTTTCTTTATTCTAAGTGCAAAACGTACAAACTGACAAGTATGTACTTACTAGATTATTCTTATTCTTTTCTTATTTTTTAATTTCTTCGTATTTTATTCTAAGTTCTTGTCTACCATCTTGTCTGTTTACATTTCCGGCAGAATACTATCCTAATATGATCATCGAGCTTTAAAAATATCCGTTTGTCTGAAAGGTAAATTAATTCTATTCTATCACAGAACACACGACATTGTTTCTTTTATGTGCTATATTAGTAACGTAAAAAGAATCAATATTGTTAAAATGAATATCCATGATTTCGGTAATATCTAGAGTTCCAACTATCAGCAAATATCTTAAATTTTACTTGTACATGTTATGTATACTATATATAATGACCTGCAAGAAAACGTGATTTTGGAATTATCATCAATTTTCCTATAGAATCAATAAAATTATTCAGGAAAATATTCATAATATACTTTATGATGTTGATTTCAATTAGGTTGTTTATATTTATATAGAGCTATTTAATCCTTATTTAATTCAATATGACCTTGTTAAATTTGGCTTAAAACAACTTGCTGAATCCCTTCACAACAACAAGGATGTGACATAAATCAACTTTTTACAAAGCGAAATGTTAAATATCGACAGGAAGACACGTTTGACAGACTATGCAAGTTACGTGATTAACCGAAAAATGCACCGGCGTTTTAAGGTAAACAAAACAGGGCGAAAATTTCACAAAAATTGTGGAGATGTTATGACAGAAGAAAAAGTGACAATGAAGTTTGTGTGGGCGTCCGGACAAGGATATAACAACTGAAGATTTTCGACCCAAAGAGAACGAAGAAACCTGCATAAGAGGTACTAGACGTCACGCCACTCTTGGCGCTGGCCTTGCACCAGACAGCCCAAGTTTCTGGGGTAGAGAAAGGTCTAAGCTGAACGATACTCGCTAAAATGAGGAAGCTAAGATGGTTAAATGCACTGAGGTAATGATTGATGCACGAAGCAGAGAAGCGTGAAGAAAAATACTCGAGAAAGAAGAGAAACGTGAAGAAGCAGACTCGCTAAAATCGAAAGCGGGTATGATCCCCAAAGAAAGAAGAAGAGGTGCCTTTTGAATGTCCTACAGTCGAAAAAGATATAGAAACTGAGATAGTTAGCTTTGAGTTGGCCCTATACCAGTTTCGCGAAAGAATAATGAACAAGAAGATGAGGTGATTAAATGTTTTGAGTGGGCCTTGAACTAGTCTCGTGAAAGTGGAATGAAGTAGAAAGGCAGAGAGGTTTCATAGGAAGTTTTCACTGCCGCCTCCCTGTATGCAAACTCAGCCACCTTTGACCCAGCATTTCATAATAAAAGGAAAAGAGATGAAGCAGACTATATTTATATATAGCAGCGTTGTTGTTCTTTCCTGTAATACGACTTTTCTGAATTCAGTTCTCGTTTACATGGACTTGTTCCCTTAAGATCGTTAAACTATTTAGTCTGGCCTACTATTTACCCATTGATGAAAGAAGTACTGGATCCATACCTTTCCCATGAATATTAGTGCAATGTGAAATATTAGCAATTTTTCCAGGCTTTAAATATATAACGTTATAACATGAAGACCTTTATTACAAGGATTTTTTTTTAAATTTACATATAACCTTATCATTTTAATTTCAATCAGGTTTAAATTTATTGGAAACAATTCAGTATTTTTTAGAAATAACTTGTCTGTGGTACTCAACAGAAACAAGGAGATGACTCAGTGGATTAATATCTTATATACAGGACAGCAAAATCGTTGAAAGATTGTTCGAACACCAGTCACAGTATTATGTTCACTTTTGTATTAATATCCTTGCAAAATGTAGGAACTCCCTCATCTACACAACTGTTATGGGTTTGATAGTACGACTGCTGTTCCTCAACAAGGATAGATTTAGCATTAAACAACCCTCAAATTTATATATATATATATATATATATATATATAGGTGTGTGTGTGTGTGTGTGTGTGTGTGTGTGCAATTAAATAAAGAAGACAAACCAAGTCGACAGGAAGAGCGTCTGTAGCTTATATCGTAACCCGGTTCGGATATTTATGTACAATTCTATTGGCTTACTGAGGATAGCACATATTGCATAGCATGTTCGGATAACTGTGTTCAATTTTATTGATACCAAAGAAATTTTAATAATTTACAGGAATCAAGGACATGTAATAATAAGGGCTTAATTTAAAATTCAGTAAAAATCACAATATTTTGATGAATATTTCAGAAACATAATAACGCCAATGATGGTGAGTATGTGGTAAAATAGTTATTGTAGCTGAAATCTTGCGCAATCGTAGGGCATGAATTTTCTCGTTGTACCTATTGAACTGTTTGCTTCTTTGATTGATTCATTTTAATGGCACGTTAACTCCTCTAGATTTATTTCATTCCAAAAGTTTTGTAAATCGCTTTCATTGTGTCTTCATATTAACATTTTTGTGTATTTGGTTGTTAAGAAGTTAACTTTTCAGCTCCAATCAATTTTGAAAAAAATTAAACAGATTTATTAAACCCATAAATGGGACCCTAATAGATACTTCTACTCTTAGTCTGAGTGAACCTAGGAGTAAAAGTAATCAAGGGGTACTCTAATCTCTCCCAGAACTCCCCAACTGGGTCTTCCTCATCAGATGCAGTATTGTATCCGAGTCACAAAATCTAAATTTGTGGATAAGAATTTTACCCCTATAAAGAAAATAGGGTCAGCCAATGGAGACTTGTGGAGACTTGCTGTCACTCAATCTCCAGTGAAAACCATCAGCTTACGCTGATGTGAAAAACTCTAATAATAATAATAACTATATGGGCATTTTGAACGACTAATAACCAACATCTCACACGTCAAAACGTGGACCTGACTACGTGAGGGAAACCTTAAAAGAGAAACAGAATCTCCTAATGGCAGCGCAAAACAACGCTATAAGAAATAATCATATCAAGGCGAAAATAGATAAGACTCAACAAAAGAGCAAATGTAGGCTATGATTGACTGAGATGAAACCATCAATCAGATTATGAGCGAAGGCAGCAAATTAGCACAGAAATAGTATAAGACTAGACACGGTTTGGTGGGTAAGGTGATCCACTGGGAAATGTGCAAGAAATTTAAATTTGACCATATCAACAAATGGTATATGCACAACCAAGCACCTGTCCTGGAAAGAGACACGCATAAACTCCTATGGGACTGACATACAAACATATCACCTAATCTCGGCCAGAAGACCAGACCTTATAATAATCAACACAAAAAGAATAAGAGAATTTGCAAATTTGACGACTTTGCTGTCCCGGCTGACCACAAAATAAAACTGAAAGAATGTGAAAAGAAGGATAAGTACTTCGACCTGGCTAGAGAATTGAAAAAGCTATGGAACGTGAAAGTTACGATTGTACTAATTGTGTTTGGTGTTTTTGGCACAATAACTAAAGGATTATTAAAAGGCCTGGAGGACTTGGAAGTTGACGGACGGGTAGAGACTATCCAAATGACACCATTACTGAGAACGGCCAGATTACTGAGAAGAATCCTGGAGACTTGTGGAGACTTGCTGTCACTCAAACTCACGTGAAAAACTATCAGCTCATACTGATGGGAAAAACTCAAAAAGAGTAAGTAAGTAAGTGATAATAATAATAATAATAATAATAATAATAATAATAATATTAATAATAATAATAATACACACAGATGACCTAATCTCGGCCAGAAGACCAGACCTGAAAATAATCAGCAAAAAAAGAGAATTTTAAAAATTTTCGACTTTGCTGTCCCGGCTGACCATAAAATATAACTGAAAAAATGTGAAAAGAAGGATAAGTACCTCGACCTAGCAAGAGAATTGAAAATACTGTGGAACATGAAGGTGAAGATTATACCAATTATGTTTGGTGCTTTTGGCACGGTAACTAAAGGATTATTAACGGGCCTGGAGGATTTGGAAGTTGGCGGCCGAGTGGAGACCATCCAAACAACAGCATTATTGAGAACGGCCAGAATACTGAGAAGCGTCCTGCAAACTTTAGAAGACTTGCTGTCACTCAAACTCCAGTGGAAAACCATCAGCTAACGCTGATTAAAAAAAAACTCTTAAGGAGTAAATAATGATAAATTGAGAGACTGTCCAAATTACAGTTCTATTGAGATCGGCCAGAATCCCGAGAAGAATACTGAGAAGAATCCTGGAGACTTGAGGAGACATGCTGTCAATCAAGCTTCAGAGAAAGACCATCACCTAATACAAATGTGAAAAACTCTCAAGAAGTCAAATAATACTAATTCACTTCACTATTTACGTTTCACTTCAGTGTTTGCCTTTAATGCCATTCTGAAAGATATGAATCAATTTCTTCTCCCTCCACCTTTGGGTAAAGAGTGAGATAGACTAGATTCATTATTCATTAAGGCAATCATTCCAGGAGAAGGAAACACTGAAGGACCGTATGCAAAAAAATCCAACTACACAGAAAATGAAAATATGAAAGTCAAATAAACAAAATTCCCAGCTTGACATGCCATAAAAATAACCTCATCCGAATTCAGATCAGACTTATTTAATTTAAGATTTACATCCAGCTCATTGTTGAATGCATACATATTTTTCCAGTCCTCTGGCTAGGTCCAGGTACTTTTTAGTATTATATATGCTTTCATTTCACGTTTTCGTTTATTGGAATAACGACAAATGGAAGCCAATTTACGTGTTTTCGATGACGAGTTGGTTTCTCTGAAACATGTATTTTTTTTTTAAATTTCTCTTAGACGCGACAATATTACACATGATTAGTATCACCATTCTCTCCAAAAAGATTAAATCATAGTAATTCTCCTCGGTTCAAAAGATCCCTTCTCTCTGTTCGTGCTGATTTTAGTAATTATATTGTCTGGTTAGTTTCATTTCTTGTTGTTTTTTTTTTTGGTTTTATTTTTCGGATTTCCATTTCTTTCACTCATTTTACAAGTCTCTGAGAATCAATTAGGAACGTTCCAATAATAATATATATAATCAAATTTTTAATGCAAATTATACATTCGTTCATTGCAGACAGGATGCAAATGTCTTATTGTCAACGAGATTGTTATAATACAATAGAAGAAGCCCTTTCTCACATTTTTACTGTTAGATATTTCGTAGAATGAGTGAGAGTGAATGCCAGTGGTTAAGTTAACAGATGATTAATTATAATTTAACATAAAAGAGCTTGCAGTAAACACCACTCTTCTTGTCTGCTAGACGCCAGGAGTAGGGCAGAAGACCTCTTCAAATAATCAAGATATAAACAGCAATATAAAAACAATGCTATTATTGGATTTTATTTGCTATCGGCAAGTACCTGAGCACAGATGGGACAGTTAAGTAATTAAATTTTCATTAGAAACTAGCAAATCACTTTTTATAATATATTGCTTGGGCTCTTCCTTGCATAAATAACATTTACAGTCCTTGATATTACATAATTGAAATTATTATTTTGTTTCAAATTATGACTAGAAGGAGTGTAAACTAATTATTTTGAAGAAGCAGCGTGGATTCCAACCAATCCATCAACGAGTAACTAAATAAGAATATTTATGAAGAAATACAAAGCTTTCGCGCTCATGAAATATCCAGGGGTCAATGGAAAGAATTCTTAGTACTGACTAATGGCAAACAAGATTACATTATATATATATATATATATATATATATATAGAGAGAGAGAGAGAGAGAGAAGATGAATTGGGGATGATCAAAAATGAGAATATATGAGAGATTTCTGATAATTCTTCGGGAGTGTTTAATTTATGAATTTCTGAATATTATACCGTGTAAATTCATATAATTAGAAACAAAAAAACTTAACAGACCGTCATTTGGCTATTATAAATTTATTCCAGTGGGCCACTCGATAAGGGCAACCAACCTCTTCAGATAGCCATCATAGAGTGGAGAGAAAAATTATAAAAATATTCTTACAATACATTCTTACTCGTTAATTAAAAAAAAAACGGAAACATCTAAACAATTCAAGAGAAAGCAATCAAAAATACCTGGGACAGAGGCTGACACCAAATTCGGTTATGATGTCTATCTCTGGTGTCATATATATTTATTTATCTGTCATAATTTTTTCGATTGAAAAATTGATAGTGATAACAATAAAAGGATATAGTTTATGATATCTGTGTTACTGCTGTTATTGTTAGTGATGTGATAATGGTAACAGCAACAATAATAACAATGAGGATGATGATGATGATGATAAATTAACAATAATTGTAATTGTTAAAAACATTTTTGGTATATTAATATTATAATTATCAATGATTAGTCGCTGAGTGTCCCATGAATCTCGTTGATTTTTTTTTGAGATCTTTTCATATTTTATATATATATATCCACACGACCTGGGTGTGACCCGAGGAAAATTTCCTAGGCTGAGTTTATCAGTTTTGAATTTGAGAGTGATCTTTCTGCTGGACCTGTCTCCACATGTACCACAACGAGCCTAAAATCTAAATTAAGGTTGTTACGTTATCACACCAAATAAGACATTTGTAACACACCAAATTTACGGTTATAAGCTCACTGTGGGAAAAGGTGACGAACGAACAAAACTATTAGTTTGATGACACAAATTTGTATTCGCCATTACTTTTTTTAACTAGTCGTCGAGAGAAAGAAAGAGATTATGAAAGCTAAGTTGATCGCGTTAGCTGAGCAAAGAGACTCAACATGTCACCAGAAGAGAAAATGTGCAGACAGAGACCTTGAATTTTCTTCCACGTTTCATCTTCTACTTCTAACACGTGTTTCCTCTGGGAGTCTGTCCTCATCACTGTGCATACGAACTTCATCTGCTCTTTACATCGTCTCTGGCTGGTGTCCGACACTCTTCTTTTACTCCGTCACGTTTCCAAGTCAACTAATATTCGAACCCGAGCCGTCCTCTTATTTCCACTTGGTGTCAGAGGGAGTGGTTCTACACAGGCGAAGAAAATTTAGGACCTCAAGTTTTTTTTAGTCATTTTTAATTACCGTAGTCATTTTCCCGTGACTATGTGACCGACAACGAGTGCTTGGCCTGACTCACTCAAGTCAGATGGCTGCCTCGCATTCTTTAGATCTGCTTTTTTCTATTTTTTTTTATTTTTTCATTTTTCTTCGTTGTCTTTTTAACTTTGTATATCATGTAACACGTACCAAGGTAAAATAGCCCAATCTGCCTTTCTATTGAGCTAAATCTGGACGGAAAATGTTGAATGAATACCTTTCCCAAGAGTATTAACGCTATGGGAAATACAAACAACCAGCTCCATGATTCGATCTCCGGTCACCGTGTCTATTTTCTACAATGGTAATACTTACACCACGGGAGCCTTTTGTGTGTATATATATATATATATATATATATAGAGAGAGAGAGAGACTGACAGACAAAAAAGAGATATATTCAGAGTGTATGTGTGTGAGTGAGTGCGCGCGCGTGCGTGTGTGTGTGAGAGAGAGAGAGAGAGAGAGAGAGGGAGAGTGAAGTTATAATACAGTAGGCAGAGATTCAATTTCGTTGAGTGACTGTCATTTTCACGTCTTCGTAATCATCAGATCCAGAAACTCCCATGTGGAGTTTATCTCTTTATATTGTAATTTATGAAGTATGATGGGAAGGGTGATTAAGTTTGCGGCGCATTCTTGATAAGGTGGTCTAATTTATACTAAGTGGTTACTAATGTGTCCACATCAAAATTATTTTGTGATTTATCAATTTATTTACTTAGTCTTCAGCAAATATATTATCATTATTATTATTCACTCATTAGAGCTTTTCACATCAGCGATGGTTTTTCACTGGAGTCTGAGTAACAGCAAGTCTTCTCAAGTCTCCAGGACTTTTCTCAGTATTCTGGCTGTTCGTAATAATGCTGTCGTTTGAATAGTCTCCACCCGTCCACCAACTTTCAAGTCCTCCAGTTCCTTTAGTAACCCTTTTGTTACTGTTCCAAACGCACATATTACAATTGGTATAATTGTCACCTACACGTTCCACGGTTGTTTCAATTTCCTAGCAAGGTTGAGGTACTTATTCTTCTTTTCAAATTCTTTCAGTTTTATTCTGTGGTCAGCCGGGACAGCAAAGTCGACTATTTTGCAAGTTCTCTTTTTTTTTTGTTGATTATTAATTTCAAGTCTGATCTTCTGGCTGGGATTAGGTGAACCTTTTGTATGTTAAAGTCCCATAGGAGTTTATGCGTGGTATTTTCTAGGACAGGTGCTAGGTTGTGCATATACCATTTGTTATTATGGTCAAATTTAAATTTCTTGCACATTTCCCAGTGAATCACCTTGCCGACCCAGTCGCGTCTCGTCTTATACTCCCGCTGTGCTAATTTGCTGCTTTCGCTTATTATGTGATTGATGGTTTCATCTCTGTCACCATATAGCCTGCATTTGCTCTTTTGTGGAGTCTTATCTATTCTCGCTTTGATATGATTGGTTCTTACGGTGTTGTCTTGTGCTGCAATTAGGAAAGATTCTTTTTCTCTCTTAAAGTTTCTTTTTCTTAGCCATGTCCAGGTTTTGTCGTGTGAGATATTGTTTATTAGTCGTTTAAACCGCCCATAGAGTTGTTTTCCTTCCCATTTTTGTTTCCTAGTTATTGTCATTCTGTTGTTCATCGTATTCTCAGTATCGTTTCTAGTGGCTCTAATGAGTCCTCCTTCGTGTTTTTGTATATGTTCTTTGAATCGTTGTATGGATGCGTCAACGCTGTCTTAAATGCTGGCAAGTCCTCTTCCTCGCTCTTTTCTTGAAGCATATAGTCTGTCATCGTCGTGTCTGGAATGTAAAGCCTTATGCATTGTCATTAGTTTTCTTGTTCTTTGATCCATTGGTTTAAGTTCGTCTCTGGTCCACTTGAGAAAGGGCCCGGAATATCTAACGAGTGTTACAGCCCAGGTATTTGATAAAATATCTGCTATTGAGTTTTGTCTCGAGTAGTCTTCTAGTTCTCCTGAGATATTCTTGCTAAATGTTGTCTTTAATTTCCACTTGTTTGATGGTGTCAGCCTCCAATATGCCCAATTATTTGAAGGTTTCGTTTTCTGCGAGCGTTTTTATCTTATACTGGTTTGGTAGTTCCATTCCGTCAGTTAGTTGCCGTTTGCCACTTTTCATTACAAGCATTGCTCACTTTTCCATGTCAAATTCCATTCCTATGTCACGGCTGTATATTCTAAACGTGTGTATTAGGGTTGCCACTTTTTTTTTTTCATTTTTTGCAAATAGTTTTATGTCGTCCATGTACGTTAAATGATTAACTTTTTCCTGTGATCTACTAAGTTTGTATCCGGCTGTGCATTCTCTGAGTATGTGGTTAAGTGGCATCATGGCAATTATGAATAGTAAGGGTGATAGAGCATCTCCTTGGAAAATACCTCTTTGGATCTTTGCATCAGCTAATCTTCCTCCTGCTATTAATTCAACTCTCCAGGTTTTCATTGTTTTGTCGATGAAGTTTATGACTTCATCTGATATTTTATACATTTTGAGGCTGTTTATTATCCAGCTATGCGGAATCATATAATATGCCTTCTTATAGTCAATCCAGGCCATTATTATTATTATCATTATCATTATTATTATTATTATCACAATTCGTATTTTTATGTTAAAATAGATCAATCAAGCAAGCACAAACTTCAGTGGATACAGGACCCCATGTGGTAAAGATTGTGATCAGCTAAAATAATAATATTCCTACAGAGCTTTTGCAATCAGCAATACATTTTTGATAGAGGTGAAAAAGAGCCTATATCTATGGAAAACAGTCCGTAAAATTATGCTTTATTTTAATCTATATCTCGTTAAAGTTAAAAGTTAAGTATCTGGTCATTTCAGGCACAATTCCAGAAGTTGATTTTTAGAGACCAAATAACCTAACCGTAATGTCCACAGTCATTTAAGTCAGACCAAATAACCGTAATGTCCAAAGTCATTTAAGTGAGACCAAATAACCGTAATGTCCACAGTCATTTAAGTCAGACCAAATAACCGTAATCTCCATAGTCATTTAAGTGAGACCAAATAACCTAACCGTAATGTCCAAGTCATTTAAGTGAGAAGTAAAGTTGGCGACCGTAGTCGAGGTTAACCCAAAGGCTCCCTTTTCAATAGCTACAACACTTTCTATAGGGGAGGGTACCAATCCATTCCCTGGATTGTTCCACTTACCCTTGATCATAATCTTATAATG
This sequence comes from Sepioteuthis lessoniana, assembly GCA_963585895.1. Lineage (NCBI taxonomy): Eukaryota > Metazoa > Mollusca > Cephalopoda > Myopsida > Loliginidae > Sepioteuthis > Sepioteuthis lessoniana. Next base: position 100,609,010 of record OY757910.1, read on the forward strand.
CTGTGTGTTAAGCAAGGTTGCATCAAATACCATTTTTTTGTCTTTGGTATGACTCGACCTAGGATTTAACCGCAGTTTCCCAGACCATTGAGGAACACTCTACTCATTAGACTAATACCTTTAATTTTTTGATTTATTGTTTTTAACGACATGTCAATGCACTTGAGTTTATTTTATATTCAGAGGTTTGTGAATTAAGTTCATTGTAGGTTAAAACTTATATTTTTGTGTGGCTGTTTCGTAATAGTTGCGAGTTTTTCACAGGATTATAGTAGCTGTTCTCAATATAAATAATTTACATTTATATTGCATCAAGTATTCCTTCCGAATGAGAATGATATTTAAACTGGTCTTTTTGGCCCTTGAATTGTAACTTAACAAGAACTTCCATACACTGGCTGTAGATTCACAACCATGCGGAAACTAGCTTAAGTTGGTGCACATATTGTCTTTCACAGACAGACTGTTGTGTTGCATCGCAATTTTTCTGTGTGGCAAGACACGCGAGATTCTCAAAGCTGGGATTTGAACCTGGCTGACTCAGACGCCAGCCGTAGATTTTACAACATAGCCACAAGGGGGAAATTTAACTAATTTTCACACTAAAAAGAGTGTTAATTCTCGTGCAAAAATGAACTCGAGATGCTGTGAGTTTTGTATCTAATTTTTTGTATTTATTGACTTCCTTATTGCGCTCATTAAAAAAAATATTCTTTGAGCTTTAAAGACGATAATATTTGACTTGCAGTGAAAGATTTAAAGGATTAAAAGCTAAAAAGTTCAGAAATATTTTCTCCTCCTAACTACTGTTGTTTTTATATCTTATATATTCACGCACTACTGCCATATTTTTTAATACTACTCAGATGTTGACAGCCAAAAAATTTCTCTCATTTACTTTTAACTCGGTTCATTGAAGTTAAAAGTAAATGTCAATTTCGATAAACTTTTTTTATGTTTCATGATACTGTCATTTTCTTTTAATATTCATTCAGTTTCAAGCAACAATTACGTGTCTGATGAGCATCTAGTTAAGAAACTTGTCTTAAATGCCTGTAGCAAATGATAAAAATTCACAGCTTATAGTCTGGGTAGAAATTTTTGCAATATTTTGCAACGGTTTGAAAATAAATTTAAAGAACTGGCCGTTCATAGATTTGGTAGTTTGCATAGAATATTAGATATGACCCAGACATTACTGATTCGACAGGATGTAATTCCAATATCTTCGGACTATTATTCGAACAAAAAGATCATCTTTTTATTCGTGGATGATCAAACTCTATGCTACGTCGTGAAAAGTTGTTGAGTATAGTAAAACTCAAATGTTATCTGTCGACAATCATTGTTAAATCCGTCTCCTCACGTAAATATTATTGTATAAGTCTGAGACGTTATGGATCATAAAAGACAGGAAATAAAAGAAACACTTCAATTTTCCTTCTGTTTTGAAAGCAGCCTGTTTAGATATCGCAAAGGATATAATTGAAGCTCAAATACATCTTATACCTGAAAGAATAAATAACAATACCGCTTCTGACAATTCAGCCAAAATTTCATTTGTGTAAAATATACGAAGCGTAGGCGTTGCTCTGAATGCTCTGAAAGTAAAGCCTCCAATTTATTTACTCGAAATCTACAACATATACAAGAATCACGATAACACCATTGCACCAAGTAAGCTTTCCATTCTGTTTTTTCGACATATAAAAAGCCATACGTGACATTGGCTGGTCTTGTTGTTGTGGTGGTGGTAGAGGTAGTAGTGGCTGTTATTAGTCTTCTTTTTCTACAACTATTTTTGTTGTTGTTATTGCGGTTATTTTTCCTTCTTCCCCTCCTCCTTTCATATTTCTCTCTTTTCTATTTCTCTTATTTCCTTCCAATGTTCCTCCTTTTCTTCTTCTTCTTCTTCTTCTTCTTCTTCTGCAGCTATTTTTGTTGTTATTGTGATTGTATTTCCTCCTCCTCCTTCTTTCGTATTTCTTTCTTTTCCGTTTCTCTTACTTCCTCCCTTTACTTCTTCCTCTGCTTCTTCTTACTTTCACTACCTCCTCCTTATCATCCAAATACATCTTGATATTTCTTTTTTTCTTTTTCGTCATACTTGCCTAAAGCTTCTTCTTCTTCTTCTTCTTCTTCTTCTTCTTCTTCTTCTTCTTCTTCTTGTAGTTTTTCTTTTCATTCCGGTTTTCTGCATTTCCACGTCCTTCTTCTCGGTCTGATTATTCTTCTTCTTTACCAAATATTTTTTCTTTCTTTTAATATATCTTTCTTCCCTTTCTGTGTATGTCGTCATTGTCTTATTTATTCTCACGGTCTGTGCTTTTGCTCCTCTCCTTTCTTTTTTATCTTCACATTTAATCTCTTATCTTCTTTTTGATTTTTTTTCTTTCTATTCTTGTTTTAGTCGATTTCCTCCCTTATAACCGACCTTCTTTCATCAACCTTATTTTCTCTTAGACCGTCATCTCCCCTCTTTTCTTTTTTATTAGCTTCTTTTTATATTCCTTATTTCCATTCAACTACTGACTTAAAAATGTTTTCTTCGACTGGCCCCAGTCTGTTTTCCCGACGGATTCTTCGATCTTCCCTACGTTTTTTTTTTCAGCTTTTCCTACTTCGTTCTCTCCGTTTCCATTTCAACAGGTTAACGGTAGTAAAGACAGCCGAAAGCAAATCCAGGAATTTCTAGATATTCACGATGGAAGATGATTTCCTCAGAGTCCTATCTTTCAGAATTTCTTCATTGCCATTACTTCAGTAACGACACGCATACTCACTGAGCATGTGATATAGAAACATGTAAGTATATATATATATATATATATATATATATATATGGATGCAAAATGAGTGTAAGCAATCCTGTTTACGGAAATATATCGATACAAAACAGGTGTTTTCAGAAGATTCACATATATTTAACCACCTTTTTGATAAATATATAAATTTGTAATGGTAAATAGAAATGAATACTTAAACGCTAAGCTAGTTTAAAAAATATATAGATAGTTTGATCGAAACGTATCAAAACCGAATCATTCTTTTAAATTGGTATTTCAAAGAAGACTGAAGACTTTGTTATAAAGTGGCGGTTTCTAGATGTACAGATTGCTGTTTACATGACTTTAATATATATAGCCCTCTGAAAAAAAAAATACAATATACTGACATGAAACCTAAAATCAGTAGATTCTTTTCTAAAGAATTTCAACAACGTTTGAATTAGACATACTCATAAACGCTTCCTGATAAAACCTACTCTTGGAGAATGGAAACCAACTTTCAAAAATGTCACTATATCCCTATTACACATTGGTCATAAAAGACTTACACATTCTATTATATTCCCACAAGAGGAACAACCACATAATATGTGAAACGTACAGCACTTGATAAACATTTTCTCAAAGAATGTGGAGATTTAGTTCCCATTAGACGACGTGTTTTCAATACAAACACTATAAAGGACCTATTTGAAAATGTCGCCGTGGATGATATTTTCTCACTCTTGAGAGAAATAACATTATATCAAAAATTTCAAGTGTAAACATGATCAGTACCATACAAAGTGATTATTAGCAAACTTTTTTCCAGAGGATTTTGACACATCGTTAAAAAGAAATATTAACCCCAACACCGAACCCCTCTTCAACAACTACACAAAGATATATATATATATATATATATATATATATATATATATGTAGATGTAATAACAGACCTAAAAATAACTGATTATCTTTATGTTACTTTAAACTTATATAGTGGAACTGTATCTCCATTTAGAAAAAGGAACCAGGACCTGCGTTATGTAAACAGGGGATCTAATCACACAATACAGGTGTTTAAACATGTACCTAAGGGAATAGAGCATAGATTATCAAATAACTCCTCCAACTGGGAAATTTTTCAACGAACTAAGCAGGAATATGAGGAGGCTTTTAAGAATGACAGATATAGGGTCAATTTAGAATATAGGAATAGGGATAGAATTGGAACACAAGGAAGGAGAAATAGACCTAGGAAAATTTTATGGTTTAATCCCCCTTACAACATGGAAGTAGTTAATAACTTGGGAAAGGAGTTATTCAAGATATTAAAAAGAAACTTCCCTAGTGGGAGCCAATTACATAAGGTATTTAATAAGAATTGTATTAAACTAAGCTACAGTTGCATGCCAAACATTAATGGAATAATAAATAGGAGTAATATAGCTAAATTAGGTACAAAGAAAAATAAGGAGATTGATAAATGCAATTGTAGGGATAAGGTTGGGTGTCCCCTCAAAGGCAAATGTAAGCAGGAATGTGTAGTGTATAAAGTAGAAGTATATAGTGATTCGAATAATAAGGGAAATAAAAAGATATACTTTGGGTCGACACAAGGGGATTTTAAAACTAGGTACTATAACCATAGAACAAGTTTTTCGCACGAGAAGTATAGGTATAGCACTGCTTTATCTAGTTATGTGTGGGAACTAAAGGAAAAACAAGGAGTAGATCCTATAATGAAATGGGAAGTAATAAAGAAATGCCGCAAATATAGGGCAGGTAATAGAGCTTGTAATCTTTGTATGGAGGAAAAATTGGTAATAGCAAATTGTAAAAGTAAGAATATGTTAAATAAAAGATCGGAGGTGTTAAATAGTTGTAGACACAAAAGGGCGTGGTTACTATATAATTAGGATTAGGTTATAGAGAATTTTTTTTTTTTCAAATGAAAATATGATAGTTATTTATATTTTTTTTTCTTTATTATGCAAATTCTAGGCTAGGTGGGATTTTTGGTGAATAAAAGAAGGCGATTTCTCCTTAAAATTTAGTCGAACTTAGGCTTCATGATGATCCGTTAAGGTGAAACTTTAGTAGAAGATTTTCGACTCGCGATTTAAGTTAATTCTCTCTCTCTCTCTCTCTCTCTATATATATATATATATATATATATTAAAATGAATAGGCCCATAAAGATTTATATTTTTAAAGATTTATTTATTTATTTATTTCGTTCTTACATAAGTGTATGATTCAAGCTTCTTGCATTCGTCAGAGAACATATATGGCATAAGGCCTTGAAAATGGGGTACTCAATCAGACTTGAACTCACTTGTGCTTGAAGTTTGAAATCTGAAACCACTCTAACAGACACACACAAACATATCAAATATCAAAAACCAATTAGGGATGAACAGACGAAGGTAGACCCTCTCGGAGAAAAGGAAAGAAAGAAGTGACCTCTATATACACACATAACCAAATGAAAACTATTCAAACTTCATACACAAGTGAGTTCAAGTCTCACTGAGTGCCCCATTTGCCAGCCTTGTGCCATATATTATCTTTGACAAAAGCAACAAGCTGGGAACATACAAGTATGTAAGAACGGAATAAATAAATAAATCTTTAAAAATATGAATCTCTTCGGGATGTATTATTAAATTAATCTCAATGGAAATGTTTGAAGATATTAATATAATTTTTATCAGTAAGAGTTTTCGGACTATTGTCTTCGTCTTTTTTTTTTTTCACAACGTTTCGTCTGCTGTACCCTCCAGCCTTCCTCAGGTGTCCCCTATTTATCTGGGCATAGAAATGATTCAAACTGGGAAAAATGATTTCCAAAAGACCCCAAAAAGACCGAAAGTATACAGAAATAAATTATTTTCAACTATAGTAGAAATGTTTCATTCGCATCAAAAACTCCGAATCCCTTTTCCCAGAATAATTTTGTCTGAGCATAATGACAGGATGCAATATAGCCACATGTAAATGATCAATTAAAGTACTATTTCGACATCAAACTTAAAAAGATTGGTTATTTTTCTTTTTCTACTCCTCCATAAAATCTCAGATATTCTTCTCTGGTTTGTCACAGGATAATAAACTCTCAGTGAGGAAAGAATTTTATAAGCCACACAATCATATAACAACAGAAACTTTGGGATACAGCATGGTGGATAAGAAGCTAAAGTTAGAGCTCAAGCCCCTGTGTACGAAAAATCAACTACAGAGCCCAAAACCAACTTACTTTGATGCAAAAACATTGCAAGATTTAACATTTTGACTTCGCTACCCGAGCTTGCAGCTTGTGCAGTCGAGCGCGATATAGACGTTATATGTGTGTAAGAACATTGATATTACCATAATGAACTAGAATGAAAATTCCTGATAACAGTAGTGTGTAGACGTTTATCTCGCCATTTGCATGGAAAAACTCCGCTAATACCGTCATAGGAGGAGTAGAGATGCTTCTCAATCTGTGTTCCCTGAAATCAATAAACAACATGAATACAAGCCAAGAATTATGTGTACTACATTTAATGGCAACTATTATTTTTTGATACAATCCAACCCATTTCAGTGATGAAACGGATATAACCAACATATACTATGAGTTATCTTTGCTTATTCGTCACATTCCTAAACATGATATTTTAATCATCGGAGTTTACAGAGGAAGAACTTGACCCAAAATATTAAAAACTGAAAAGCAGCAAGTCTCGACAAAATAAGCAGAAATTTGGTTAGAAAATCTGATGACAATCTTCCACAATAATGCAACACAGTCTATAAACAAAACACAATAGAGAAATCGACAAAAGGTTGCATCCTATCCTTACACAAGAAAGTTGACTTCGGAATCACTAAGAACTATAGAAGCGTAACCCTTGCTATAATAGCTGCTAAGGTTTGTAAAGTCCTGCTTCTCAAACGTATCCGACAGCATATCTACAAAATTCTTTGGAAAAATCAGAATAACTTTCGAAGAAATCACTCTACAGCCTCATAAATTCTGACAATCAATCGAATAATCAGAGGAGTACGACGCAACACTATTGTTTGTAGATTTCTAAAAGGATTTCTAAAAAAGCCTTTGATTCCGTAGAAAAAAGAAAGATGGAGCAAATACACCTTGAATATGACCCTCCCAAAGAAATTACAACCGCTATACTGATATTTTACAAAATCTCAAAAGCAATTGTTCCCTCATCCGATGGAAACACCGACTTCTTTGACTTAGCCGTTAGAGTCTCACAAAGAGATAGATTAGCTCATTATTTCTTTATACTCTGCCAAGACTACATAGTTCAAACATTCAGAAATCTAATAGAAGAAAATGATTTCACATTAAAACAAGCAAAACAAAGGCAGACATTATCATGCCGAAACTATGACTGATGCAATTTACGCAGATGAGTTAGCACTTCTTGCATATACACTAACCTTGTCAAAAGCCTTACTCCATGTTTAGAACAACAGTCGAAAGTATTAGCTTCTACTTGAATGCAAACAGAGTACATGTTTTAAACAAAAAGGAGCCATATCCACTCGAGATTCGAAACCTCTAAAATTAGTTGATCACTCCGATAAAAATAAAACAGGATTTCTTCCAGGTTGTAGCTTTGTCTGTACTACTACATGGATGCACCTCCTGGACGCTAACGAAACGAATAGAGAAAAAGCTAAATAGTAACTACTAAAGAATGTTGCATGCTGTCATGAACATATCCTGGAAGCAACACCCAAAAAACAGCGGCTGTACGGCCAATTCCCTTCGATTTCACAAACCATTCAAGTGAGTTGAACGAAACATGCTAGGCACCGCTGGAGAAGCGAAGACCAACTTATTAGCAATATTTTCCAATGGATTCCAGCGCATGGACATGCCAGTTTTTGACGACCAGCAAGGACTAACATAGATCAACTTTGCGCCGACACAGGATGTAGCCAAGAAGTCTTGACAGGGGCGATATATGATAGAGATGGTTGGAAAAAAATATCCAGGGAAATCCGTGTTGTCATCACGACTTGATTATGATGATTGGCCGCATATTCCTCCATGAGAACGCACACAAAACGGACTAATGTTATATATTGACCCTCGACCGAGACGTCAATCAAGAGATGCACCGATGTAAATAAGCGGAAGAACAGTGAAACAGGTGCATCCGGTCGAATATATCAGAATATCACCTTGACCTGTGGACGTGGTTGAATTCGGTGATGGTGGCAGATTCGTACGCCAACAGGAAGCAGGTGGTTGTAAAACAAAGATATAACCAGGTGCCAGAGACGGCTTGGGTCAGTCAGTTCCGGTTGGAGTTTGAGTCAGTTGGAGATAGGATGCCAGCGGAGTGAGAACTAGCGCCAGACAAAGGGCTTGGGCCCTCAGAGACCCACGGTAGAGCAGCCCAGCCAGAATGGGAAAGAAGTACTGCTATGGTCAGAAGAACTTGGGGTCAATATGTAGCAGTCTATCCCCGTCTCCAACTCACCTCTCACACACAACCAACAGAGAATAAAGTTTGAGAGTTATATTTTTATAAAAAGTGTGTTCGTTCGTTCATTGAGGTCGTCATTATTGTCGATTATGTTTCTGCATATATATGTATACGTGCAGTTGATTATGATTATACAACAGTACATGTGCTTTTATCAAAATTAAAGAGCAGAGATCTCCACACTACAAAGTGGTTTTCTGAAAGCTATGGATAAATTAACCTACCTCTGAAGTAGCGTCTCATCTACGGAAAATGATATTAATACGCAACTATCGAAGGCATATACAGCTATTGGTAGTTTATCGGTCATATGGAAATTAGACATAACTAATAAACTAAACCGCATTTTTCCAAGCAGTGGTTGTCTCTATGCTACTATGTGGATGCCCTAGAGGGGCGCTGATTAAGCGCAGGGAGGAAAAAAATTTGACGGCAAATGCACGAGAATGCTTCGAGCTATATTAAACAAGTTCTGGAAGAAACATCCCACAAAAGAGCTGCTGTACGGCCACTTACCTCCCATCTTTAAAACTATCTAGACGAACAAGACATGGGGGACCCTATTGCAAAAGTAAAGACTCATAAGTGACGTTCTCCTGCGGAGAAGCAGGTGTTGGATGGCAAGCTAGAACATGTCTACAACAGCTCTGTAAAGACACAGGATATAGTCTGCATGATCTGTCGGAAGCGATGGTCGATAGAGACCAATGGTAAGAGAGAGAGAGAGAGAGAGAGAGAGAGAGAGAGAGAGAAAATGTGCTCGTGGCATGAGATGATAATTCTCTTAGATCTTACGTAAGCATCAAAACAAATGTTTTTGTGAAAAGAGTTTGTTTTAAAAAGTTTTTGAAATAGTTTTCAAAGAGTTGATATGATATGAGACAAAGATAAGAACCAACTGATGAGGTACCATATCATTTGTTGAATGAATATTATACCATTATTTCCTGGTGTATATATATATATATATATATATATATATATGTTATGCGCAATATTAACCCTAAGTAGGTAGTTTCCAAATAATATGTTTATAGAATGTTAATCTTATAAATCTTGGAAATTCAAAAAAATAAGATTTCTTCAAGAACTCAAGACAGTCAAATAGCGTACTTATTATCAGGTTTCATTTATTATCAAACACTAGATAATTATACTCTCTAAAAAAAAAATATGAATATATAACTGTTCAAATGTTGGCATACTCAACATTACAACATTACAAAAAACAAATATATACATAAGAAAAGTAAACTATTTGTAAAATTATATTTGATTTAACATATTTTGTATCTTAAAGTTGAATAAATTAAAGACAGAGAATTAATCATAATACCAGAAAACAAAAAAATATTTCAAACTTATTTTCAAGTTTTTCTTTTTGTCTCTCTTCTATAAACCCTTATATTTCTAATAAAGCTAGAAACGAGGGTTTCCTGTTTTATTGTTTTTATTTTAACAATAAATTTACGACTTAGTCTAATTATTGAATAAGAAACTATAGATTTTGATAGAAACTCGAGCCATTAATGCTGTTGAACAAACATAACAGCAGAATTATCATTTACCATATTCACTTACCTGATGAGGAGGTTGGATAGATATTTGACCGGATAGAAAAGAAAGGACAGCCATAGGACGGTTGGTTGGTTGGTTGGTTTAATGGCATATCAAACATTGGAGGTTATTTAACGCCAAATCCATTTTTATGCAAATAGTTCTATTTCAAACAATTCAATTTAGCATGAGTACACAGTTTAATTGTCAAAATACTTCTATTCAAAGCAATTCAATTTATTAAAACAATTCTATTTCAGCCAATTCAGTTTAGTATAAGTATAGATTTTGTTTACACACAGTTAAATATTTAAAAAAAAGTTCCATATTAAACGATTCAATTTAGTGAAAGTTGTGTTTAAATGTCAAAAACAGTTCCATTTCAGACAATTCAGTTCTGGATGAGCACGCAGTTTAAACGTATGTACAGTTTAATTGTCAAAAACATTTGTATTTCAACCTATTCAGTTTAGTCAAATAGTTCTAATTCAAAAAATTCAGTTCAGCATAAGTATGAAGTTAGCTCTATTTAACCCATAGATAAGGCCCTACCAGGTGCTGCCATTCCGGGTCAGAGTGGAACTGGGAGCAATGGCAATGATGGGGTGCTCTGCATTCCCCAAAGCTCCTACATTACTGGAACCCCACAATCATATATTTTAGTATCATATCCAGGACTCTCACTGGGGTATCTTGCCTCTCTGCAGAGGTGCAGTCGTTGAATTCTACAGCCCCAGCCGGCTGGGTAAGCCATAGGACAGATCAATTATCTTCTAATCTCAACGGCCGTCAGGGTACTCATGCTGTAATAAGCATCATGTTTTCAAGAAATCAGCCGTCTCGATAAAAAAAAAGAAACTCTAACACAAACCTGGTGGTGATTAGAATCTGGATTTTCTTGTCATCCACACGGGAAAAAGAAAATCATATGTAAAATCTATGGCCCCAATTAAATCTATGTTTTAGAAACAACGGCGTTCCAGTGTACTCATGCTGTTATAGATAGCACGTTTTCAAGAAATCGACCTTTTCGAATAAAGAAACTGAGATAAAAACCTGGTGATGATTAAAAACCAGCTTTTCTAATCATCCATAGTGGAAAAAAGAAAATCATATGTAAAATTTACGTCCACAACTACATCTATATATTTGATACAAGATGATGAAGTTTAGCGATTGTAACTGAGTAAGCTCACCCGCTTTCCTCACTATAAAAAGATTCTAGCTTAGATATTGCTTTATATCACGAGATTGTTGTAATACTATGTCACACGATTTCAATATTGAATACAAATGGATACTTATATATATATATATGTATATATATATATATATATATATATGTGTGTGTGTGTGTGTGTGTGTGTGTGTGTGTGTGTGTTGAAGACCGTAGAGTATTTTCCGTTTAACATTTGTAAGTGGAGATGTTATTTTTCTGATTTCTGGCTTGAAGTAATGAAGAAGTGATCCATATTAGCCCAAGAACTTTGGACCATTTCACTGGTCCTCCTCAGGGTTGTTTTATAGTTACTTTGATTTTTATATTTATTTAGAATGTTTTTTTATGATATATATATATGGTTTATTCTGTTAGGAGGGGTGTTAGGGTTAGTTACTGAATATGTTTACTATATTAATACGTAAGTTGAATGCTATTTTGTTTTCATGTAGGTTTTCAATCGTTAAAATTAGTAGATATATTATGTTATTCAACAACCGAGAGGAATTGTAAACAAGGAAAATAATTTTTAAAGTATTTTACTTACATGATAAAACATCTTTTTTTGTCTTAAGTTTATTTTAGAAATTATGTAACTCTCGTAAAAATAGTTGCTTTGAGGCCATTCTAAGGAATGGCAGATCAAACAGAATGCCCTAGACTTGAAAAGAGGTCTGTCATCGTATTCCTGGTGGCTGAGAAGTGTAAATCATCATGAAATGTGTGATATGTATGGGGAAGCATGTTTTAGTCAAAAGAAATTTTACAAATCGGTTGAACAAAAATTTGTCACGAGGAGCCTGACTCAAGAAGACTGTCCATGGCGTGGAAAGTCACTTACTCTATGGTAAAGGAAATGTTCCGGTCACAACAATCATCAAAGAACATGCTGATAGTCTTCTGAAACACAAAAAGTCCCATCTCAACTGATTTCCTCATAAAAGATGCAACAGTTAATTCTTATTCCTGTAAGCGAATCCTTAAGCTAAATTTACCTTCGATAGGGAATGACTTCGTTAAGATGAATTGAAAAAAGAAGTTGTGTTATGTAATTCAATAGCGGTTGAAGTAATACAAGAAAAATCAGGTGAGTTTTCTAAATTCACCTGCAGTGGAGATTACTCGTAGCGTAATAGTAAAAGTGCTTGTCAAGGACATCGTATTAAGCGAGTAGGAATTCCAGTTTAGCAATTACGGTCTAATATCCTAGGAAAAGGCATGAAATCCCTAATTCTAACAAATAGGATATAAATAGTACCACTACTGTTCTTCTACAACGGTGAATTTTGAATTCAATAACCCACAGAAGTTGATATGTCATTAAGCAAAAAAGAAACCAAATTCATCTAGTTTTTTCTAATCACTGCACTCATTAAGTATGATAACGTGTCCCATTTTACCAAAGGAAATACCGGAAAACAAAACTGGAATAGTGTGCTTGTTGGTAATCCTCCTATCTATACTATTTAACATCTTGACACCATTTAAAAAGGAAGAGAAAAAAAAAAGAAAAGGAAAAAATTAAATAAATGATGTGTGTTTTCATCATTCATTATTTCTCTGAAGGATAAAGTACAGAGAACAATAAAGAGAAAGGGAAAAGAAGAAATAAAGGAGTGTGAACAAGTTTTTTTTTTTCGTTTTTTTTTTACTGCTTTTTTTCCCCTTATTCTTTGCCTTTCTGTGCTTGAGAAAAAAATATAAAACCGTTAATATCAATTTTTGTGAAACATTCATACCCACACACACACACACACACACACACACACACAAACTCTCTCTCTCTCTCTCTCTCTCTCTCTCTCTCTCTCTCTCTTTCTCTCTCCTTGTGTATATATATATATATATAAAGACAGGATTTTTCAGATAAATTAATATTACTTATTTAGTAACTAGACTCATTCTTATCTAAATGATACCAAATTTTAATAGAATTTGTAAGAACAAATACAAGTCTTATTGTTTTATTCTTTCTTTTTTTAGAACTAATAATGCAATTGATTGTAAAAAGAAAGCAATTTAAAGATTAAACATAAAATATTGAGTTGATTATACACACGCTTTTGATATTTTGGTTCATTTCAACAAGAACTGGTCAAGTTTTTATATCATGAAATTATATCGATTTTTCTGAAATACCCAGAACATTACAAATGTTATCGTATTATTCACACACACACACACACACACACACACACACACACACACACACACACACACACACTCACATGTATATATATCATCATCATCATCATGTTGTGCCGCTAGCATAGATATCCCTGACCCTCTCTCGCCACTTCTCCATATCGTTCATCGCCTCTGGCAGGTCTTCAGGGTTACATCCTGTATCCCCACATAACTGCTGAATGTGTGTTCGAGCTGGTCGTCTTGCTTTTGCCCAGCCATATTTGGGGGTCCATTGGAGTACATCACTTATGAGCTCTTCCCTGCATCTCCAGCAGTATCCTGCATGTCTGGTTCGTTGCCCTTCTAGCGAATTGGACACTCCGGTATCCCGCAACCCAAAATGTAAACAAGCGAAAACTAATAGATAATGCTTTATACTTCCCAAGTTTACTTAGGTCGACTAAATGGGTGAGCGGTGAGATAAAAAGTCTAGCGAAAAGTTTGGTGAGTTTAGATCCCAGCTTGAATTGTCCTGTGTGTCTAGCGAAACTGCAGTGTTGTGATACAACTAAACAGTCTGTCTGTGTATGACTATATATATGTTCATCTGGTTATTGTATATCTAATACATGATACTAGTAGTAAGGATTGTTTCGCTCAGGTTTTATCTTGCTCTACTGACTAGAATTTTAGCACATTCTTGCTTTATTAAGAACATTTTTTAGTACAGGGTTTGAAATTCATTCTTCGACCATACTTCTGACATTATACATAACCCCACAGTCCCAGTCAAAATTACATTGGACGGCATTATATGAGAACCGTTTATTGATTGACATTATCAATTCAGGAATGACCTTTTGGGGCACCAAGGCCAAGAAAAGGTGAAACTCCCACCTCTATATAAATTTATGAATCAACAGTCAATTCCGTAATTACTTTGATTTAATATTTTAGTTTCTTCATGAAGATTATAATAACTTCTTTAATCTGATAATATCTTAAGGAATGTATCTAATTCAAATTCAGTATTATTAATTATATCACTTAAAATAGTTCTCCTTATGGCTTTTCATCATCATGTAGTGCCACTAGCACGGATATCCCTGACCCTCTCACGCCACTTTTCCCTATCGTTCATCACCACTGGCAGGACCTCAGGCGTATATACCGAATCCTCACATAGCTGCTGTATGTATGTTCGCGCTGGTCGTCCTGCTTTTGCTCAGCCATATGTGGGGGTCCATAGGAGTACATCATTTATGAGCACGTCTCTGCTTCTCCAGTAGTGTCCTGCGTGTCTGTTTCGTCTAGCTTGGATAGTTTTTGTGATGGGATGCAGGTGGCCGCATAGTTGGTGCTTTGTGGGGTGTTGCAGCCAGGACTTATTCAATATTATTCGTAACATTCTTGTGTAATTGCCGTCTAGCTTCTTCTCCAGCCGTTTTGTTAGCGTCTAAGTGGTGCATCCACACATCAGTATCGACCCGAACACTGCCCGAAAGAAACTGCGTTTCATTTTATCGGTCAGGTATGATTTCCATATGATCGATAGCCTATCGGTAGCTATCCATGCCTTCGTTAGCCGCGTGTCGATGTATTTTTCGGTTGATGAGACACTGCTGGTGAATTTGTCTACCAGTTTCAGAGAGGTTCCCCTCTAGTGTGGAAATGTCGCCTTCTTGATTAAAGCACATGTTTTCAGTTTTGTGTGCATTGATATGGAGGCTAATGCCTGCGGCGGGTCGTTCCAAACTATGCATTAGTGTTTCGGCTTGGTTGGGTGTATTTGCCAGTATCGCTATGTCACCGGCGTAGTCGGCGTCGGTAATTGTTTTTGCGTGGTACCTTCTGCTTCTTTTCTTTGTGAGTTGAAAAAAAAACATTCAGGTATAAAAATACTATATTTTTCTCACCTTACGTTTGAATTCCGAATCTTTCATAAGTTTTCTTACAAATCTTGGATTTGGTCCATTTCTGTCCATTATTTTGAAAGCATAAAAAATTGTGGATCTTTCGGGTCACATTTCAACGAATTGAATTTTCATTTTTTTTTATTGCGTTTCCAGTAGTTAGGTCAATATTCATCCCTCTTACTAATGTATGTATAAATTTGTGTGTGTATGTGTGTGTGTGTGTATGTGTGTGTGTGTTTGTATATGTGGGATATGATTGAAAGAAAAAACTCAACGGACCGTTACTCTGGATTTATAAATTTATTTCATCTGGCTAGTCTGATTAATCTTGTACATTTCCCTATCCATTTGGTGACTGCAATCTGAAAAAGGTACTATTTACCAACCCCTCCGCTCGGGCAGGATATGACACAAGGTCAATTTTTAAGCGGAGTTTAACAGGTTTGAATTCAGAGTTTTCCTTCTCCTAGACTAGTTGCCTCAACAAGGCTGAAGAACCTAGTCCGTCCTACTATTTACCCATAGCTGGAGGGAGAATAAGGGGGGGTTCATACCTTTCCCAAGGGTATTTGCCCGAAAGTGAACATAATAGCGCGACTGGAGTACGAACTCGCGTACTACGATTCCGCAGTTCATCGCTTAACCATTACACCACGAGGACACCCCTGCAATCTGAAAAAGGTAGCTGACTTGAAATAACCAGCTTAAAAACATTTATAATAACAGAAAAGCTTTTCTTCCACTTACACCATAGATATATTTGCTCTGGATGAGGTTTTTATATATTCATTTACTAATAATCATATATCGAACACTTCTGGAGTGCTATGTGAATCCTATCATAGATTCTCAATTTGAATACATTCAATCTTGTCTCTTGACATTTTATTCTCTCTCTGTCTCCCTGTTTCTCTCTCTCACTATATATATATGTGTGTGTGTGTGTGTGTGTTCATCATCAACATCATATCGTGCAGCTAGCATGGATATCCCTGACCCTCTCTCGCCACTTCTCCCTATCGTTCATCGCTTCAGGCAGGTCTTCTGAGCTACATCCCGTATCCTCACACAGCTGCTGAATATATGTTCGAGCTGGTTTTCCAGTTTTAGCTCGGCCATATGTGGGGGTCCATAGGAGTACATCACTTATGAGCTCGTCTCTGCTTCTCCAGCAGTGTCCTGCGTGTCTAGTTCGTCTAACTTGGATAGTTTTCGTGATGGGAGGCAGGTGGCCGTATAGTTGGTGCCTTGTGGGGTGTTGCCGCTAGGACTTGTTTAATATTGCTCGCAACATTCTTGTGTTGTTGCCGTCTAGCTTCGTCTCCAGCCGTTTTGTTTGCGTGCAAGTAGTGCATCCATACAGCAGTATCGATGCAATCGCTGCCTGGCAGAAACTGCGTTTCATTTTATCGGTCAGATCCGATTTCCATATGATCGATAGTTTATCGATAGCTGCCCACGCCTTCGGTAGCCGCGTATCGATGTCTTTTTTTTTTTTTCAGTTGATGAGACACTGCTTCCTCGCGTGTGTGTTATTGTGGATAAATCAAACTCATAACACAGGTTTAATAGTATCTGCGATATTTCGTTCTTTATTCCAAGAACTTTTTCAGCTTATTTTTCTCTGATAACTTTTTTAGAGAAAATTATCAATTCAAATTTATTGTCAATGTATTTCAGTTTATTTTCTTTACAAAATTTGTACTTTTTTTTACAATCTTCTTTTAGCATTTCTTCATGTCAAATTTTCAATTTTTTCTTATAATTCTTGTGCCATCAGGCATATATAATGTCATTTGAGTTTTCAGTATCACTAATGATATCTGATGTCATTATCAGGAAGAAGACTGGTCCCAATGCGATTCCTTTAGGTATCCCAGAAGTCAAGAGCACTTCCTCCGAAACCTTTCCATTTACACTAATTACTGTATTCTTTTCCTCAAAAAGCTGTGGATCCTATTTACAATTTTTTTCAGCACGATTTTTATTTTATCCAAAGTTTATTCAGCAATGTTTTAGGAAACTACTTACATAACTTTTAAAAAATTGTATAAGGTATTCTTGAATAAAATTTGCTGATGAATACGGCGATATTTCAACAAACACGCCCGTACACATCTCTCTCTCCCTCTCTCTCTCACACACACGCACAACCTTTATATATATATATATATATATATATATATATATATATATATATATATATATATATGTGTGTGTGTGTGTGTGTGTGTGTGTGAGACCCTGTCAATTTTTTTTTTATTCTAAGAGCTTAGGCAATTGCGTTAATTGTGCGTACATATTCGGAGGTTTTGTGTACTTTTTCTTTAGATTTTTTTGGCCCAGAGTTATGTGATGTGGCGTATTTTTTTTTAAATTTAAAACAAATAATTTCCATACAGTTATATGGTTTCAAATATTCTTATCAAATACAAAGAATTTACAAGCGATTATATGGTTTTCGTAAATTAACAATAATTATAATCCATCGCTTTTGAGTCTTCTTATTACTAATGATTCTATTTAATTATAATCATTTGTTTTCGTTTAGCTATTTTTTCTCGTATTCTTCTCCAATGCTAATCCTCTTAACCAGTTTAATTTGACCCATAATTGGGACCCTAATAGGTATAACCACTTCAGTCAAGCGTGGAACAAGGAGTAATGGCAATAAAAGGGCACAAGACACTCCTGAAATCTCCAAGACTGGGCCTTTACCATCTGATTCAGTTTAGTACTCTACTTTGGACAGTATTTTTTCGGAAGCAGGGATCATATTGCTATGCAGGTGATACAGTTAGTGTATTCTAATCGTCACAGACAAGGAACACTAGAGTAAGAGTAGAAAAGGCAAACCATCAACAATACCAATAAAGAATAGAGGGAATTATCGCTTCGAGTTATATATATATATATATATATAACAAAACACTTTTTTCTATAATGATTTAAAGGAT
The DNA here is from genome assembly GCA_963585895.1 of Sepioteuthis lessoniana. Classification (NCBI taxonomy): domain Eukaryota; kingdom Metazoa; phylum Mollusca; class Cephalopoda; order Myopsida; family Loliginidae; genus Sepioteuthis; species Sepioteuthis lessoniana. Next base: position 100,627,070 of record OY757910.1, read on the forward strand.
TTAAATCGACTGGAACTCCTGCTTTCTTAAATTGCAACTACGCTGCCACTTTTAACAGAGAGATGAAGATATATACGTATATTAAAACTTTCTTTATAGCTGAAACTCTGCAACCGTAATTATTTGAATGAAACACGCACTCCTGAATAACACCGAGTCCTAAGTATGGACAACAAGATTCTGGAAAAATTTTCCATGTATAGAACGCTGGCCTAGAATTTGTAGCAGTTACATTTAATCTAATTATAGCATCCATCAAATTTTTTTATCAAATTTTACAGAATGAAAATAAGAATTTATCTAGTTTAAATTATATATTTAAACACTATATTTTTAAACACAGAAATCGGAAACACAATATTTACAAAGTCATTTGAAAAATGTGCAAGCCTTTCACGTGAAAATATGATAGAATTGTGGCGAAAATAATCTTAAATTACCAGAAAAAGATATTAAACAAACATAAATTCCATTGGATATTTCCCTGTAAAGTCATAAAACCAGTTAGTTTGAACTATATTTATGACTCATTTTTGGTTATGCCGTCTGGAATGAGGTATGGCTGAAAAAACACGTTGATCATATATTTCTTGTGTATAATACGCACCCTAGCACTTGGGTAAAAAAAATCTGGAAAAAAATATGGCGTCTCATACACATATAACTTCGGTATATTTCATATGACTTAAAATAGCATTCTGAATAGTGATTGATTGTTAAGCTGGATATTTATGAAGATTTCGCTATATAAATCAATTGAATATACGAAAAAGAATGGGTTTCTTTAACACAGAAGATGATTATATCTTCAGAAGCAAACTTATCAAGATTGTGAAAAAAAAATTAAGACATAAAGTGAATTTTGAGTTCATACGCATGCTGACATTTGGATACATTGATAATTTAAATAGAAATTAGCACTTAATAATTTCCAGTATTTTGCAAATTAAAATTATGCATAATATCAAAGGTCATGTGTATTACAAAAGAAAAAACTGTGGACTTACAAACAGGTAAAACGTAAATAATCCACGCTATCATATTCTTTGTATATAGTAACTGCTATATATCTATATCGTTAAAAAGTTTAACGACCCTCAGTAGTGTATTGAATACACTTCAACCGAACAACACAGAGATAAACACAAAAAAAAATGATTAAAAGAAAAGCATAGAAAATTGAATTACCATTTTAATCAAAAGTTCTGCATTATTAATTATGCCAGATGAACGGAAGATCATAACGTTTCAGATGATATACATATAAATCATGGACTATGTAACATATTTAATGGTGTAATTGTTATCGTCAGAGGAAATGAACACGGCAACCTGAGTTCAAAATCTGGACGTGACTGATTGCATTTCACATCGCACTAATACCCTTGGGAAAGGTATGAATCCAATTATTCTCCCTCCAGCTATGGGTAAATAGTAGGACAGACTAGGTTCTTCAGCCTTGGTTAGGCAACTTGTCTAGGAGAAGGAAAACTCTGAATTCAAACCAGTTAAACTCTGCTTAAAAATTGACCTTGTGTCATATCCTACCCGATCGGAGGGGTTGGTAAATAGGATGTAACATATTTAATTTGGTGCGGCAGATGTACCTCCTTTATTTTAAACTTTCACGTATGTAGTGTAAGTGAACTTAGGTAAGGGGTAACGATACATCCCTCTAGTTAATATCTTGACGTTTTTTGGCACATAGGAGCAAGTACGATCATTGCTTGGACTGGTGTGTTTGTTTTTATAACGTTTTTAAGACTGGACAATCTTTAATTGCTACACAGAAAACTCTTGTGCTCGTTTCATGTTACGTCACAATGATGCTCTTTTTGATTGAAAATCGATATTGAAATTTTCAGTACCACAGTTTCAAAGATTAAGAGAAAACCACCCAGAAGAAATAAAGGATACTATCCGTGAAAAAGTGGCTGAAATAGCGCCAAACATGACTCTTGGTCTCTTTGTTAACTATTAAATACACGTCGGGCCAAAGCTGTGACCGTAGTTGATCAAATCTGAAAAAAAAAAAAACTAGACCTTTTATAAATGAAACTACCATTGCCACTAGCCTCAATTAACTTTTAGAATTTGATAGGCATTTTTGCCACATCTTGTATGAATAAATCTATACAAATATAAATATTTTATCACTTTTTAATTATTGTAGTTTAAATACTATGGCAAACAAATATTATATATGTATGGATATCGAACTTAGTATTTGATGTAGATTCCTGTATCTTTTTTGCGTTAGAACCAGTTCTTTATGGGTCTTTTTGTGGTTCTATCACTCTCAGTCCACGCTACAGCTTATGTTCCTGTCCGTTGTCACAAACAAGCCGAATAACCCAGCCAATTTATTAGGGTTTTCAAAATAGCGATCTCCTACTTATGTCTGAGTAGTTTGGACGTTTTTAGCGCTCTCGCGAATACCTTGAGAAGAGATGAAGTCGGATGATTTCGGCAAGTGATATTGTAAAGGTTATATCCAGGATAAAACATATTTTATTCCACTTAGCAGCCACGGTCAAAAATGTTAATTTGTCAACTAATCGCTTTTTCGAATTTTAGGCTTTTCTTTAATAACTTATATATTCGTAAAACATCTTATCTAAGACGATATTTAAGATATTTCATGATTGCATGAGTAATAAAAAGCCGACTCACGTTCAAATACACATGCACTCAGTTGTCTAAATTTCTGAAACGAAGCTTGTTGATTTTTATCATTAATGGTTTTCAGACTATTGTCTTCATCTTTATTGTTATTTCCACAACGTTTCGGCTGATATGTCCTCCGTTCTTCCTCCGGTGTTTGTCGAACTCGGGAACCTTCACGGAACTTCGAACTACGTCCTTTATTCAATCTGAATATGAGCACAGGTAAAAAATCATACATAATAGTAGTAATTCTAGTCAAGTAAGAACATTAAGTTTATAAGTCTCAAAAAAATCACTCTGAATTGTCCAGCAGGACACATGGCGTAACGGTTATACGGATTGGTTCCCTAAGCTTCTAAGGAGATAATCTAAAGGTTGCAGGTTCAATCCTGTCAACAGACGATTAACAATACAGGAATAATTAACACTTGTACCCGGTTATGGGTAACGGAATCAGAACAGGCGAACCCCGTGGATTCAATAAAGTGCGTAGTTCGAAGTTCTGTGAAGGTTCCCAAGTTCGACAAACACTTGAAGAAGGCCAGAGGACATATCGGCCGAAACGTTGAAGACAATAGTCCGAAAACGCTTAATGATAAAAATACTTATGCTCTGTATGCAGAAATAAATATGTAACGAAAAACTGGCAACCTTAGTCGAGGGTGACCCTTCAGCTCCTTTTTCAATAGCTACAACACTGAGGTGTAAGGGAGGGCGCTACTCCATTCCCAGGATTGCTATACTTTACGCTTGACCTTCACCTTATAATGCCGAGTTCTAAGCAAGGCGGCATCAAGTACAATTTTCGACTCTTTGGTATGACTCGACCTGGGATTGAACCCCGGTCTCCCGGATCATTGGTGAACACTCTGCCCAATGGTCTGGTTAAAATACACTGACTATTATCTGCAGAGAGAAGTCAACCCAAAAAGAGGTGTCGTGATTAGGGCACTAAACTACATCTGGCGGTAATGCTCCAATTCTGGAATTCTTGGGAGAGTGGAATATCCCTTAATAGCAATTAATCCCAAGCCAACTCTTGTTTCCTTAAGAAGATACACCTAAAATTTGAATATAAGTATACAGTCTATGTATTTTCCAAAAATCTATACATAAAATAACCCCAGACAAGTTGAAATAGCGTTAAAACAACTCTGATCCAGCAAGGTAATACAATATAAGGTCTCTTCTGTTGGACAATTGAACCCGCTTGCAAATAATTTAGATCATAAAAGGAATGCTTGATATCATATAATCATCTGTAAATCCGTAAGAAAATATACCCATAATTTAAAACGTACAATGTATGCAGTTCCCTAAAATGTAAACTTGAAATAACCCCATATGGGTTAAAAAAGCCTTAAAATAAGTCAATCGATTCATCTGTTCAAATGCACTTCAATGATTTCCCTTGTATTATGTAACTGATCATATTCTGAATGTTTGTATTGAACCGATCTTTAGTCTTTACACTGTAGAATTAATTCTGTAATTAGCATTAGATTTAAGATAGAATATCTCTACGATCACTGTGATATGAAAAATCATATTTTGTGGTCGTCATTGCCGTCTTTACGTACCAAATGAGTGCTTAAAATCAAATACGGCTGGTGTCAGCAAGTGGAGTATATGAATCTATTCTTTCCGAATAGGTCTATGCTAGGTCACCAATGATATAAATTGACATATTGTGAAGAGATAAGTCATGATATGGTCTAATTTCAGAACAGGGGAATAAAAGTTGATAATTACCATATAAATTGCCGACTGTTTTTCAAATATTGATTTTATCGAGTTGGATTCTATTGAAGAATGTCTGACGCCATGCGTAGAAGCCTACGAGTTTGTGAGTGTAATTGTTATTGAGTAGATGAGGGAGAGAACTTGATAGAAACTAAGTGATTAAAAGAAGAAGAAGAAGAAGAAGAAGAAGAAGAAGAAGAAGAAGAAGAAGAAGAAGAAGAAGAAGAAGAAGAAGAAGAAGATCGGCTGTTGAGTCAATGAAGAATAAATGTGACAAGGAAGAGAGAGAAAAATGCCGGGTTGATGTCAAAAAGAAGAAGAAGAAAAAATGAAGAAGGAAGAGAAAGAAAATTGCCTGGTTGATGTGAAGAAGAAGAAGAAGAAGAAGAAGAAGAAGAAGAAGAAGAAGAAGAAGATCGGCTGTTGAGTCAATGATGAAGAAATGTGAGAAGGAAGAGAAAGAAAAAAGGACCCCTATGTGTAAAAGAAGATTTTACTGTGTATTCCAGTAAATCCTTACAACCGTGTTTCATATCTCATTAGACGAATGCACTTATAAGATTAAACTCAATTTTGGTGTATCCGAATTTATTCTTTGAAATAAATTCGAAATTAAACAACAAATGTCCGGTAAAGGATCTTCGCCCGAAATTCGTAGCCCTCTCCACCATCAGTTTATGTTTAAAGTTTCTTATGTGTTCGAATCCTTATCAAATTCTAATATCTTACTTTAAAAACCCTTTAAAGGTTTGTGCTGTTCTGTTGATAGTTATGAATCGACACTTCATTTTTTTCATGGCAAATATTCTTTTATATGAATCACCAGTAAATACTACAAATATTCATACCTTTAAAAAGACTCATAGTTGCTGCAGAAGAGATCGTTACCATGTTTGTGGTTCAATTAAGGGGCCACTACAGCAGTTGAGCTCCTATAGCCAGTAACACAAAGTCGAAACTTGATCTTATGAAAGGCAGGTTGATTAATCTTTAACATCTACAATTCTCCGGTACCTTGAAATCTTGGTATATATATATATATATATATATGAAGGTAGGGGAAAAATATAATCCAAATAGGCGATTTTATTATGATGTAAAGTCGACGTTAACATTTCGGTTTTAGTAACCATAATCAGGACTTGAATATCAAAATAGTTCACATAGCGATGGATGCTTGCTAAGATAACAGGGACAAATGAGAAATATACAACTGCTACCTTCTTACTGTGGATTTTAATCCATATTTACTTTCATATATATATATACATATATATATATATATATATATATATATATATATATATATATATATATATATATATTCCGTGAATAGTTGCTTAGTTTTGTCAATGGGTTTATCCTTATAAAACCAAATGAAACCATTAATTTATACTAGTTATTTGGTTTTCAATCAAAACTAGCTTGGACCAGGATGCACAATAGATAGAATATACATCATGAGGCATAATATATATATATATATATATAAATATATATATATATATATTCTTTAAGAAAAACAACGAAACCTGTCACAAAAGATTATAAATTTATTTCCATCCTGTAACGCATTTTTGAAGTTTCCAAAAACAGAACTTCTTCAGATCTTTTTGGAAAACTCCAACCTAAAAACATACTCCCAACTCTTGTTTAACTGGACCAATATATATATATATATATATATATATATATATATATATATATATATATATATATGAACTGCAATTGAGTGTCTTCTGTTAGGTGAATGATTAATGTGATATTAATGTGTCGCACTCACAAGACATTGCCGTTGAGCCCTAAACTCTCATTAGAAATAGTTCTGATGTTACCCAGTACCAAAACAGCTTTTAATGCAAAGAAAAAGACATTAGCGAAGGCCTAGCCGACTTGTTTGGGAAGCTAGTGACTGAGATTTCATTGCTTACTATGTAACCTAGGAACATGCACTTATGCCAAGAGTGTCACACACAAAAACAAACATACACTAGCACACAAACACACATAAACACATATGCCAACAGACAAAAACACGCGTACAAATATATACATGTTCAGGGGCCCGACAATATTTTTCAGACACTTTAGTATTCGACTTTCCGAGTACCATAGAGTGGCGAAATTCCTTCAATAGAATAGCATAAACATATAAAGACAATACCTGTAATAAAAATGGAAGAAAATTTATTAGGTAAGGAAAAATATTTAATTTTCATCATTTTTTACAAAACACACGCGACATTATTTTTCGGACATCGTTGAAAAACTGTTAATAATCTTTAATATCACCTTTCTTCTCAATGACTTTTATCAATCTCTCTTCATAATGATCAAACATATGCACAATAACATCTCTACGCGTTTTTATTAGTTGTTTTTTGGCTCCTAGTATTCGTTCCCATAGTTGAGCCTCTTTCGTTATTTCAGGTCCATCATAGACAAGTTGTGCAAGCATTTCCCAAACATTTTCTATTAAATTTAAATCTGGGCTTCTTGCAGGCCATTCCAAAGTTGTCATATTCACTTTAGCCATCCATTCTTTCATGAGTTTTGACATATGGATGCTGCAATTGTCTTGCTGTAGAACAAAATCATTCCCCATCTCTCTTCTCCTTTGTAGGGCTTTCTCGTCTAGCAACTGTTTGTAGCTTTCGCTGTTCTGTCGTCCTTTCAGCCACTCCAACCATATATTTCCATTATCAAAGATCATACCCCAAACCATAACTCCTCCTCCTCCCATCTGTCGTTTTTTCAGTACAACAGGCTCACCCCTTCTCGACCAAGTGCACCATCCATCGAGCCCATCAAACTTGAAATGCTTCTTATCAGTAAATATAACTTTCTTAAAGTCAGCATGCTTTGTTAACCACCTTTTAGCACACTTCAGTCTTGCTCCTTTGTGTTTCCTTGTTAGTGTAATTTTTTCTTAGCCTTTGCATACTTCAAAACAATCCTATGCAGTGTTCTTTGTACTGTTCGGACGTTTACATCCAATTCACATTTCTCCTTCACTTTTCTTGCTGTAACTTTTTCTCCAGATGTCAAAAGCCATGTCACAGTCCTCTTCGTTCTCCTTTCAGTCCTCTTACCAATTGATCTTTCCCGCCCTCTCTTCTTTTTCCGCTCGAAGTTTGTCTTCAGCATGTATTCGATCGTTGATTTCAACAGCTTCAAATCCCTGGCGATCCTTCTGATGCTGACGCTAACTTCCCACTTTTTTCGTGCCAAATAAACGACTTCTTTTGAATGCATTTTACCTCATTAAACTTAATTGTTTTGCCAAGAAATGTCCGGACTATTTATGCAGTTAGATTGTCCTGTGTTAACATAGTAGTAGGGGTGCCAGTGCCCCAGAACAGTGTACAAGCAGAGAATTTGCATACAGCAACATATACATGAACATAGCTCTTAATAAAGTAGGATTTTTTGTCATGTCCGAAAAATAGTGTCGCGCAAGTTTTCGCAAAAATCACAAAAAACTAAAATTATCATAGCCAAACTAAAAATAATGATCACATTAGTAGTGGATTTTCACTCCTCAATTACCTACTTACAATCTCAAAAGTTTTTGGCACTAGTGACCACCTTGAAGTACTTTTTTCAAAGTGACCGAAAAATATTGTCGGGCCCCTGTATGTACGAATATATTCTTGATTCTTCACAGTTATTTTATACCAGCACTAAATACTGGTTTAGTTTCACTGAAATTTTAGTGACAATAATTTCTCCTCCGATCTCTAGGACTCATCTTTATATCCTAGTTGAGTTTAACGTTGCTGTGGACAGGACTGTTTTGTTTCTTCCCCTAATATATAGTTCATCCAATTTCTTTTTCAGGATTTTGTGGGCAGTTCCAAGTAAGATTGTTATCACATCACTTTCACGTTTCAAAACTCTTTTAGCTATTTGGTAAGGTCCTGGTATTTGTTAAATGTTTGCCTCTTTTTATCTTCACTCTGTAGTCTGTTGAAATAGCAATATTCCCTAGATTACAAGTCATTTTTCTCGTTATTTAAAACTAGGTTTGTTTATTTAGACTGGATTGGGTGATCTTTTCTAATGTCAAATACGCAGAAAACTTTATGCTTCTCATTTCTCAGACATTTCCTAGTTTGCATCGTTCAATCTAGAATCTAATTATAAGTATAAGAATAGTTAATAACATGTAATGTTTAATGTATTATGGAAGCTTCAATAAGAAGTACAATACTGAAATACTAACTCTACATTTTTCTCACTGTGATCTAAAGTTTCACGTAGTTTACATAACTATAAATAAACAATGACGGGGATGACAATCTGTCCGCAAAAAACATTATCTATATGATCATATGTCAGAGTACGAGAACAGGCTCTTTCCCTTGACAACAAACTTAATGAATGTTATTTCTCATCAATCATTGTAGATGTGTAAAAAATTCAATTAGTTGCAATTTGCTGAAACTTCTTTCAACTATTACGGGACACAGAAATATGACGCAAAGAGCAACTGATACATGTGCTTGTATTTCCTGCAGACGTTTTGCAATGATGTAATCAAGGAATATGTAAGCAGATTTCAAGCTTTGTTCTTTTCCATAACGATCTGAAAAGCCAGTTTTAACTCCAACTCCATTTCAAAAAGATTGATGTCTCTAATTTTTATTCTGGTATTTCAATCACTTGCTCAGAACGCAGTTTTCTTCGAATACAGTAACAAGATTATCAAATGTAAACAAAAATAAAAACACATCGACAATATCAGGTATTTATTCGAAACGATTCTTTACAGATTATCAAAAAAGATTATACTAGTGGGTGTATGTGTATATACATATATGAGAGCCTGTGTGTCTATTTAACAAATATTTACTCACACACGACACAAACACATACATTGATATATATATATATATATATATATATATATATATATATATATATATATATATATATATACTAACCCGTCCGCATGAGCCATATATGACACAAGGTAAATTTTTAAGCAGAATTCAACAGGTTCGATTTCAGAATTTTCCATCAATTAGACTGAGTGGCAAACAAAAGCTGAAGAACCTTGCCTGCACTATTATTTAACCATAGCTGGAAAGAGAATAATTCGACTTATACTTTTTCCGAGAGTGTTAGTGCTATGCAAAATGCAATCAGTCTCACCCAGGACTTGAACTCGTGTCACTGTGTCCATTTCCTACCACGTAACTATTGCATCACGAGCAACTCCATCCACCCACCCACACATATATATATATATATATATATATATATATATATATATATATATATATATATATATATATATATATATATATATATATATATATATATATATATATATATATATATATATATATATATATATATATATATATATATATATATATATATATATATATATATATATATATATATATATATATATATATATATATATATATATATATATATATATATATATATATATATATATATATATATATATATATATATATATATATATATATATATATATATATATATATATATATATATATATATATATATATATATATATATATATATATATATATATATATATATATATATATATATATATATATATATATATATATATATATATATATATATATATATATATATATATATATATATATATATATATATATATATATATATATATATATATATATATATATATATATATATATATATATATATATATATATATATATATATATATCAATGTATGTATATATCTATATATATGTATGTATATATCTATATATATATGTATGTATATATCTATATATATATGTATGTATATATCTATATATATCTGTATGTATATATCTATATATATGTATGTATGTATATATCAATATATATATATATATATATATATATATATATATATATATATATATATATATATATATATATATTATTATTATTATTAAACCCATAACTAGTTATAAGGGAGTTAAAACTTTACAAAGAGAATTTGTCCAAAAGTGGTGGTAATTGCACGTCTAAATTTTGAACTGTCTTACAAAGATGTCACAGTCCAGCACGTTTGTTACAATGCCATGGGATCTTTCCCAACAATATTCAAGAAATAGGAATTTGTTAATGCTTACTTCATGAAACCAAAACTAAGATATCCTACAATAAATTCAATAGGCTAGGATAGATTTCAAAATAAAAAAAGCGCCATTTTGAAATGTTTTTCAGGCGTTATTGCTTTTATCTCCTAATTCATAGTCAAACATATTGATTTTGTTTAGTTGGTGTTCATGGCACATCAACCATTGTAGGTTATTAAAGCTAAATTCATTTTTATACATATAACCAGTTTAGGTTCAAAAAATCAGTTTAGTATATTCTTTTTACACACAGTTAAATGTCAGAAGAGTTTCAAACAATTCAGATTAGTGTAAGTACTCAGTTTAGTTCTATTTGATCCATAGGTATGACCCTACCTCTCCGAGCCAGAGTTGACCTTGGAGCCATGGTAATGAAGGGGCACTTTGCATTCCCCAAAGCTCCAGCATCAGATTGGTTAGTATCATAATCCAGGACATTCATTGGGGGGGGTCTTACCATTCTGCAGAGAAGCAGTCGGTATATTCTTCAGCCCCAGCAAACTGGGCAAAAATGTTATGATCTTTCTTCCAATTCGAATGGGAATGTGCTTTTTTTTTTCAGGTTTCCTGCAATTTTGAGAGCATATGTAAAAACATATTTTTCCACCCTTTGTAACGTCGGCAAAGTGGTAGCGCCCGATGGGGTGCTATCTATGAGTTAAATTGAACTAAACTGTGTACTTAAGCTAAATTGGATCGTTCAAAATATAACTGCTTTGACATGTAACTTTGTGTAAACAAAAATATACTTATACAAAACTGAAATGTTTGAAATAGAACTGTTTTTACATTGAGACTATGTACTCATGCCAAACGTAATTATTTGAAATAGAACATTTTTTTTTTCATTTAACTGGGTGTAAACAAAAAAAACTATTCTTATACTAAACTGAAGTATTTAATATAGAACTGGTTGTATGTATAAAAATGGATCTAGCATTTAATGACCTACAAATGTGTAATGGTTATCGTCGTACAAAATGGACACGGCGACACGCGTTCAAATCCTGGCCGAGACTGATTGCATTTCACATGGCACTAATACCCTTGGGAAAGGTATAAATCCAATTATTCTCCCTCCAGCTATGGGTAAATAGTAGGACAGACTAGGTTCTTCAGCCTTGGTGAGGCAACTAGTCTAGGAGAAGGAAAACTCTGAATTCAAACCAGTTAAACTTCTCTTAAAAATGGACCTTATGTCATATCCGGCCCGAGCCAGGTGGTTGGTAAATATGAATAACCTACAAAGGCTGATGTGTCATAAAACCAAAGCAAGTCTAATTTTCTATCCTCTCGATAAATTTCTTAAAAAATGACTTGACGTAATTTCTATTTCGTCAACATTCCTTTAAATGCTGTAAATTTTGATGGTTGTACTAATTTTGTTAACTTCAAAGAGAATGTCATAGCAAAAGATAACCGACAAAATGAAACTCTATTCTTTGATTTGTTTTGTCAATGAATAAGCATCCATGGTTGTTGTTAAATCATTCTATTTCGAGGACTTTTCCTCTTGTTTCTCTATCTTCAAAACATCTGCCAAGTAGTACCAAATTGTTTTGATGCAGCTGATTTAAATTTCCCCTTGAGTGTCTGATTGAGATTTGATAGACAATAGCAGATTTGCCTTAAAAATAATCGGTTTTGTGGACAAAGAAAACATGGTGTTCAACCTTGAGATTACACCAAAAATATTGAAACTTGGCTCTATCAGCAACAACCAGATTCAGTGAAAGGTTTTTGTACAGTACATATAAACGTTACTATTTGTTTTGAAGATTTCTGATACCCGAGTCTCATTTACTTTAAATATTAGCTTCATTTTCGTATGACTGGCTTCGATAATTTGACAGATTTAGTTGAGGCATTTCACCAGTATCAAAGGTACGCCTGACAAGCCTTTACCTGAAATGTCATTGACTCTGAAATAACCCAACAAGCTCTCACTCACTATAGCTTCCTTTCTGGATCATAATGAGAGTTAATTGTTCTTGAGGTTTATTGTTTGGTTGGTTTGTTGGTTGGTTAGTTGGTTTTCATTGCCTATCAACCATAGTTGGTTATTTAATGCTAAATCCTTTGTATACATATATATTGAATATATATGATTTATAAACACGTTTTCGTGATAACATTTTTAAACGAAGCTGGACTCATTTTTGGCTCAGCAATATTTGAAATTATTTAAATCATTTAGATTTAAATAATTTCAAGTATTGCTATATAAAGGCCACAATTTAATATCATTCATTTCTTTGCTCATATAGCTTGTAGCTAATTTTATTTTTAAAAGAGTAAAGAGCTATTTGTTTTCAATTATTGCTATCTTTTCGATATTAATCGTTTGTTTGCACACAGTGAAGAAGTTACAAGTATTGCAATTAAACATTAATTATTCTTTTGAACACCGTTCATTTGCACGCAGTCAAATGGTTCCAAGTATTGTTATGTAATACGGATATCTTGAAATTTGCCCGCAGTTAAAGTACTGCTGCAAAGCAACGGCCCCAAATATGATTTAGTATTACGGTACTGGCACCAAACTGGCACCAAATAAACGTAAGTGTAGCACTACGGTAACATTTCGAAATTTGTAAAGCAGCATAATTACAAACGACTGTGTTATTTTAATGATATTAAAGTTTATATGGGCCTGCAACATTTACAGCAGGTGACTAAAGGAGAGAGATACAATAAAGGAATGCATCAATTGATTTAGGAAGACAGGAACTAAATACCGTACGAAGCGAAACGGACAACCACAGACTTATGTCATCTCAAACTGCCCGTTCTCAGCCTCTAACACTGATTCCTGACTGTGTCTTTGAAATTTTCTTATAAACTTTTTCAAATTTATTCCCTAACTAATCTTTTAATCACATGTAATCACACAAACTTTTTGGGACACGTCATTTCTAAATATCAGCTGAAATATTCATCTTTAATATTTTGCTTATTGCTGATCCTAAAACAAACCTGTCGATCTTTACTTGGAAATCCGTTGACGCGTTTGTGCAAAGCAATGTTGAATCGATTGGACCTTTTGAAATCGAAAACCTGTAACTATTAACAGAACTTTTTAGTTGCCCTGTTAGCTAGGGCTCAAGAACACACTGACTGCTTCTCTCAACAGTGGTGAGCCCCCCCCCCACTGCAAGTATCATGGATATGACACTAAATAATCTGATTGTGAGGCTCTCATAATCCTGGAGCTTTGGAGAATGTGAAGTAACTCCTTATTGCCATCGCTCCCAGGTCCTCTCTGGCCCAAAGTGGTAGCACCTGAAAGAGACGTATCTATAGGTCAAATAGAACTAAAGTGTGTACTTATGTGTAACTAAATTGTTTGAAATAGAACTGTTTTTTACATTGAAATTGCGTACTTATGCTCAACTGAATTGTTTGAAATAGAATTATTTTAACATTTAGCTGAGTGTAAACAAAAAACTATACTTATACTAAACTGAACTGTTTGAAATATAATTGTTTATATTTATAAAATGGATTTGGCATTAAATAACCTACAATGATATGCCTTGAAACCAAACCATAGCAAACCAATCAAAGTTTTAGCAAGAAGATAATTCCTCACTAAAATAACTAACAAAATCACGAAGTATTTTACACTGCTATTAACAATAATGATTCTACTCAACATGACTCATTGGTTTTTACACAGGTAAGAGGTTCCAAGTTTTGCTACGTATCACTAACATTTCCATTAAACAGTCATCTATTACGCACAATTGAAAAATCAGACAGTTGTTTTGCTGAAAAGTTAATTTAGCATTAGTCATTTGTTTACATTTAGTTTAAAAGTCAAACGATTCTATTTGACTCATACATAGGCCTGAGTTGACCTGGGAGCGATGGCAATGAAGGGATACTCGCCATTCTCTAAAGCTCACTCTTTACGTTAGCCTCGTCATCATTGTCACATCAGTACACTCACTGTGAGAACCTTACCTGTCTGAAGAGATTCAGTCGCTGTATTCTACAGCCCCAGCTGACTGGGTTCAGTTGTTTAATATGAGAGATATTAGCCGAGTAGCCGAGAATCATGGCTACGTATTTAACTCACTTAAACTGATCGTAAGTTTTCTCTCTCAAATTCGTTGGTCAGCTGTTGGAATAAATAGATTTATGTATGTAATATATTAACGTGACTTGCATGTGTGAATACAGTGGGTGTTGTTGAGAGATACATTGATAAGATCGGAGGGATCACCGAAATGTCATCATGCCCACAGGTGCTGTGTATCATCGGATGTTGAGACAGCTGTATCCGACCGAAGATAATATCAACAAAGTGATTATCGGAATATCACCTTGACCTATGGACGTGGTTGAATTCGGTGATGGTGGCAGATTCGTCCGCCCACAGAAGTGGGCCTGGGCAAGTAGGCAATGGGGAACAAACAACATAACCAATGGAACGTAAAGAAGTGATACGTGGGCGTAACCATTGTCAACGAAAAAGAGGAATTGCTGCATGTCACGTGGGAGTTGGAGACTATACAAGTTCCTGAATTTTGACTAAAGTCAGTTGTTCACTGGCTCTTTCGTCTCCCGACAATTCCTCCGTGTGCGCAATCTCTCCGCTTTTTCTGCTCCACACAAGCATCATCGCCAAGAATAAAAACATAACCCTTTATTTTTATATATACGTATTCCTCGTTGTTAATAACGACACAGCTGAGTATACAACATGTAGTCTTGCTCGGGAAAGGGTTTTGAGTTTTAAACCTAGCGATTCTATTATGAATTAAATTCAATATTGGATCCTCTTTTGCCCAATTTTCAAACAATACAAAATGTTTTCGTTGTTTATTGAGGCAACTTCTTCTCAATGAAATAACAATTATAATTTTTAAACAGCTTTTCCGTTTATATGTGTTATAGTTTTATTAATCAATTTATTTTTCGATTAGGTGTCGAAATCATCGAAAAAAATTTGGTGATGAGAATTTCTTTAAAAATTTAGTTTTATCAAAACAGTCACCGTTCTCATAAATTAAATTGCTTATCAAATAAGCTTTTTCTTAACAATTATTTATTAACTAAAAAAAACAAACTTTAAAGATACAAATCTGGATAAAATAAAGCAAATATCCACTTTACCTCAAATAAAACTTCAAATTCTAAAAGCTTGCTTATGTTAGTATAAGCTTATGCTTGTAAGTAAAAAAGAAACAAATAAAAATGCTAAGTATTTAGGGTTTCATCTTTGATAGAAAAAAATGGCACACTATATTTTAAAAATGATGAAATATCTGCCTTTTTTTTGAAATGATGAAATGTATGAAAGACTAAGGAGACTGGATATAGGTTAGTAGATTAAAATATTAATATAGACCTCACTAATTTACAAAAAAAATGATTTAGTATCCGGGGCAAAATCTTAAATTATATAATCTAAATATAATCTAGAAAAACTTGCTTGGTGTTCTTAACAACGTGGCTGTTTTGGATCCCTTCTGGCAATGTGTCGTAACTGCCCGGGGTGCTTTGGGCAGTCAAGCCAAGCTCTGTGGGAACGTGTCGTGAGGTCATGTGAATATATCTTGAGATAAATAGATCTTTTGTAAGTGACTTTTTTTTTCATTGAGAATATTTGAACTTATGGTTTTCTGAAGTCTGTTTGGCACTGATGTTCTATTCATTATCATATGTCTGTGAACGAGACCATGTCGATAAAGTCTTAGAATATTCAAGTAAATTCCCGTCAGAGTTCATTTCAGATCGCACTGTTGTCGAATATAAAATAAAAATTAGAAGAAACATAAAACGCTTATTCGCATCATCTGAGAACATACACTTTCACAAACAATTATATATATATATATATATATATATATATATATATATATATGTGTGTGTGTGTGTGTGTGTGTGTGTGTGTGTATTTTTTTTCAAAATTTCTTACATCACTATGCAAGTTTCTTGATGATATTATGATTTTAAAGCATCCAACTATTCAACATGCCTGCAAGCTCATTATTGGAAAGTTCTCCAGGAGATCTACGTAAAATAATTTCTGCTTTTCTAACAAAGATATTCCAATAGAAAGATCAGCATTTTTTAATTATCCGTGGGAGTTACCAAGAATGGGTTGACAGAGATGATAAACATGTGTTGACTGTTTCTAATCACATCAAAAAGGCACTCTAGTAAACGTGTTCATATTTTCTATCCCTTTGTGTCTTTATATATATATATATATATATATCTGCGCTATTTCTCTCACTCTCTCTCTATATATATATTCTCATCTACAGACAGACTGTTATGTTGTATCACAAATCTTCAGCGTGGCTAGACATGCGAGACAGCAAAACTGGGATCGAAAACCACTAGGCGAAGCCTACGACTCAACGTCAGCTCGGGAATTAACGTACGTGGTGCATTCAATCAGTTTCCAGATATTTTTGTACAGCAATTTAACATTGTCGTACACTCTTGGAACTTCTGTATATTAATGCTATACTTCTTATGAGATGACTAACCAATTTTTATGATGTCAGGGTTAAATGAACAGCAACAGCAGCAATGGGAATACACCCTACTAAAGCCTGATTGTCACAGCTGGTGAATTTCAAAAATGCAATCTGGACGTGAGGACACATTAGAAGAACGATATGCAATAAAATTCTGTTTTAAACTTGGAAAAAATGATGCCACAGAAACGTTTGGAATGCTTCAGACTGCTTTTCGACCATCTTGCATGAATCGAGCATCAGTTTTTCAGTGGAATAAGCGATTCAAAGAAGGCAAAGAGTCTGTGAGTAATGATAAGAGGTGTGGGAGGAGTAAGGAAGTCAATACCCAAGAATGGATTGGCCAAAGGGTTAGGGTTAGGGTTACTATGTTGAGGTTTTAAGGGAGTTCAGGAAGAGATTCCGTCGGAAGAGGCCAGGATTCTTCAAATCGGACAATGCACCAGTCCACAACTCTATCCTTGTCACAGACTATTTGAGCAATATGGGTATCAAGACATTTCCTCTGCCTCCCTATAGTCCAGACCTTTCTCCCTGTGACATTTGGTTATTCCCTAAGCTCAGAGGCTGTCGTTATGAGACAATTTTGGGGATGAAAGAGGCTGTGACGATGGTCATTGACACATTCACACCAGAGGACTTCCATGGGACCTTCCAGAAGTTGTTGGAATAGACCAACAAGTCCATTGACTAGAGTTTCATGTATGTACTAGCAATAAAAGTGCCCATACAAAAAATATCAGAAAACTTATTTAATGATCCTCGTATATGTATCAAATTCGTTTATTTTACATTTTGTGTTATCGGATGCCTGAGTGCTCAATTCGTTTGAAGAGCTTTGCATTACGTGATTGGCAACTGTTATCTTCCTACGCCGAGTGCTCATTTATATATATATATATATATATATATATATATCTGTGTGTGGGTGTGTGCGTGTTTGTGTGTGCGTGTGTAATCGCTGGCTGTATATATATATATATATATATATAGGTTGTCACAAACAGTTTTACATTATTTCGCTGGCTAATAATTCCGGCTTTCTAGTTAAAATAAACTCATTTTTTTACAAAATGTGTAGATACAGATCAAGATTTTATATTTAATGCTTATCTCAAAGAGAATCTACCAGAGAGATGCATCGGGCGTAAGGGAAATGAAGACAGTTTTCTGATGAAAAGCCACCACGTTTACTGAACCTGCAACAATGTGATTTCTTTTTATGAGAATATGCGAAGGGATTGGTCTGTGTCCCCTCTCTTCCTGCTATCTTCGATGAACTCAAGCCGAGAATCACTTCCGCGCTAGATAATGTTAACGGATACATGCTACAGCGTCATTGGCAAGAGTTAAATAACCGACTTGACGTGTGCCGTGTCAAAGGCGGTGAACACATGGAATACTTATGAAAACGGTTCCAGAATGAACTTATTATTTTCAACTGTTTAATTTCATAGAGGTAGACTAATTAGTTTTCAAAATGATAGCTTTGAAAATGATTTCAGTTTTGGCGGCGTGTTCAACTTTAAACGTGTATAACTGAATATTCTATTTTTGCTCATTTTAAGTGTTCATAGGAGTCTTTGGACTTATGGATGGAATGAATTCAGGAAGGCGCCGTATTTTTCCAACTCTTTTAATAAAACTTTATGATGGGTCATTGTTTTTGTCATTCCATTATTCAATCTGTGGAAAATTGTTCCAGTTAAGACCGAAAATAAAAAACAAGCGGTCGCCATCCTGTATTCATTCCATCCAAAAGTTAAATGATGCATACGAACGGATCAAAGATAGATTAGGCAAAAGTTAAATGCTTTTCTACTTTATCCACACACAGATATATATATATATACATATATATATATATATATATATATATATATATATATATATATATATATATATATATATATATATATATATATATATATATATATATATATATATATATATATATATATATATATATATATATATATAATATTTTGCTTTGTATATTTTAACTTAAAATGTAGAGGAGGCCTCAATATATATAGACCACTAAATTATTCTACTACTAATAATGCTGTCTTCTTTTTTGTTTCAGATTTGAAAAAATTGTATACAATAAAACTATTTATCCCCGATTATATTATATTGCCTTGGACAAAAGAGGAAAATATTTCGAGTCACTTCTTATTTATTTGTTTTTACTTTTATTTTTTCAGAAAGTCTACCAAATATCATTGTCATTTGTTTTCGCTTCCATTTTTTTAAAAAGTCTTATAATTATCGTTGTCATATATATATATATATATATATATATATATATATATATATATATATATATATATATATAAGTGGTGTACTAAGTGCATTGACTCTCAGACACCGTCAGTCCCTATCAAACAACCCTCTTAGCAGGTTCTCTAGACGGTATCAGTTGTAATAAAAAAGCTGATAAATATTTTCTGCTAGTCACCCAAGTCTGTCAATCTGTAGGGTTCAACCCGAGAACTTAGTAAATTAGTTCATTCCCTATTTCTTGTTCCGCTTTTTTGTGTTTGCGTTAGGGCAAAAGCGGCTCTATAGCTGCAGTTAGGTGCTGCTTCCATTATTTGTTCAAAATAGCCAGCAGCATAATTGTACTGTTTACAACTGTTTTTTTTTTTTTCAGGAAGCCCTTTGTTTATAATTGAATGGTGCCGATATACCATAGTATACACACGACTAATACTTGGAAGAATTTCTATTTAATTTTAGCGGAGATTAGATTTACATATGGTCGATAACCTCCCGATAGCAGTCCATACTTTTCATATATATATATAGCGGAGCGAAATTCTACAACAGGGAGAAAATATTTGATAACACGGTAAACCAAGCTGAAGGAGAGATTTATTGAGAAAGTCGACTCTATAATGTTTCGGTTCAAATGAACCAGCATCAGGACATGAAGTGATAAAATTAGTGATGTTAAATCAACGATGGATGTTTAATATTTTTTTGAAATATACTTTAACTCAATAAGGGAGATAAAAAGGATCAAATGATGATAAATGTTGTTTTAGGGCTGTCATATTCTCTCTCTCTCTCTCTCTCTCTCTCTCAATCCATCAACCTATCTATGTAACGAGACATTTAATAATTTATTCACAAATTGAATGAGGTAGAAAAATGGAGAGAACGAAGAAAATTTTTATTCTTATTGTGATAAACAAAAGATATGATTAATATAAAATCCCATGAGTATATTCTCTATCTAATATATATATATATATATATATATATATATATATATATATATATGCAAGAGAAATAAAATACCAGAAAAACACCTAACAATGAAACTAGTTCGGTTTTATGATTAAAATAGACAATTAAAATAGTCATTTGGAAAGGCTCTCTCTCACACTGTCTGTCTTTCTGTCTCTCTCTCTCTCTCTCTATATATATATATATAGAGAGAGAGAGAGAGACAGGGACAGAGAGACAGAGAAAGAGAGCCTTTCCAACTGACTATTCTAATTGTCAGTTGAAAAGGCTGTGTCTGACTCTCTCTCTCTCTCTCTCATTTTCTCTCTCTCTCTCTCTATATATATATATATATATATATGTTTGTGTGTGTGTGTGTGTGTGTGTGTATTGTAGTGGTTTATAGTTATCACTGGCTCACTTATTGAATTAATTGTGGACCAAAGATGTAAAAATGTGTACTTCCTTAATATATAAAGATGCATGCCATTATATGCGCAGATATACGCACATATGCCATTATATGCGCAGATATACGCATATATGTATGCGCGAGCGACAGGACATGCATAAACACACAAACATTCAAACGCACTTAGACATATTTACACCCCCAAAAAATACCCCTTCCAACGCCACCAAAACAAAAAAATTACCCACATCAATCGGTCTTTTTTGAAAACCTTTTATTCCGTCTAATCCATGCGTAAAGCATGAAACCCACTATCAGAGACACTACAATGTAATGTATATATATATATATATATATATATATATATATATATATATATATATATATACGTAGATTTTTTTAAAGATTCATATTCCTTTATATCAACGGTTAAAAGAGAATATCCGTTTTATAACGAGTCCAGAGTAAGACAGGTGCTATAATCGAAAGTGAGGCTTCGATTCCAGAGATTAGGAAAATAAGGAGGTACTCCTTTCTTATCAATACTGACATGTTCTTTCTCACACTGAGTGATCTAATTTTATCTATTTACCAACTCTACTGCAAGAGCAGGATGCGATACAGGGTTTATATTTTCAAGCTGAATTTAACTGGTTTTGCATTCAGAGATTTCCCACTCTTCGACCTTTTGCCATATCAATTTTAAATAGTTCAGTCTGGACTACTAATTACGGTGTGTCCTCGTGATATAATGGTTAAAGCGATGGACTGCGGGATCGTAGTAGGCGAGTTCGTACAGCAGTGGCGCTATTACATTCACTTTCGGGCAAATGCCCTTGGGAAAGGTATGAACCCCCTTATCCTCACAGCTATGGGTTAAATAGTACCACTACTGTTCCTTCAAGGAGAATAGATTTGGCATTAAATAACCTAAAAAGAGTTGATATGCCATTAAACAAAGAAACCGAACTACTATTTACCTATAGTTGGAGGGAGAATCGCTTTATGTAAACTTTTTTAAAGCGCTATATAAAATGCCAAAAGTCTAGTCACACTTAGAGAATAAAGAAAGTCTAGTCACACTTAGAGAATAAAGAAAGTCTAGTCACACTTAGAGAATAAAGAAAGTCTAGTCACACTTAGAGAATAAAGAAAGTCTAGTCACACTTAGAGAATAAAGAAAGTCTAGTCACACTTAGAGAATAAAGAAAGTCTAGTCACACTTAGAGAATAAAGAAAGTCTAGTCACACTTAGAGAATAAAGAAATCTCCAAACCAAATTGAATCTCAATGAAAATATAAATGATATAACTTTTGTTTGTGATCAGTCTCATCACTATAAATTCACATATAAGATATCTATTAGAAGATAAATTTAGAAAACTTTTCGTTGATGTTCATTTGCAATTATAATGCGAATTCTCGTACGTGATTCGAAAGCCGTTAAGCGAATAATTAAAAAAAAGATTCATTAGAAATACAATTTTATATTTAACAAATTTAGAATAAACCAATGAAAATTAAAGCAAATTCAGCATGATTTACGTTTCATTGTATAAGTCGAACCTGAAATCTAAAAGCTCGTCATTTTTTTTATAGTTTCACCACTGAAAATTGAAAGAAGTAGGAAATCTAATTATAAAGGCTATCAACGAAACGAATTTTTAATTATAAAGATAAAAAGAGAATCAGGATAGAAACAAAACAACAAATGAATGGTATTTGTAAAGCGGAAAATGGAAACTTTTAATACCCTAAGAAGTCTAACAGACACACACACACACACACATATATATATATATATATATATATATATATATATACATATATATACACACACATATATATAGCTGCCCAGTCGGCTTGGGTTGTAGAATACACCGGCTGCATTCCCGCAAAGAGTCCGGGATATGATATTAAGAATCTAGTGTAGCTCCTGTCCTTGGAATGTTGAGTACCCCTTCATTGTCATTGCTTCCTGACTCATACTGACCAGGAGTGGTAGCGCTTGATAGGGTCCTATCACTGGGTCAAATAGTATTCTTTGACATGTAAAATGTATTCAAACAAATCATTTACGTTAAATTGAGTTGTAAGAAATAGAAATATTTGACCATTTAAACGTGTATAAATAAATGACCGATTAATGATTGAATTGTTAGTGATACATAGCAATACTTGAAACAATTCAACTGAGAGCAAACAAATGACTAATGTTGAATAGAATTATTAGTGTTAAATAGCAATATTTGAAATTCTTTAACTGTGTGCCTAAATTGAATTATTAGTTGTATATTTGCACTATTTGGAAAATTTCGACTGCGAGCAAGTAAATGTGTAATGTTGAATCGAATAATTTGTTTTAAATTAGAGTACTTTAACAAGCAAATGGTTAATATTGAATAACTGAAAAACAATAGCAATACCACTGAGCTAACAAATTAGTTCTACCTCATTTAAAAATGAAATTACCACAAACTATTTTCTTACAAATCATATGAGTATATCAATTTAAATGTTTGCAAAGAAATAACTATTACATTGTTACAGTTACATAGCAATAGTTGAAACCATTTAACTGTCTACCAACAAAATGAGCACGGGCTCGTTAAAAAATGCTATCAGCAAAATGTATTCAGAAATCATATATCTAATGCATGTGTATGCACAGTACTTTGCATAAAATAACCAAGAAGGGTTGATATGCCATAAACCGAAAGTATAACTCTCTCTCTCTCTCTCTCTCTCTCTCGCTCTCTCTCTCTATATATATATATATATATATATATTCGGTTAAAGACCACAGATTCTTCCTTTTTCAAAAGCTTCAAGTGAAGTAGAAAGAGTTTTCTTGTTATTTTTCATATATTTAAGGCAAGATGGTGAAGTATATATCCCATAGTAGCCAAAGCACTTTCACCCATTTCGCTGGTCATCGTCAAGGGCGCTGTTTGATTGTTGCTGTGATATTTATTTCTCCTTATTTGGAAGATTTTCTTTTATAGATGGGGTCGGGTCATTTCTTTAAGGTGGGTAGTAGGGTTAGTTATTAAATATGTTTAATACGTTAATACCTGTACAGAATACTATTTTAGTCTTCATATTTTTAAAAAATTTATATGATATGCTAATAAGTTAATACCTGAATTGAATTTTTAATATGTTAATACCTGTATTGTATTTTTATATGATATGCTAATATGTTAGTACCTGTATTGAATTTTTAATATGTTGATACCTGTAATGTATTTTTATATGATATGCTAATATGTTAATAATACCTGTATTGAATTTTTAATATGTTGATACCTGTATTGTATTTTTATATGATATGCTAATATGTTAATACCTGTATTGAATTTTTAATATGTTAATACCTGTATTGTATTTTATATGATATGCTAATATGTTAAGACCTGAATTGAATTTTTAATATGTTAATACCTGTATTGTATTTTTATATGATATGCTAATATGTTAGTACCTGTATTGAATTTTTAATATGTAAATACCTGTATTGTATTTTATATGATATGCTAATATGTTAAGACCTGAATTGAATTTTTAATATGTTAATACCTGTATTGTATTATTATATAATATGCTAATATGTTAATACCTGTATTGAATACTATTTAGAGTCTTCATATGTTAAAATTCTTATATGATTATTGCTTTGAGGATTTGTAAATGTGTTTTACTGTTATTTTGATATATGATTTTTGTATTGCTAATTCGGATCTATCTATTGTCAATTTCTTTGTTATTAGATGCTGTTTTATAGCGCTTATGTCCGAGAGGTATTATATAGGGCGACGAGATAGCGTGGTTGTTTGACAAATGTAGTCATGTAGGACCAGTATAAGGTACTTTCTTCACCATATTAACCCAAACATAAGAAAAATAACGGGATGATTTGAACGGCTTCAATTGAAACTTTAGATGGTTTGGTTTGGTTTCTTTGTTTAATTGCGTATTAACCGTTATGGGTTATTTAATGCCAAAATCATCCTTCGAGAAGAACAGTAGTGGTACGATTTAATCCATAGCTGAGAGGATAAGAGGCTTCATACATTTCCCAATGCTATTTAGCAAAAGGTGAACGTAATAGCCCGACTAGAGTTCGAACTCGTTTAATATGATTCTACAGTCCAGCGCTTTAACCATTACATCACGAGGACACCCCCATTAAATTTTGAAAACAAAACAATGTAAGGTCTTTCATCGAACATGTTTATATAACGACTTGGTGCCTAGATATATATACAAACACACACACACGCGCACACACACACACACCCATACATATATATATATATATATATATATATATATATATGCAAATTTCATAAAATATAGTAGACATTTTATGCCTACATATTTTCTTTTGGATCCGTTCGAATTCCCGTATTACTTTTATCGTATTCGGGGGGAATTGATTTAGGTATTGTCCATAGTTGTATGTATCCCTTGTACTTTCTGCCCGACTTTGGGCCATCATCAGGGGAGAATCTGTTACAAAAGTGATGTAACTTTTGTTTTAGCAAATTACTACTGTGTAAGGACGTCTTTGCTGTTGGAGATTATGGCGCTTGCTTTTAAATGTAATTCTGTAAATAATGCCAGTAGCTAAAGACATTTAAGTACGTTAGCACTGGTTTGAAAATTAATTCTATTAAGTGCTGGTCGCAGGTTTCTAATATATAATGCTTCGAGAATCTGAAGTTTTTGTTTATTATTTTGATGTTCGAGTATTGTTGTGTTGTCGGGGTGAGAATTTTTCGTAGTTGTGTTGTTGGGCATGAATGTTTTTTTACTTTTATTTGCTAAAACAAAAGTTACATCACTTTTGTAACAGATTCTCCCCTGATGATGGCCCAAAGTCGGGCAGAAAGTACTAGGGATACATACAACTATGGACAATACCTAAATCAATCCCCCCCCAAATACGATAAAAGTAATACTGGAATTCGAACGGATCCAAAAGAAAATATGTAGGCATAAAATGTCTATTATGTTTAATGAAATTTGCATTAACGAAGAAATGCTGCCTAAATATACATATATATATATATATATATATATATATATACAGGGTATCACAAAAGTGAGTAAACCCCTCACATTTCTGCAGGAATTTAAGTTCATCTCTTCATGGGATAACACTGACAATATGACAGTGACACAATGAAAAGTCATCTGTGAGGAGCTTATATAACAGAGATAATTCATTTTCCCGTCAAAATAACTCAAAATATAACCATTAAAAGCTAAACCCCTGCTAACAAAATTGAGTACACCCCTAAGAAACTACACACCTAAATGTCCAAATTGAGCACTGCTTGTCATTTTCCCTCCAAAATGTCATGTGACTCATTAGTGTTACTAGGCCCATGTGCATAGGGAGCAGGTGTGTTCAAATTTGTAGTGGAGCTCTCACAATCTCTCATACTGGTCACTGAAAGTTCCAACATGGCACCAAATGACAAAGAATTCTCTGAGGATCTTAAAAGACGTATTGTTACTCTACATGAAGATGGTCAAGGCTGCAAGAAGATTGCCAACACCCTGAAACTGAACTGCAGCATAGTGGCTAAGATCATCCAGCGTTTTAAAAGAGCAGGGTCCACTTAGAACAGTACTCAGGTCGGTCGTCTAAAGAAGCTGAGTGCATATGCTGAGCGTCACATCAAAATGCTTTCTTTGAATGATCGGCGTAGTAGTGCAGTCAGCATTTCTGCAGAGATTGAAGAGGTGGGGGTCAGCCTGTTAGAGTTCAGACCATACGCCGCACTGTACGTCAAATTGGTGTGCATGGCTGTCACCCCAGGAGGAAGCCTCTTCTGAAGACAATACACAAGAAAGCCCGCAAACAGTTTGCTGAAGACATGTCAACAAAGCACATGGATTACTGGAAACATGTCCTATGGTCTGATGAGATGAAAATTAATTTGTTTGGTTCCGATGACTTCAAGCATGTGTGGTGGCGACTAGGTGAGGAGTACAAAGATAAGTGTGTCATGTCTACAGTCAAGGATGGTGGTGGGAATGTCATGGTCTGGGGCTGCATGAGTGCAGCAGGTGGTGGAGAGTTACATTTCATTGAGTGAAACATGAATTCCTACATGTACTGTGAAATACTGCAGCAGAGCATGATCCCATCCCCCCAGAAACTTGGTCGCCGGGCAGTTTTCCAGCACGACAATGACCCCAAACACACATCCAAGACGCCCACTGCTTTACAAAAGAAGCTGAGGGTAAAGGTAATGGACTGGCCAAGCATGTCTCCAGACTTGAACCCAGTAGAACATCTTTTGGGGAACCTAAGCGGAAGATGGAGGTGCACAAATCTCAAATATCCGCCACCTCCGTGACATCGTCCTGGAGGAGTGGAAGAGCATTCCAGTGGCTACCTGTGAAGCTCTTGTAAAGTCCATGCCCAGGAGAGTAAAGGCAGTTCTGGATAATGATGGTGGCCACACAAAATATTGACAGTTGACATGGTGTATTTTAATATTGATAACTTTCCCTAAGGGGTGTACTCACTTTTGTTGGCAGGGGTTTAGCTTTTTTGTTATATTTTGAGTTATTTTGAGGGGAAAATAAATTAACTCTGTTATATAAGCTGCACACAGACTACTTTTCATTGTGTCAAAGTGTCATTTCCTCAGTGTTGTCCCAGGAACAGATATACTTAAATAGCTGCAGAAATGTGAGGGGTGTACTCACTTTTGTGATACACGATATATATATATATATATATATATATATATATATATATATATATATATATATATATATATAAATTCCTGATAGGCCTATAAGGAAACTCTTCTCAAAGTTGGTAACATACACAGGTAAACGAACGGCAGTTATATACCGACCAATTATTCTAGTAGTATTAGTATCAGTATTCAGTGTGGAACAGAGAAATGTGAATAATATTATAAAGACAGACCTGAAATGCTAACAGAAGCCAAAGGATCTACTATTCTGGGTAACTTTGCTCTCCAAACTAATAGAAAAACAAAGAACAATAAAAAGATAAAGTGGTTAAAAACTATCAAAGAAAAATACGCCATCCAACTGATATGTCAGTGCCAATAGATAATAACATATCAGTCAAAAAATATAATAAAGTAAGAAAATGCAAAGACCTGGAAAAAGGAATTGAAAAAATGTGACACCTTTTGACTACCACCGTGCCAATAACAGTGGGAACCTTGAGTATGATCAACAAAGGGACTGATAAACACATTAACAGTCTTAGCGTATATGAAATATGAAAAAACAACACTCTGTGAAGAACTGTTCATCTCCTTAAGAGAGTACTATCAATAAAACTGAGAAAAATCGGCGATAAAAGGCATAAAAAGCAGAAATGAAAATTTAAAAAAATAGAATGCATATAAGTACCACTTTCTCCCACCCTACGTCTGGCTTAATGAGCTGATGAAAGATTGTAATGAAGTGAAAGTAATAATAATAATAATAATAATAATAATAATAATAATAATAATAGCGGTGACAGAGATGAAACCATCAATCACTTGATAAGCGAATGCAGCAAATGTGTACAGAAGGAGTTTATGACTAAATACGACTGGGTTCGACAAGGTAATAACCTGGGAGATGTGCAAGAAATTTAAATTTGACCATACGAACAAATGCTATATGCACAAGCCTGCTCCTGTCCTAGAAAATGACACACAAACTCCTATGGGACTTTGACATACCTAATCACATAATCTTTACCAAAAGACCAGACATAATAATACACAAAAAAAACGAGAATTTTCAAAATTGTCGACTTTGCTGTCCTGGTTGACAACAGAATAAAACTGAAAGAATGTGAAAAGAAGGATAACTACCTGGACCTTGCTAGGGAATTGAAAAAACTATGGAACATGAAGGTGAAAATTATAGCAGCTGTGGCCAGTGCTTTTAGTACAGTAACTAAAGGATTATTAAAGGGAGTGGAGGACTTGGAAGTTGGCGGACGAGTAGAGACAATCCAAACTACAGCATTATTGAGAACGGCCAGAATACTCAGAAGAGTCCTTGGAACTTAAGGAGACTTGTTATCACTTAAACTCCTGTGAAAGACCATGAGCTAACGCTTATGTGAAAAACTTTACTGAGTATATATTAAGAAAATATTTTAAAGTGACTGGAGGACTTGGAAATAAGAGGACTAGTGCAAATTATCCAAACTTAGCAGTATCAAAATCGACCTGAATGCTGAGATGTGCTGTCTCTCTTACTCCAATGGACAACCATCAGCTAACGTTTGTATGAAAAACACTCAAAATAGTATCAATAATGATAATAAAAAAGTTTACGGCCACCAGAAACGATACAGACAACACAAGCATCAACAAAATTAAAATAATCGGGAATCAAAAATGGATAGAAAAATCCCTGTATAGACATTTAAAACGAAAAACGAGCGAAATCTCGCACTGAAAAACTTGGATAATGCTAAAAAAGGGAAAATTTTAGAGAGAAAATGAATCTTGTCTGATTGCAGTATAAAACGACACCATAAGGATTAATAAAATCAAAGACAAATAGACAAGAGGAAATAAAATAGCAGATTTTAATTATGTCTTGATAGAGAGGAATAATAAGAAACGTAATACATTTGCGCAAAAACAGTATAAGACTAGGCACGACTGAGTTAGAAAGGTGATCCATATGTATTGGTGCAAGAAGTTTGAATTTGACCATACGAACAAATGTTATCTCCTCAACCCAGAAAATGAGATGCTCAAAGTTCTCTGGGATTTTGAGATACAAATAGATCACCTAATCTAAGCCAGACGATTAGACCTAGTGATAACAAAAAAAAAAAAAAAAAAAAAAAAAGAATATAAAAACCTGCCGAATAGTGGACTTTGCCGTTCCGGCTAACCACAGGCTAAAGCTGAAAGAAAAAAAAAAGAAAAGTAAGTACCTAGACCTTGCTAGAGAACTGAAAAAACTACGAAATATGAAAGTGACGGTGATAGTAATTGTATTTGGAACGTTTGGTATAGACAGCAAATGATTGGGACAGTGATTGGAGGACTTAGAAATAACAGGACGACTAGAAAGCAGCAAAACTATAGCATTGTTGAGATCGGCCAGAATACTCAGAAGAGTCCAGGAGACTTGAGGAGGCTTACTATCTCACCGGTGAAAAGTCATTAGCTAACGCTGGAGAGCAAAGAGAAAATAACTATAATAAACTCCTATGGGACTTTAACATACAAACGGATCACCTACTCCCGGCCAGAAGACCAGACCTCATAATAATCAACAAAAGAAAGAGAATCTGCAAAATTGTTGACTTTGCTATTCCGGTGGACCACAGAATAAATCTGAAGGAAAGTGAAATGAAGGAAAAGTACCTCGACTTTGCTAGAGAATTGAAAAAACTGTGGAACATGAAAGTAACGATTGTGCCAATTGTGATTGGTGCGTTAGGCACAGTAATTAAAGGATTACTAAAGGGCCTGGAGGACTTGGAAGTTAGCGAACGGGTGGAGACTATCCAAACGACAGCATTGCTGAGGACGGCCAGAATACTGAGACAAGTCCTGGAGACTTGAGGAGACTTGCTGTCACTCAAGCTCCAGTGAAAAACCATCAGATGTCGCTGAGGTGAAAAACTCTAGAGGAGTAAATAATAATAACAATAATAATAATAATAATAATAAGGAAACCTTAAAAAAGAAATCGAAAAGCTTCAAATAGCAACACTAAACATCACCACAAGGCCCAATCATATCAAAGCGAGAAAAGATTAGACGCAAAAAACAGCTGATGTATGTTATGTGATGACAGAGACGAAATGATCAATCATTATAAGCAAAAGCAGCAAATTTGCACCGAAAGAGTATAAGACTAGACACGTCTAGGTAGGCAAGGTGATCCTCTTGGAATTGTGTAGGAAATTTAAATTCGGCCATACGAACAAATAGTATATGCACAACCCAGGATATCTCCTGGAGAATGACACACATAAACTCTTAAGCGATTTTGTGATACAAACGAATCATTTTATCTCGGCCAGAAGAGCAGACCTTATAGTTATCAACAACAACAACAACAACACAAACAAGAGAACGTACAAAATAATAATGTCTCGGTAGACCACAGAGTAAAAGTGAAAAAAAATAAAATAAAATAAGAAAAGAAGGAAAAAATACCTTGACCTTCATAGGGAATTGAAAAAACTGTGGAATATGAAAGTGACGTTTATCATATTTACCAATCCCTCCGCTCGGGCAGGATATGACACAAGGTCAATTTTTAAGCGGAGTTTAACAGGTTTGAATTCAGAATTGTCCTTCTCCTAGACTAGTTGCCTCACCAAGGGCTGAAGAACCTAGTCTGCCCTACTATTTACCCATAGCTGGAGGGAGAATAATTGGATTCATACCTTTCCCAAGGGTATTAGTGCCATGTGAAAACAATCAGTCTCGTCCAGGATTTGAACTCGTGTCGCCGTGTCTATTTGTACGACACTAACCATTACACCACGTTTATACCAATTGTAATCCGTGCTCTTGCTACAGTCACTGAAGGGTTATTAACGGGGCACGAAGACTTGACAATAAGTGGACGAAGAAGACCATCCACACTACTTCATTTCTGAGCTTGGCCAGAATACTGAGAAGAATCCTAGAGATTTGAGGAGACTTGCTGTTGCTCAAACTTCAGTGAAACACCATCAGCTAACGTTGATGTGAAAAACTCTCAAGGAATAATAATAATAATAATAATAATAATAATAATAATAATAATAATAATAATAATAACAATGCACATTTAAATACCTGAAAATACTTCTAGTACTACTACTAATAATAGTAATAATAATAACAATGAAAATAATTATAATAATGATAATAATAATAATAATAATGCACGCGTACATACCAGCCACCAAATGCAAATAAGGCAAAAACTATTCTGGAATTAAATATAGAAAATGAAAGAACACAACAGAAATGCTTAACGGATAATGACAACAGAAAAAGAATTACGACATCTCGAAGAAGGTCCTGAGGCAATGATATATCTGGAATTGCTCAGAGCAATACTAAAAAAAGTACAGAATTTGAAAACATCAGGCCATGATGGCATACATGGATTCTGGTTTTAAAAATGTACATTTATCCACGACAGATTTGTTCTTGAACTGTGTAAATGCTGAGAAAAACCAAACATATCCGAATGGATGAATAAAAGAAAACCACCCTGATTCAGGAAGAGCTCCCAAAAGAAACTCTTACAACTATAGACCGGTAACGTGTCTACCATGGTGAGAAAAATCACAAAGCATACATTAGGAAATATATTCATAATTTGCTAGCTGTGACTTGTTTCCCGAAGGACAGAAAGAAGGTCACAAGTGAAGAAGAGAAAAAGGTGATTTACTATACATTTATCAACTCATCCTCAAGGAGAGCAAAACGAGACGAAAACAGGTTGCTATGGCATGTAGTGACAACAAAACGGACAACTATATGGTCGACAAAGCTAGATAATAGACTGCTTAATAATGTACAAGTTATAAAGTTATAAAGTTCAATACGCTAACCAAGGAAAAACTGAAAAGTGGCATTCACTGTTGGAGGAAAACCTCTTGTTGAGGTGGAAATCCAGAGAACTATCTTGAAAAAAGATATGCTTCCAATAGAACTATTTGAAATAGCAATGATGCTACGATACCACATTCTAAGAAAATGCACATGGGGCTATACATTTACTAACTTACAAGAAAAAGATCGAATACCGAATACACATGAATGACATCAAGCTGTTGGCAAAAAATAAAAATAAAACAATTGAAACAATTGAATCCACTGGGAATTGTTCAAGAATGTGTAATTTATCATTATCCTATTTACCAACCCCTCTGCTCGGGCAGGATATGACACAAGGTCAATTTTAAGCTTACTTTAACAAGTTTGAATTCAGAGTTTTCCTTCTAGACTAGTTGTCTCACCAAGGCTGAAGAACCCAGTCTGTCCTACTATTTACCCACAGCTGGAGGGAGAATAACTGGATTCATACCTTTCCCAAGGGTATTAGTGCTATGTGAAATGCAGTCAGTCTCGTCTAAGATTTGAATTCGTGTCGCCGTTTCCATTTCCTACGACGATACCGATTACACCACGGGCAACTCCACAATTTGATCATTATACCAACTAGTATTTGTACAACCCAGAATCCTTGTTGGCAAATGAGACTGAAAATTCTCTTGGATTTTGAGATACAAATAGATCACCTAATATCAGCAGGGTGACTGGACCTCAGGATCTTTAACAAAAAAAAAGAGAACTTATCAAATAATCGGACTTTGTAGTCTCTGCAGACAACATGGTCAAAGTAAAGGAAAACGAAAAGGGAAGCAATCATTTAGATTTTGCCAGGAAATTAAAAAGGTCATGGAGTATTACGGTGACATTGAAACCAACTGTAATTGGCGCGCTTGAAAAGATCTCAAAGTGCTTGGTTAGGAGGCTGGAAGCGTTAGAAATTGAAGGAGGAGCAGAGTCCATCTAAATACATCCTTACTGAGATCTGCCAGATAACTAACACGAGTTCGAAACACTTCTGGACACCTGCAGTCACTCTGACCAAATTAAAATACCATCAGCTAACCCTGGTGTGAAAAAATTTCAAGCAATAATAATCATAATAAGAAAACCTTATATTTAACAAGTGTGTTAAAATTATAAACACTGAATACTCGTTTAACAAGACAGATATGACAAAAAATTTGGTCACGAAACTTTGCAACGGTCCACATCAGACAGAAACGATACCAAATTAACTACTCATGGTAAGTGAGAGGCCAGTTAATCCTATACGTCTTGTAAGTTACATTCGTACTTTTTATAGAGGACACGGTCTCCGTTGTCGCTGGTTAAAATTTCTCGTGGTGAAGATCACGGTATACACTACTGATGAGACCTAATAAGGTCGAAACAGCTGTCTTGTGGTTCCGTATTTCACGCGCAGGTTTTTGCTGGATTCTCTGGTCATGGGAATTCAATTTACAATATAATTCCTCTATTTACAAAAAAAGAATAAGTATACATATATATATATATATATATAAATGACTGGATGGGTATTTCAATAGATAAAATGATAAAATCTCACAAGAGTAGACCAGGATATGACCAAAGAAGGTTAACGCAAAGAGAGAAACTGATTCTCTTCAAACAGCAGCAGAAATCAACGCCATAAGGGCCAATTCTCTTAAAGCGAAAATAAATAAGAGGCAATAGCGGAGCAAGTGTAGTTTATGTGGTGATAGAGACGTAATGATTAATCATACAAGCGAAAGCAGCAAATTAGAGCCAAAAGAATATGTGACTAGACATATCTAGGTTAAGAAGGAAATCCACTGGGAATTGTTCAAGAATGTGTAATTTATCATTATCCTATTTACCAACCCCTCTGCTCGGGCAGGATATGACACAAGGTCAATTTTAAGCTTACTTTAACAAGTTTGAATTCAGAGTTTTCCTTCTAGACTAGTTGTCTCACCAAGGCTGAAGAACCCAGTCTGTCCTACTATTTACCCACAGCTGGAGGGAGAATAACTGGATTCATACCTTTCCCAAGGGTATTAGTGCTATGTGAAATGCAGTCAGTCTCGTCTAAGATTTGAATTCGTGTCGCCGTTTCCATTTCCTACGACGATACCGATTACACCACGGGCAACTCCACAATTTGATCATTATACCAACTAGTATTTGTACAACCCAGAATCCTTGTTGGCAAATGAGACTGAAAATTCTCTTGGATTTTGAGATACAAATAGATCACCTAATATCAGCAGGGTGACTGGACCTCAGGATCTTTAACAAAAAAAAAAGAGAACTTATCAAATAATCGGACTTTGTAGTCTCTGCAGACAACATGGTCAAAGTAAAGGAAAACGAAAAGGGAAGCAATCATTTAGATTTTGCCAGGAAATTAAAAAGGTCATGGAGTATTACGGTGACATTGAAACCAACTGTAATTGGCGCGCTTGAAAAGATCTCAAAGTGCTTGGTTAGGAGGCTGGAAGCGTTAGAAATTGAAGGAGGAGCAGAGTCCATCTAAATACATCCTTACTGAGATCTGCCAGATAACTAACACGAGTTCGAAACACTTCTGGACACCTGCAGTCACTCTGACCAAATTAAAATACCATCAGCTAACCCTGGTGTGAAAAAATTTCAAGCAATAATAATCATAATAAGAAAACCTTATATTTAACAAGTGTGTTAAAATTATAAACACTGAATACTCGTTTAACAAGACAGATATGACAAAAAATTTATCCTATTTGACATTCAATACTTATCCCAAAGACTTTGATGTTGGTATATGCATTCCAGAAACTCGTATTTTGAATTTATTTGGTTTGGTTTGGTTTGGTTTTATGACATATAAATGTAATATAATTAAGGATTTTGGTTGATTGTTTTGGTAGTAAGTTGTGTCCTAGCTAAATTTTGAGGTCGATCATGAAAAAGAGAAAAAGGAGAAACATATATGAGGAGAGAGGGGCAAGATGGTTACGTAGGAGCGAATGGCAAGATAAACGGGGGTCCCCATGTATATGTCGGGATAGCAGCGGACGTCCGGGTTAAATCAGAAATGTATCAGTGGCAAATCGGCCACTGGCTGTGATTGGTTGGAGGTAAAAATTGAAGTGGGCCTGAGATGGAAAATAGAAAGGAAAAGTTAGTCGGTGACCAGAAGCGGAAATGTAAAGACGGTCTAAAAATTTGGGCACCCTGTTTGGGTGAGCTTTGCAACGTAGTCCCATACTGGTCACGGTACTCTGAAAGCGGAAAGCTGAGCAAGCACATGCGAGAACTAGAATAGAAAACGAGAAAGGTAATATCAATGTCTGTGTCGGCTCTCTATATTCTCACTGCCTATATAATGCAGTCGCCTCAGTTCGTGCTCTGTTTTCTTTCTCTTCTGCGACTACTGCGAACCAGAGTGAACCTAGGGGCGATAGCGATGAAGGGATACTCAAAATTCGCAAAGCTCCAGCAATTAGTTGAGCCTAAATATCAGTATGTTTACAGTCATTGGGATGGGGGTTTAACTGTTTTCCTGTTTGCAAAGATTCAGCCGGTGTATTATATAGGCCTAGCCGACGAGGCAAGTATTTTGAATTGGTGCGAATCTGTGATGTTTATTTCTTATAATGTCCCCCGTAATTTGTAATGAATCTGTTGTGGAAGGGAAATTTCGTATTTTGGCTTGGCATGCAATTTAATTTGACACTTAATTTCACCCAATCTGGATGACCGATCCTATTCAGTCTGGTTCTTCTTTTCCGGGCAGCAAATTGGTTAAGCTGCCAAACCCTTTCTCTTTAGCTGGACAACGCCGCCCAGTGCATACATCTCACTGCGGCTCTTAAATAGCAGCAGCAGCGGCATGGACACATGAGGGAACCTATCTAATTTATGGATTCCTTGCAAGGAATCCCAGTTGAATATAAATTAGATACATTCAACATGCCTCGCACAGGCACAACTTTATGTCACCCCAAAATTGGCTATGTCAACGCGATCCTTTTATTCCGCTCTCGACGCCTAGCTATCAATTCATCTCTGGGCCACTTTAATGGAGACAACGCAGACTCTCCTCCCGAAAAACATCAGACGCACGAAACTACACGGTGACTCTAAAGTTCATTTTTCTCCAACTGCAACGTGGCTTTTGCTAAACTACAGCGAACACAATCCCTCGCACGTCCGACGACACACGATGCCATTTCAACCTTCTCATGAATCCATTTCGTCTCCTTACTCACAATCTTACTCACCACGAGTCTTGCAGCACTAAAAGCAAACCCAATATTCCATGCTGCAAATAAAACCTATTCCTAAAAACACATTTCGACTATCGGCACCTTATTTCATTATCTCTCCTTTATTTACACTTAAAATACCTAACAAGCTCTAGCGAGGGAACTAACAACAGTTAGCGAGGAAACAATACAACCTATCCTCGCTAAAACAAAAACTATGACTAACACTAACACCAAAACCTCTTCCAACAAATCGTTAGTTTAGGAAACAAGAACATGTTGAGAATAAAGTTAAACTAATAGATGTCCGAGGAGAATGGTCGATGGTCCTGTTACACAATGCTGTATGTTTTTAAAACTTACTGATCAAAACGTATCGAGTTTGTTTATCGGAAAATGATTATGTTACTGATAAGGGAGAAAGGAGCAATAGACTCTGACTTGTCTAAACGTCAAAATTGTTTTTTTTTCACGAAATTACTCAATTACCTAATTAAATCTTTCATTCATTTTTACTAATCTTTTGCTTTTATATTGAAAGAAATTCAAATATTTTTCATAACTTATAATTTCAGGTACATGATGGTATAAAATCAGCGTCGCACGAAGATACATTTAATATTCCGTTGAGATTGTATTTGACCTCTTGGCCAAAAGATTGAATCTCAAGTGAAAATGCCGTCGCAATCACTGTTTATATATATATATATATATATATATATATATACAATGATCATTATATAAGTTTACAGACTTTTTTCGTATGGGCACTTTTATTGATTGTACACACATGAAACTCTAGTCCCCTTCGAAGTCATCTCCTCCGGCTGCAATGCACTTGTTGTACAGTTCCAACAACTTCTGGAAGGCCCCATGGACGTCCTCTTGTGTAAGCGTGTCAATGACCTTCGTTACAGCCTCTTTCATCTCCTTAATTGTCTCATTACGACAACCTCTGAGCTTAGAGAATAGCCAAAACTCATAGGGAGCAAGGTCTCGACTATAGGGAGGCTGAGGAACTCTCTTGATGCCCATATGGGTAAAATAGTCTCTGACAAGGATGGAGTTGTGGACTGGTGCATTGCCCTGGTGGAAATTCCACTGACCCGATTTGAAGAGTGCTGGCCTCTTCCGATGGAATCTCTTCCTGAACACCCTTAAAACCTCAACATAGTAACCATAACCGTAACCCTAGCCCTTTGGACAAACAACTCTTGTGTATTGACTTCTTTACTCCTCTCACACCTCTCATCATCCCTCACAGACTCCCTGCCTTCCTTGAATCTCTTTTGTCACTCAAGAACTGATGCTCGATTCATGCAACATGCTCCAAAATCAGTCTGTAGGTTTCCATACGTTTCTGCGGCATTTTTTTAAAGTTTAAAACACAATTTTATTGCATATCGTTCTTCTAAAGTGTCGTCACGTCCAGATTGCATTTTTGAAATTCACCAGCTGTGGCAATCAGACTTTAATAGGGCGTATTCCAATTCCTGCTGTAGGTGTTCATTTGAACCTGAAATCATAAACATTCGTCTGTCATCTCAGAAGATGTGTAGCAATAACATACTGAATGTTCAAGAGTCTATGACAATTTTAAATGCCTGTTCAAAAAAATTTTGGAAACTTATTGAAGGCACCACGTACAATGGAGCACAAGTTGTTGTTAAAACAAAAGATAGAACATTTTCTAACCCTGGTAAAAAATTCAGAGCACAGCATGTGAGAAAAACGCTTTGGGATATTTAGTTATAGCATGAGTTAGAATGTATATGTTATCTTTTTTTTGTCTGAAAGCGTGTTTGCATCTAAACTCTTTACTAAACGACTGTCTTTCTTTATCTAAATACGTATGTAGAAAAATTGATAATAAGGTATTCCAAGTGAAAGGAGAGCATTATTGAGAAGTCGACGCTATAGCGTTTCGGTTCAATTAAACCATCATCAGGACCATTTTGACTTGACGTTTTTCTCGATAAACAAACGTAACATAAATGCTATACAATATTCCTAATACGCCAAATGACGTAATTTAAAACAACAAACGCTAATTCGCCAATTAAACGGGCAACTTTTTCTCATTATACAAATTTTCCCTTGGGTTTTTGCATTTTGCATTTTTAAACATCCATCGTTGACTTAACATCGCTAATATCATGGTCCTGATGATGGTTCAGTAAAACCGAAACGCTATAGTGTCGACTTCTCAATAAATCTCTCCTTCCACTTGAATTACCTTGTTATCAATTTTTCTACATATTGTCGGATTACAATCCTTTATTAGCTTTCATTCTGTCCAATTGACTAACAAGATTCAAATCTTTTCTTCCATGGTCCTGATGATAGTTCAGTAGAACCGAAACGCTATAGTGTCGACTTCCCAATAAATCTCTCCTTCCACTTGAATTACCTTCTTATCAATTTTTATACATATTGTCGGATTACAATCCTTTATTTACTTTCATTCTAAATATATGTATACTTATTTGTCATCCTCTTTTGTATAAGTGACTGTTTTCAAAGATATGCGTATGTCTGTGCGCACGGGTATTGTCTATATATAGATATTATGTTAACTGTGTGCAGATGTCGTTGTTGTCTCGTGAAAACGATTTTCTCGGTTTGTTTAACTACTGAACAAATATATCCAGCCTTTTAAAATATTATATCATGCCGATCAATATTTCCTTCTTATCTAATCAAATATTTTTGGATCGATATTTTATTTTTTCCTCTCGGCGGATTGGCGCCAGCATCATAATTCTTGGAAACATTTTTTAATTGCTTAAACGAAGAGAAGAAAATACAAATAATTAAATCCTAAATAGATATGAATTACATTCAAATATTCCTGCATGTATATAAGTATATATAAATTTAATTTTAGCTATATATTAAGTATTTGCATGAAAAATGTTTTCGCGTACAATATTAATGCTCAATATATATTATTCTTATAGATATCAGTAACACACACACACACACACACACACACACACACCCACTAATATATATATATAAAGATATATATATATATATATATATATATATATATATATATATATAAAGATATATATATATATATATATGTGTGTGTGTGTATGTGTGTGTGTTACTGATATCTATAATGCACACACACACACATACACACACACACGCCCCCACTAATATATGTATATAAAGATATATATATATATATGTACGTGTGTGTGTGTGCGCGTGTGTGTATGTGCATGCGGGCGTGTGTTATTTTATATAATGCCTGTGCTAAGGGGTTGATATATATATATATATATATATATATATATATATATATATATATATATATATATATATATATATACACCGAGAAAAAGAAAGTCACTGACAGGTAGATACAAATAAAGAAATAGTCAAACCGATATACATATATGTGTGTGTGTGTGTGTCTGTGTGTGTGTGTTAGAGTGTATGTGTGTGTGTGTGCGCGCGTGTGTTTAAGTAGATTTATCGATCGATAGATATTAATGTATCTGTAAATATAAACAAATACAAATATACATAAACAAAGCAGACAGACTGTTTGTGTAGATACACAAATATACACCCACACACCCAAACACCGCACGTACACAGATTGATTGTTAGATATTAACAAACTAAACTAAAGAAATATATATATATATAACGAAAGAAATCTGTCTGTTGATGATTATATATATATATATATATATATATATATAAGTTAGTGACCTTAGTCGAGGGTGACCCGGAGACTCTCATTTCAATAGCAACTACACTGACGTATAGGGGAGGACGCTATTGTCCCTGGATTGCGCCACTTTACCCTTGATCCGTTTCTTTATAATGCTGTGTTTACCAAAGCGGCATCACGTAACACTTTTTTAGTTTGGTAGGACTCAATATAGGATTGAACCCCAATCTCCCGGGACACTGGTGAATACTCTACCCACAAGACAAATGGGTCGGTATTTAAGTCTATGTTATATATTCATATACTCCCCTTCTACACTCACGCATGCAAGCTGTTTGCATTTCATTTCACAATACTTCTCTTGAGGAAGACATGTATCTGTTTTTCCCGTGAAGACTATTGATAAAAAGTAGGACAGACTGGTTACTATTGAATTGCTCACCGATAAAAATCACATGGAATGTTATATGAATTTTTTTTTAATTCTAAATAATTCAAGTAAGTGTTAATGGAAACATAGCTGGAGAATTTTAATACGGACAACATGTTTCTGTTTGTACGGGACACGCAGCCAATGCCCGATGAAAGAAACACACAAGTCTTTTTTATTTTTTTGTGTATTGTATAACAGTCTCAAGTTTACTCACAATATCTAAGAGAATATAAACAAAATGCAAGTATTTGTCAAAATTTCACTCGAAAAATGAGGAGAATGAAGGAAAAATGTATAAAAGTCGCTTTTTTTATTGAACTGGGTTCGTCTCAAAGAAAGTTGATGGAGACGAAGAGACTAAGACGAGATAATATTGTTCATATCAGAAAAGGAAAAGTCAGATACGTAGTCACCGAAAAAATACTTACTTTGATGCCAATGTTTCGATATATTTCCGAACCAGTCTCAAAGACAGGAAGAAAGGAAGTACTGTTTTCAAGTCGATAAATGAAATTGCTACTCTTTGACAAATCGTAGACCCTCATTAGCAGACGGATTTAGTTATACTCAAAATTTTGATTGCTTTTTGTCACTCTACCAATAACTAAGTAAAGTCTTTTAAAAATTCCAAGATTCGCGTTTGAACGTCTTTCGTACCGACAATAGTGTTCTCGTGATTGTTCTTTAGTTTCCGGGCGCACAGGCACCAGGGTCACTATAGTGACTGAGGGACACTACGTTACATTTTGCCTGAATTACTGTAGACTCTTATCGAGGGCGACCAGAAGGCTCCTTTTTCAATAGCTACCACACCGAGGTGTACGGGAGGGCGCTACTCCTTTCCCAGGATTGATCTACTTTACCCTTGATATGTACCTTAAATTGCTGAGTGTTAAGCAAGGAGGTATCAAGTACCATTTAAAAGTCTTTGGCATGACCCGACCAAGGATTAAACCTAGGTCTCCCGACCCATTGGTGAACACTCTACCTAATACGCCAATGAACCGAAAATTGAAGATATTTTGTCTTAACTCAGTAGAACCAAAGTTAATTGCAAAAAATCAGAAAGTGAATGACCGTTGAATTTGTTTTCATAGTTGTAATAATATGTTTTAGAAAAATTTCAGACGAAAGATTTAAAAACACTTATGAAGAATCAACGAAATATTTGATTTAAAGAATAGTTTTTGTTTTTTCATTAAAAGAAAACATTTTATCACAGATTTTTTAAAAATTCAAATTCAAATGAACAAAAATAAAAGAAAGATAATGTGAGTCGCTAAAAATGTTAGCGGCATATTTTATGAACAATTCTTAAAGAACCTGTGTTGAGATGGAGAACGAGGCTCTAACTGGAACATTGCATGGATTGTATGGATTTATTCTAAAGCTAATTCCGTGTAATGAATATTCTATGAATTTCAAGTTGATTTTATTTTTTAGGGATTGATTGATTGATTTTAACAGCATGCCAATCTGACAATAGTTTCAGTATGAATATAGATTATGGAAACACATTCATTGTATGTACACATTTACAATTTTGATTAAGTTTCTTAGTTTTCGTTTTTTCACATGTATCGAATACGGATAATTTTTTTAAACAGATCTATTTGACCTATAATTCGGATCATAACAGGTTCTCCGGGTCAAAGTGGACCGCGACGCTATGGCAGGGAAGATTAACCCTCCAGATCTCTTGGATTGGAGCCTCCTCATCAGATGCAGTTATGTCACATACCCAAGACCCTCCTTTTGCAAGGGATTTTTAGCAATCTGCAAGGGATACAGTGAGAGAAGTCTAAATTCAGCGGAGAGGTGTTGCCTCACAAGCATTTTAGTGATTTTTCCCTGAATCTTATGATACATAAGTTATTTTGGAATACATTTGCATCGATGAAAATTATATATATATATATATATATATATGGTTTTTCGAAAAGTATTTAAGTATTACAATGCAATTCTTTATTATAAACAACAAAATAAGTAGATAGACACAAAACAGTAAAATTACTCCATATGGCCCCATATTTTTTCAATAGTAGTATCTACATACCATCGAAACGATTTGCAAGCCTCCAGAATACATTTTCAGAAGTTTTATTCTATTCGTCCTCAGTAGCAATCTTAAGCGATCTTATTTAGATGTGAAGTTTCATTTGTTTTGTTTTCTAAAACGCCCCAAATAGCGTAATCCAGTGGTTTGAGTTCTGGGCTTGATGGAGGCCATAAAGAAACTCCGATTAGTTCAGAAAAAAATTTCGCTTGATTTCAACGTTAAGCAAACGATAGATTATTTTCATTTTTTCTTACTCACTCATATTGGGTTTAATTTTAATAAAAAATTCTGGAATAATATAACTAATCATGAACATTTAGATTTATTGCGTTTTTTCATAAATTGGACAAATCAGACTAAAAAATAATTTACAATTGATATATATATATATGCGTGCGTGTGTGTGTGTACTCCAATGATAACATTGGAATACAAATATGTTTACGAAGGCCGTATTTTAAAATAAACGTTTGCTGTTAAATGTATACGCATCCATATGCATATACATCGAGCGATAGACAAGTGACTGTCGGTCGAAGGACAGAGAGAAGGAAGAAACGATTTTGTCAAAAACAGAATAAGTCAGAAAAATGTGATCAAAATGAAATCCTAAGCAAAAAAAAACCAAAAAAAACATCTTCATAATATTTGATAAATGGATACATATACAGCATTTGTATGTGTGGACTGTATTTCATCAGTGCACTCTTGAAAATGTTTGTGTGCGTGTGTTCGTCACAGCAATATTGTTTGCGCTATGATTTTGATGGAAGACAGTCTGTTTCTCAAAGGAAACGCCACAAGTGTTTACTCCGGTAATCTGGTTACAGAGTTACAAAGCAGAGAATTATGCTATCAATTCTGTAAAGACCTCAACGCAAAATAGTAAATATACGAAGAAGGAATTAATATTTTAAAAAATGATTGTTTATTGATATATTGATTTTAATGGCATTTCAAACTGTCTTAATTATTTTTGTGCCACGAGTTTAGGAAATTACGTACTCTGTACATTCATATTTGCATTGTTTGGTTTGATGATTTTAATAAGATCATAACTATATTTTTATTTATCCTATGCATTTTTTAGATTTGTCAGCATTCATTTATATACGCACAATTGTAGGATAGCAAGTATTCTTATCAAATACAAAAATTGCATACAGTTTTATAATTTCGAGTTCAGGGTGTAGAAGTAAAATCAGGAATATTCTAGTATAGTAATAAACGGCTCTATTAAAAAAAGGATTGATTTTAATTTAAGAAATAAATCAGAAAATAAGAAGATAGATACAAATTAGCAAATTTACTCAATATGGCCACCATTTTTTTTCGATAATTCATCAACAGGTCATTAAAATGATTTTCATGGCTTGAAAATTATTTCTTCAGACATTTTATTCCATTCCTCCTCAGTAGCACTCTTAAGCGAACCAATATTTGGATAAGAAGTTGAATTTGTTTTGTCTTCTTAAACGTACCATATAGTGTAATCAAGGCTTAAAGGTCTGAAATTATTGTCTAATCGCTATCCTCACATTTTTTCCTGGATTTTCAATTCATTAGCGTGCTTTTTTATTGATGTTATGGGGTACTTCTTAATCAACGTAACGAGAGCAGTAAAAAACCTTCTTTTTGTATTTTGTTTAATCCTTCTCTTCCCCTTTTCCTTATAAAGCTATTTTTCGATAAATTTTTTTTCTTTACTTTATATACGGTAGACAAGGAAAGTTCAATTAGTTCGGGAATTTTTTCGCTTCGTTTCGGTTTAAAGCAAATCATAGATTCTTTGTCGTTTCTTTTCTTACTCTCTCATATTGGTTTGAATTTCAATGAATATGTGCTGGAATAATAGAACTAATAATGGAAATTTATATTTATCGCATTTTTTTTTAAAAGATCGACTAATCAGACTAAAAAAAAAGGTTTTAAAATATTTCATGTTTTTCTTCCGTACCCTGTATTCCTATCTAGAACACAATCTTTTTGCCCATTTATATGGTATCCTGTGAGAAGGACACGGGTTTCGCAGGCTCTTCAAAGCAA
Organism: Sepioteuthis lessoniana; assembly: GCA_963585895.1. Classification (NCBI taxonomy): domain Eukaryota; kingdom Metazoa; phylum Mollusca; class Cephalopoda; order Myopsida; family Loliginidae; genus Sepioteuthis; species Sepioteuthis lessoniana. The sequence continues at coordinate 100,671,827 of OY757910.1, forward strand.
TCATGAGAGATCACTCACCTCAGAAAAAGTGGTGCCCTTGCTATAACACGAAACTGTATTTAATGATGAGGATGCAGTTCTGGATATTTGGGGAGAATGTTTGCCCCTCCATAGCTAGTGTTGAAGATATACTTGAATCCAAAATAATTGTACAAGTTAGAGTACTATCTATAGGTTAAATTGATCTGTTTGGAAATTATTTCAGTTTAATAGAAAAACATGTTATCCTCTAACTCTGTACAAAATCTGTTAAGAAATTACACTGCAAATCTAAGTATACACTGCTCGCAATTCTCCAACTGCTAGGAATAATATTACTCTTCAATGTTTGACATGTCATAAATATCAATCAATCAACAGTTCACAATAGCAAATGGCAAACATCCGATAAATAGAAAAGCAAATCGAATAATATTTTTCTTTCTCTCTCCCCCTCTTGCTCTCTCTCTCTGTCTCTCTCTGTCTCTGTCTCTCTCTCTTTCTCGCGCTCGCATTAAAACCCCGTCGCTTACACTTAGTTTTCTGGTTCCTCTGCGGTATGATATCCAGTTGGCGTAAAAGCAGGCAGGTTTCAAACCCAGTTGGAAACATGTCGCATGTCTAGCTACACTGATGGGCTGTGATACAATGAAACAGTCTGTCTGTGGATGACACACTGTATATATATATATATATATATATATATATATATATATAATTCTGAAATTTGTAAAATCCTCTTTATGTACTTTTTATAAAAATTCTAATAATTGTATTTTATCCATTTCTGTATTCTTGTCAGATTAAATTTGAAAATACGGAGTAATATCTTGGTTTTACTAAGCCAGGCGGGTATAGCCGACGTTTTTCGGTTTATACCGATTAAACCAATTTTAACGACTGGCTTGAAATACCGGATGAATGTGGAATGAGATAAACTTTCTCCCCGCTTTTGCCTCCAACCATTCACCCACCCACCATGGAAATGATAAAAATCAAAGACAAATTAGCAGACACAAGCAGACGTAGCAGAATCGTCTTTTACACGCACACACATCTGTTCCATTTTTCGATTGCAAATTTTCAATCAATATTTCATTCTTAATTATATTTCAATAATGTTTTTATTCATGTATTTTTTTAAATGTTCCTCCTTTCTTCATTTATTTTATGTTTTTTCGTTTTACTTCTAAAATTGCCCCCCCCTCTCTCTCTCTCTCTCTCTCTCTCTTACGTTTTTTCTTTCTTTTCCTTTTGGTTCAGAACATATTTCTTCCGGCATTCTCTAGTTTTTGATATTTTTTAAACAGCAGTGTTTTTTTTCCCCTTCTTTCTTTCTTTTTTTAATCCTCTGTTCCATTTTCTGATACAGTCTCCAATTTAAAATACTAAGAATAAATAAATCATAATTGTGGATAAAATGAACTTGGGCATACGGGGAATCGAAAAGCAGAAATAACTTCCAGAACTATCTTTGTTTTGATTGTATCATTCATGAAAGTAATAATGTCAAAGCGACAATATCTAACCCCTATTAAAACAAACCACGTTTGCTACAAGATTTGACTTACATGTATTTTGGTTTATTAATACATTGATTGATTTATTTTAACAGTATATCAACCCGTCTAGGGTTGTTTTATGATTAAAGATTTGAGAATCACATTCATTGTGCGTTCATATTTATATTATTTTGCGCAGTTGCTTTGATACAATTATCTATTTACTAATTGATTTGTTTTTTGTTCACGGTCAGATCAAATATCAATAATTTCAAACAGATTTTTTTGACACAAGGATGTGACCCAGACAGACACTACGATTCTGAATCAGAGTGGACCTAGGAGTAATGACAATGAAGGGATACACCAATACTACGCATCGGGTTGCTGTTTAAGATCATGTCACATTAATTTAATGAATAAAAACGTAGTTATTGATAACGTTCAGTAGCCATGTCGGTAAAAATTAGATTATGGTTGTATCCCCACCCTTTAACAGTGATAACACCCCAACCATCAAACATAATGCGTGTCCTAGATATGTCAGTATACTCTACCTAATGTAGAGGCTAAATTTCTCAAGCTTTTTGGAGTTTTATGCACCTTTTTATTAAATTACTCGCACGTTCACTTTTAAAACATTAAGAGGTAAGTTCTCCTCACTTAATGACTAAAGTATGCAAGTTCGAACTCCAGTGACGGTATTACATTCACTTTGGGAAATGTGTAAAAATACCATATCACCACCTGCTATCGGTTAAATAGTTTCGACGCTGTTTTTCAACTGCAATGTCTTTGGCACTAAATTACCCAGGAAGGTTTATATGACATTAAAAAAAATCAAATCAAGATATTTTAAGAAAATAATGCGCAAAAAATGTTAATATAGATATACAATAAATGCAGTTCCCAGAGATTTAGGCATAAGATAAATCCTTATGGATTGACGTGCCGTTAAGGTCAATCAAGAATGATATTCCACGATTTGAATCATTTTATAGGCAAAACGCGTATTGCTCCAAATGCATTTTTGAAAATATTACACTCGAAGATAGATATATTTTGTGGCTTCTAACGCGAGACTCGAACGCGAATCTTTTGTAAGTACTGATCTAATAAAAGGGTCTCTAATTCTTGTACGTAAGTAAAATAGTCATTTAAATAGAGTCTCCAAGATCGCTTGGTGAATATGAATAAGGAGGGAGAAATACAAATATATTGCTGAAGAATCCCACAAGATAATGGCAATAAAAAGGTTTTTGGTGTATATACTTATCTCTGCCGTACGCGCAATAGGAATAAAATCAAGTTCTTGCAAAAGCTCCGAATTCCTAGTATAACAGAAGTGGGGTCAATTCGTTGTTTGATACCTGAGGCATTGAATAGCGGAATACCGACCGAACTAAATGTCTCGGGATCTTTTTACAGTTGCATTCGTGCTTGAGGTACTCAAAAAATCTGATATTGTATAGATCGCAGCTTTTGGCGATGACACAAAGCAATTGAAAATTATAACTTATAAAAATGTCCCACTCAGGAGAGACTCTGGTTTGGCTTGGTTACTTTGTTTAATGGCATAGCTAACTTCATGGGTTATTAAGCCCCAACGCCACTCTTGTAAAAGATCAGTAGTCGTGCAATTTAACCCGTTGCTGGGATAAGGGAGATCATAAATAGCCAAAGTTGGAAAGTAAATGTAATAGCGTGGCTGGAGATGTCACAGTCCAACACGTTAGTCACAATGCTATGGTAAATCACCCGAAAGAAACAGGAAAAGGGTATTTTACCAAATGGAGATGCCCATTAACCCAGAAGAAAACGCGCCTTGTGTAAGTTATTGTCATAGGGAATTGAATAGACAGGCCGAGTTGAAATCCGCGATATGGCTGTTTGAGTTTCATTTCCCGTTAATGCCCTTAGGAAAGACATGAATCGATCTGATCTCTTCATGATATGGATAAACAGTACGCAGACAGGGGTTTTAGAATTGTCGAGGTAAGCATTCTAAGTAAAGGAAAAAAATCTGAATTCAAACCAGCGATACACAGATAAAAAATTAATCTTTTTTCCTATTTGGCCAATGATGCAGGTGGGGATAAATGCATACTACTGAAGAAGGTTGGAGAATGCATTGTTGAAATTGACTTTAGAACCCTGAAGTGAGCAAAGAAAACAAAGGTTTTAAGTCAAAATATTTCGAAAGGTTTACTTGGATCCAACTATAAAGTAAGTAAAAAAATGTTGGCAACCAGAAGGCTCCCTTTTCAATAGCTACTACACCGATGTGTAGGGGAGGGCCCTTCTTTTCCTGAATTGCTCCATTTTACCCTTGATCGTTATCTCAAAATGCTAAATGTTAAGCAAATTGGCATAAAGTGTCATTTTTTGATTCTTTGGTATGAATTGACCTGGGATTAAACCCTGGTCTCCCAGACTATTGGCAAACACTCTACTCATTAGGTCAACTATAAAATATACCATATTTCATAGCAATATATCAAAGCATTTGGTCGACTCTCCCGGAAACAAAAAGAACCATCTCAAATACCTGAGTAAACCAAAAGTTTTTTCTCCATTTTCGTAAAGGGAGACAGAATATGTCGTATCCGAACGTTTTTTTTTTTTTTTTTTTTTTTTTTTTTTTGAGGTCTTGAAGATGATGAACCAAACTAGACTGCAAGCTCGCTTGATACTTTTTGGGTATAACTTGTCAGTTTTACCTTTATTGATCAGAACACGGCCTCGTAATCCAAAGTTTTAGGCCTACCTGAGCGTGACTAATTCTCGGGGTTTTAGCAATATACTTACAACCACAGCGGTTACCTCACAAGGCTTAAATTTTTATTGACATAATCTACGTAGGATGAACTAAACTATTGAAAATCTTTTTACTCATCGGAATAGATAATGGTAATTTCCCCTGTCAAAAATATTAATAAGAAATACATGTGAAAGAGCAGAGAAAATATAAGGAAATTTATTTGAATTTATAAAGTAAATGGTAAAATTGTGAACAAGACAACAACTTACTAATTAAAAGCTACAACGTTAATATGAGAAGAAAAACAATTCCTCAGATAACTTATATGAGAAATAGCGAGAATCTCACGCGAATACGGTTTGCTCGTTTGGACACCTTTAAAAAGAAGCAAAAATAGTGAATATAATAGCAAAATAAAAAAGGAAAGGATCAGAACTAATTAAGTCTAAGAGAACTGATTCCCCTTCTTTCTTCGTACTTTAAGAAAAAAGTAAACAAACAAAAAATAAAGCAAATATGCCATGTGTGTACAAAGAGACGAGACTGAAAAAATACACTATAATATGGGTCACTAAAACTTTTTTTCAGTGTAAATTCTCAAAATGTTTCGCGAATTTACTCGGACACCCTCTGAAAGTTACACATAAACCAATCGCGAGAATTATTTGTAAACAATTAGACATTAAACAAGGACAGTTTACGCAAGAAGAACTCGACTCAGTACTAAGAAAAATTTAAAACAGAAAAGCAGCAGGGCTTGATGAAATACTCCCCGAAGTATGGAAGACCAGGCAATTCGACGACATACTGCTCCAACACTGTAATGCCGTATATAATCAAAATACAATAGACAGGTGGACGAAGGGATGCATCCTCCCCTTCTCTAAGAAGAACCACCGAGGTATAACCCTTACATCCATAGCGGTCAAGATATGCAATGCTCTACAACGCAAGCGCATAGAACCCAAAATTGTGAACATACTTAGGAAGAACCAAAATGGCTTTCGGAGGAAGAGATCCACGACGTCACAAATTTTGACTATCCATCGAATTCTTAAAGGTGTACGTGCAAAAACCGAGAGGCAACAATATGGATGGAGCAAATTCTTCTCGCCTACGGCCAACCCAAAGAATCAGTTGCAGCCATATTGATGCCATATTAAAACACGAAAGTAAAAGTCCGTTACCCGGATGGAGACACAGACTACTTCGACGTTGTTGTAGGTGTGCTGCAAAGAAACACATTAGCCCCACACCTCTTTAGCATCAGTCTAGACTTCGTGCTTAGAACGTCTATTGATAAAATGAAAGACATCGGCTTCAAGCTGACAAAGGAAAGAAGCTGAATATACGCTGCACAAACAATTATGGACGCAGACTACGCCGATTACACAGCGCTTTACGCTAATACACCCTCCTAAGCCAAAACCCAGCTACATAGTCTGGAACGAGCATCTGCAGGTATAGGCCTCCATGTCAACGCACTCAAGACGGAATACATGTGCTTCAATCAAATAGGCGACATGTCCACACCAAACGGTAGTCGTCTGAAACAAGTAAACAAGTTCCCCTACCTATGAATCAGTGTCTCATCAACCGAGAAAGACATCAACACATGAATTGCAATGTCATGGACAGCCATCGATAGGCTATTGGTTATATAAAAGTCTGACCTGACCAAAAAAATGAAACGCAGTGTTTTTTCCAAGCAGCGGTCGTATCGATGCTGCTGTATGGGTGCACAACATGGATGCTAACTAAATGGATGGAGAAAAAGCTTGACGGTAACTACACAGAAATGCTGCGAGCAATATTGAACAAGTCCTGAAGGCAGCACTATCCAAGTTAGACAAACCAGACATGTGAGACACTGCAGGAGAAGTAGGGACGAACTGATAAGTGACGTACTACTGTGGACTCCTTCACATGGATGAGCAAAGGCAGGACAACCAGCTAGAACCTTAAAAATAACAACTCGGTGCCGATACAGGATGTAGCCTTGAAGATCAACCGGAAACGATAAACTCACAGAGAAGGTTGGCGGGAGACGGTCAGGGTAATCCGCGCTGCCGGTGTGACATGATGATGAAGATGATATTTTTTTTGGGCTCAGTTATGGTCTAAATAGATAAGAAGTGACACCGTAATTATTTGAAGAAATTATGCCTTCATATATAACACGCAGCTTTAATTTTTGACAATGTAATGCAGAAAGAAATATTCTAGTGCATAATACGCACTAATTTGATGCAGCTAGAATTAATCTTTAGATTTAACATTTGTTCAACCTTTTTTCATCGCTTCGTACAGACAAGAAATAAGAATTTCAATAGTTTATACAATGTCTGAAAATTAAAAAAAAGAACACAAATTCTGGAGCAAACACAAAGACGGGAACAAAATGCCACAAGCTTGTTGCGAAAAGAAGCTCACATCAAGAGAAACAAAATTATAAACATACATTTCAGTGAATATTACTCTGTAATGGCGTAAAGCACATTTTTTTAAACCATAGAAATAATCTACTTTCGCTCATATCATCCCGAATGTGGTGCGGCATATGACCGAAAAAAGTCCTGGTGTTTAATACGCACTCTTAACATTTGGGCTGAAATATCTGGAAAGTATTATTTTTATGGTGATATATCCCATGAAGTCACTGGACGGACCCTCCCTGATACTATAAATAGCGACTGGCTTGATGAAGGCGTTAAGCGAGTCTAGTCAGTTACCGGTAACCGTTACTCTCAGAATTTCTGTAAATATATACTACTGTAAACCTTACATCTCTTTTCTGGGCCTTCAAGACCACAACTCTTGTACATGAATATTTCAGCAATAAAAATAATGAAAAAATGATTAATGTTGTTGGTGAAAATACATGATCAAGAAGCATGTGCCATCAGAAAGCATTGAAACTATACTGAAATCTTTGGAAAAATATCCTGCAACGAGTATGTATTTATGTAAAAACTTCGCTACGGGCAGGATATTACACAAGGTTATTTTTGCCTGGACAACACCTGGTTTGAGTTAAGAATTGTATCCTCCTTAAGTGATTGCTTAACCAAGGCTAAAAACCCCAGTCTGCCCAATTATTTTCCACTAAAAGCCGGGGTTAGTAAACAGATATCGTTTTCGAAATTCAAAGTGAAAAGCATACTGCCTTGTACAGGGTTTGAATTCAGTTTGCTATTTACATTTCCCACTAAAATAATCATTATCCGAAGTGTTTTTCTGCATTCTGCTATTAGTAATATAAATATTTGGTGAGACGGTTTCTGGTTTCTTGGCATATTACCCATCGTGTGTTATTTCATGTCATATTTTTAGAAGACCAGTAGTGGTACTATTTAACCCATAGCTGGGAGATTAAGGTAGTTCATACAATTCTCAAGGTCATTCGTCCCAAAGAGAACTCAGTAGTGCCACTGGAACTTGAACATTTACAACGATTCCACGTTAACCATCACACCATAAAGAGTAACCTTTACTGCAATAGTAGCTTCTTCAGGCTCGACGATATTTGGAGTATTTGTTAAATTCATAGTGAGAGTATATCAAGCCTTTAGACTTCTTCACGGCTGCCTAGCTTAGTCAGCTGGTGTAGATTGCCTCCTTCCCAGAACTTGTCCCAAAATGGTGGCTAATTTTTCGGCACGTTTTCACAGCACACCAGCTAGTGTCGAACTTCCGTTCAAACTAAAATCTCTACCATATTTCGGCCTGAGATATCGGGAGGAAGGAAGGACATCTCCGTTTCCGGTGTTTCTACACTTGCACAGAACATTTGGAAAGTTCGTTTTTTTATCTAGTTACTTTAATTACATAACTAATTCACCCGTGTCTGGTTGAGCTACAACGAATGATTTAATCTGATTCAGTTAGGGGTCACTTTATAACTGGTCACTCAAAGATTATGTGCCTGCAACAAACATTCATTTCTTTTTCTTATTTTTTTACACTTTACTTTCTTCAGAAATTAGCTTCTAGACATTTTTTTTACATTTCAATTTTCAATAAGCCGTTCAATTACGTTCCATTATATTTTCATATTCTATGGGAGCTATTTTCAAAATCGGGTATTCTGACGGTGTTTATGATATAAACAATATTAAAATTAATATCAAATAAGTTCTTAAGAATAAACAATCGATCCCATTATTAAATGAAGAGATGATGTAATTTAAGTTTTTGTTTACTTTTCTTACATGGAATGACAAATATATATTCATTGATAGAGTTATTGCCTTTTGTTCTCTCTACTCATTTTGACGTTTAAATGAATATTTTTGCTTATTTGTTTGGTCACTCTCTCTCTCTCTCTCTATATATATATATATATATATATATATGTGTGTGTGTGTGTGTGTGTGTGTGTCCACTCCCACAAAGCATGCAAAATGTCTATGATTTAGGGAACACATATCGCTACATTTATTCTACCAGTGGTGATAATCTCACTTTTTTCTAAATTCTATTTTGGATATAATTCATAAAATGAAAGAATTTACTTAGTACAGTTCTATCCAATTTTGAGAAAGGGAAGAAACAACGAGGAAATGGCAGAGGAGGAATCTTGAACTAATTAATTAATTAACAGCATTAATTAATTATTACTAGAGGTAAAAACACAATAATGTAAATAAAAAACTTTATTATTCCACAGTCGCTTTTTCTAAATTTCTGTTCTACCCACGGTTACAAAGTACCAAACTCGATTGTTTAAAAAACAGAAAGTAGTATATTTGACAATTATCGCTTGCAGACGGGTATGCTAATTATCTAAATCGCATTCAGGAAATTTATCGTGAGAGGAAACTCCTAACTTGAAAAAGTACATAGTTTTAAATTCAACTTGAGTCTTATTGCGCACAGCTTTAATAATTAATTCATAGCTGTACATATCACTGACAAGGTTAACGAGCAGAGACATCACGTTAAGTGTAGTATTAGTGACAATAGTCACGGCAACATATAGATTCTAATTTATTCAAAATTATGATTTTCTTTGGAAAGGCTGCGGGGTATATTTCTGTGGGCAAGTCCCCGTTGCATAGTAGCTAACATGGTGGACTGTAACATGATAGAAAACGAGTTCGAACCCCAGTCTCATTACTCCGTTCCCTTTCGGACACATACTCTTGGGGAGAGGTTTAAAATCACTAAACCACTAGCTATACATTAAATAGTACCGAGATTGTCCTTCTATAAAGAAGACTTTGGTTAAAAAAAACCCACGAAGACTGGTATACCAGTAAGGAAAGAAAACCAAACCATTTCATCTGAAGATACCACCTAAATATTCCCTTAAGTATTTGAATTTAAACATTTTCTTTGACTGTATCCAATGGACGGTTGCAACATTACTCGGCATAAATAGAAGTTTTGCTGGCACGGTCTGAATAGACGTTTGTACTACAACTACAATTACTACGCATAGACATTTGTATTATCACGTGTCGAACTGGTTTATGCATGTAACGCTACTTTTTAAGTGTCAGTTTTACTTCGTGATAAAGTCTGCGTGAAAAAAAAAGTAACGAACACACAAAAATGCTATCTTGGTTCGTTAATACGAAAGTGTATTCGCTACTACAAGTAGTTGTCTGGAAAAGAGAAATCAGCGTAGGAAAACTGAGTCGATTGCGTTAGCTAGATAAAGAGAAACAAAATGTCGTGAGGGGAAAGAGAGCAGAGGAAGACCTTCAATTTTATTTCACGTCTCTATTGCCGTTTTAACTGTGCTTGTTCGCTGTTTTCGTCGACAAAGCTTCACGTCTGATGTGAGACTCCTTTTCGGAGTTCACCTCAAAACCGGAACCGCAAATATCTACTGCCTTCACATAGTCATGTCTACGGTCCTACTCGCTGCCTTTAACCCGTCGGGTCTGGCCAGGAACGGCTGTCTTTTTATCATTGTATCCCGCAGCAAACTCTTATCGGCTTTCCTGTTTGAGTCTTCTTTAGCCAATCAGAACTCGCTGTCCATTTTTTCAGATACGTTTGTATTTTTAACCTGGACGTCTCTAAACATTTTACATTATTTTAGGAACGTTTTTCAGGGGAAATTCATCCTCCTAGAAGATCTAAGTAATGTTTATCAATTATTACCGCAGTGAAGAACTTGCAAGAATTAAAATAAAAGCTTTAAACGCATACGTGGTGTATACAGTTAATCTTAAATTAATTTAACTGTTAACTCTATCTGAGCAAGAAATTATTGAAAAATGACAATTGGAGCTGTATTCTTTGAGGCTAACGTGACTGTGACATTGTAGTAAACTATTTCGAATCCCTGGAGTTGTATTATTATCATTTTTAGAATAATAAATGTAGTAAGGGTATTAACTCCATTACCCTCATACGCTCACCACCACAACCACAACTACAACCGCCCGAGTTAGACTGTGAAGATAGTGTTGTATACCTATCAGTATAATGGAGAACAGAATGATGATTAGGAATGGAGGAAGAATGACTATAACACTTTTCTTTATAAAACTAAAAATAAAACGCTCACGCTTTATTTATGGAAAAGGATCACATCTGGCGTATGTGTGAGAGAGACATCTAGTTGAATGAAGACCATTACAGTCTGCCATATTGGCCTATAACTTCTTTTCTTCACCATACTATGCTGTATCTTCAGAGCCTTACATCTTTGCTTCTTTTGCTACCTGACTGGGAGCCACTGAGAGCCATTGCCCCTACGAGAGCCAAGCGGTCAGTCTCTGTGATTGCCCGTGTCTAAACTCAAGATCCCAGACTGAATCCTGACCCTTGCAAGACTTCCCGTATGTGCTTTGGGCCGTGTATATATAATTTCATAACGCCTATATATTCCGGCTGTCACCCACGTGAGGTGCTTTCGTTTATTTACAGAGGTGCGTTCTGCAGTCACATTGTTTACTCAATTAATGAACTAAAAAGAGTTTTGTGTTCGAGATTACAATTGTACATTTGGCGCCACGGTACAACGTCCTTCTTTGTGTAGTTACATTGCAATGTTCTATTTGAGACCCGTATTGGTGCATTATCAAACATTTAAATCTAATCATTATTTGATTTGGTTTTATGCCATATCAACAATCGTCTGTTATTTAACAACTAATCCTGCTTTTACATATATATCAGATATTTGATTTGTTAACACATTTTGTTGATAAACACAGTTAAATGATCAGTTTTATTTCTAACAATTCAATCGAGCATTAGTAGTTTGTTTTCATTCAGTTTAAATGTCAAACGGTTCTATTTGACTAATACATAGGACCCTATCAGGTGATACCTCTCCGGGTCAGAGTGGATCTGCGATTGATGCCAATGAAGTGGTAGTCTACATTCCTTAAAGCTCCAGTATTACTGGAGTTTCACCATCAGATTTGTTAATCTTATATACGGCACATGAATTGGTGTGTATTACCCCTCTGCAGAGATAAAGTCAATGTATTCTACATTCACTGTCGACTGGGCTGAGTAGTTAAAGGAGCACTTGAAATGATCCAGTAGACTGACGTAACTTTCAAAATATATTGACCTCGGAAGAGATTTTACCAATATGCGACACTGAAATCCAACCATTATTCCGGTAGAAATAAAAGTGCTAGGAATGATCAAGTACACTGACACACATTTATTAAGAAAATTCCAAGCAATCGATCTTTATTTAAACAACAAAAGATCACACTTTTCATGCACAGCCCCCAAATTTTTCAACCTGCTATCCACAATAACTTCCTAAGAACTATTGTCATTCACTTCAGATCTCAGGTGCGTGGTTTATTAATGGATTCTCTCAAAGTGAAAATCAAGGAAATAACAACAATAACAACAACAATAATAATAATAATAATAATAATAATAATAATAAGAAGAAGAAGAAGAAGAAGAAGAAGAAGAAGAAGAAGAAGAAGAAGAAGAAGAAGAAGAAGAAGAACAATTGTTTGACAATAGTACGCATAGTTATCGCATCGTTTGCAATAATCTCGCGCAATCTGGCAGAATAATTAAAAGAACTGGAAAAACTAGGAAAAGTTGAAACTCACCAGATATCTTTATTAAAATAAGCAAGAACACCAAGCCGAATCGGATGATAATCAGTTATGACAATTCTGCGAAATTAAAGAAAATATATATATATATATATATATATATATATATATATATATATATATATATATAAGCTGTAATAATGGAATACAAGATTATTAATAGAAAACAAAACAAAATATAAAACTGTTGCAGTTGCACGTGAACCCAGAGAAAATGATGATAGCAAATATATTAATATCGATGAGATAAAGTGACTATTACTACTGATACTACGGGTAAAGAGCTGCTTAATTTCTTTAAGTTATTTAGTGATTCATACTACGACTGGTGATTGCTTATTGATTCTTATGGTATGTCGAAAAGTATATGGTTATTCTATGACTAGAATTGCTTGGATTGTAAACTGAAATTTACATTTTTCAGTAGTTCTTGCTGAATTATATGATATAAAGTATTCCTATCAAATAGAAATATTTTGCCCACAGCTGCGTTTCAAGTATCCCAAGGTTATTATTATCATTTTATAATTTCGAATGATTTGCAATTTTTCATAAATTATTTGTTTACTCACTGTTATATCGTTTCAAGTATGACTGATCATCAGGAAACAATTACAGATTTAAGTAACTATTCTTAATAAATTTATTTACCGGTTTCATTTGGTTTGGTTTGGTTTTATTGAAAATCAACCATTGAAGTTTATTTAATGTCAAATCCATTTTTATTCATATATACTGTTCTATTTCAAACGATTCAGTTTATGATAAGTTTAGTGTTGTGTTTAAACACAGTTACATTTTAATATAGTTCCATTTAAAACAATCCAGTTAAGCATAAGTACACATGTTCAATTTCAAAAACATTTCTATTTCAAACAGTTCAGTTCAGCATAAGTACACAGGTTCAATGTCAAAAACAGTTCTATTTCAATCAGTTCAGTTTAGCATAAATACATAGGTTCAATGTAGAAAAATACTGTATTTTAAACAATACATTTTGCAAAAAAAAAAAAACAACAGGTTTATTCTGAACATTTTAGTTTAGCATAAGTACATCGTTTCAATGTCAAAAACATTTTTTTCACAGAAATAAGTTTAGCTCAGGGTTGAGTTCTATTTTATTCCTAGATAGGACCCTATCAGGTGCTCTCACTCTGGGCAGAGTGGACTTAGGAACAATTGCATTGAAGGAGTACTGCGCATTCCTCAAATCTCCAACATCATTTGAGCCTCAATATCAGATTTTTAGTGTCATATCTAGGACACTCGTTGGAGGAGTCTTACCCATCAACAGAGAAGCAGTCGGTGTATTGTACATACCCAACAGACTGGACAAAAGATCATCTTACGGTTAAATGATATAAAGTATTCCTATCTAATGCAAATGATTTGTACCTAGTTGTATAGTTTCAATGGCTTGATTTTGGTTTGTTTTTATTGCATAAATAAGATTTATTCGGGGGTGTCCTCGTGGTGTAATGGTTAAAGAGATGGACTGTAGAATCGTAGTACGCGAGTTCGTACTCCAGTCGCGCTATTACGTTCACTTTCGGGCAAATACCCTTGGAAAAGGTATGCACCTCCTAATCCTCCCATCTATAGGTTAAATAGTACCACGACTGTTCTTCTAGGAGAATGGCTTTGGCATTAAATAACCTACGAAGGTTGATATGCCATTAAACAAAGAAACCAAACCAATCAGATTTATTCATATATAATAAACATACATGATTTCTAAACATCCAAATAAGTCGACAAAGATAAATAATTCCAAGTATTGCTATGTATCACTTACAAATTATATAAAGATATGTCATTTGTTTTCATAGTGTTAAATGATCTAACTTCTATTTCAAACAATTCAATTTAGTATAAGTCATTTGGTAGCACTCGTTTTAAATGTCAGCTTTATTTGACCCATAGATAAGACCCTATCAAGTGCTCCCACACTGGGAGAGTGGATCTGGAAGCGATGGCTATGAAGAGGTACTCCACATTCCTCAAAACTCCCTCATTACCGGAGCCTCAACATCAGATTGCTTAGTGTCATATGTAGGACACTCGTTAGGGGGTGGTCTTGCACATCTGCTGAGATGCAGTTTGGGAATTCTACAGTCCTAACCTATTGAGCAATATGGTTTCAAGTACTTGTTGTATATTCATCATCATCATCATCATGTCGTGCTGCTAGCACGGATATCCCTGAGCCTCTCTCGCCAATTCTCCCTATCGTTCGTCACCTCTGGCAGGTCTTCAGGGCTACATCCTGTATCCTCATATAGCTGCTGAATGTATGTTCGAGCTGGTCGTCCTGCTTTTTTCCAGCCATATGTGGGGGTCCATAAGAGTATATCACTTATAAGCTCATCCCTGCTTCTCCAGTAGTGTTCTGCATGTCTGGTTCGTCTAACCTGGATAGTTTTCGTGATGGGAGGCAGGTGGTGCCTTGTGGGGTGTTGCCGCCAGGATTCGTTCAAGATTGCTGCCAACATTCTTGTGTAATTGCTGTCTAGCTTCTTTTCCAGCCGTTTAGTTAGCGTCCAAGTAGTGCATCCATATAGCAGTATCGATACGACAGTTGCCTGGAAGAAACTGCGTTTCATTTATCGGTCAGGTCTGATTTCCGTATGATCGACAGCCTATCGATAGCTGTCCATGCCTTCGTTACCCGCGTGTCAATGTCCTTTTCGGTTGATGAGACGTTGCTTCCTAGGTAGGTGAATTTGTCATCTAGTTTCAGAGGGTTTCCGTCTGGTGTGGAGATGTCACCTGTTTGATTATAGCATATATTCCGTTTTGTGTGCATTGACATGGAAACCTATGCCTGTGGCGGCTCGTTCCAATCTATGCAGTAGTGTTTCAGCTTGTTTGGGTGTATTTGCCCGTATCGCTATGTCATCGGCGTAGTCGGTGTCGGTAATTGTTTTTGTTGGGTACCTTCTGCTTCTTTTCTTCGTCAGCTCGAAGCCGTTTTCTCTGATTTTATCAATCGATGTTCTAAGCACGTAATCTAGACAGATGATAAAGAGGTATGGAGCTTCCGTGTCTTCTTGTAGTACTCCTGCTACAATGTCCAAGTATTCTGTGTCTCCATCTGGTGAACGTACTTTCACTTTGTTGTTCTATAGAGAATCGTTATTGCTGCAACGGTTTCTTTAGGTAGGCCGTATGCTAGTAGGATTTGTTCCATCTTTCCTCAGTGAATGGAATCGAAGGCGTTTGGTAAAGTCGACAAATAGTAATGTCGCTTGTAGGTTTTTTGCACGTACACCTTCAAGGATTCTACGGATGGTCTATATAAAGATATCAATGATTACAGTAAAACAAATACAGGTGGTACGAACGAGTTTATTTCTTCTACCTACAGTCCTTGGCGACACGAGAAGAGAGATACAAATCATAAAAGCATATGCTAACCAAACTATGCTGACCCCTCACTCCACGCATGACGCATGTTGTGGTGTCGAGACCCAAATTGATCTGCTTTGATCAGATCCGAAAACCCCAGCTGAACGCTTCAACTGTGGAAACTTTACTGTCTTTTCAAAACCCTCAAAACTTTTAGGACATCTCTTCCAGGCATGACATCATCCACCAACTCAATTCATTCCAACGACCGTCTTGCCCCATTTCCTGTTTGGGGGTTTATTTTTACAGATGATGATTGTCATATCCTTTTCTTGCGGGCGTAAGACTGCACCATCTGAATATTGACCCTGAAATAAGAGACCCCGAGTAGTTCAAAGACTTACCAAACTAAATAATGAAATACAATTAAGGGAAAATGGTTAATATAAAAACATCATTACCTTAATTGTATAACATATTCTTATCGAGTGATAATAATTACATGATACCACGTATAATCATTTCTATCTGATAATAATCATTTGTTTGCACACACTTTCAAGTAACTAATAATAATCCTTAGTAAACAATCATTGCTCGGCATGACCATTTTTCACGTAAATATATTACAGTTATTTGGTATCAAGTATTCATATAAAATGAAAATAAATTTTAAACGGGCCTATATGACCTAGTGATGGGATTTTAGCAGTTATTAACACTTCAGTCAAAGTGGACTCGGGAGTAATAGCAATGAATGGACACTCCACAGTCATGAGATCTCCAGAATAAGAGCCTAACTATCCGATGCAATTCAGTGTAACATAAAGGGCAAAACCTTCTGGGATGAGTGTGAAGTCTTATATAGAGGACACAGTCAACATAGTCTGAGCTTCACAGCGACTGGTAAGGTGATCCACTGGGAAATGTGCAAGAAATTTAAATTCGACCATACGAACAACCCAGCACCTGTCCTAGAAAATGACCCACATAAACTCCTAAGGGACTTTGACATACCAACGGATCACCTAATCTCTGCCAGAAGACCAGACCTTATAATAATCAACAACAAAAAAAGAAAATTTGCAAAATTGTCGACCTTGCTATCCCGTCTGGCTACAGAATAAAACTGAAGGAATGTGAAAAAAGATAAGTACCTCGACGTTGCAAGAGAATTGAACAAACTATGGAACATGAAGGTGACGATTGTACCAATTGTGCTTTTGGTACAGTAACTAAAGGATTACTAAAGGGCTTGGAGGATTTGGAAGTCGGTGGTCGAGTGGAGACCATCCAAACGACAGCATTGTTGAAGACAGCCAGAATACTGAGAAGAGTCCTGGAGACTTGAGAAAACTTGCTGTCACTCAAACTCCTATGAGAGACCATCAGCTAACGCAGATGTAAAAAACTCAAATGAGTAAAAAAGCTATGGATCAGGAAGGTGACGATTATGCCAATTGTGATTGGTTCCTTCGGTACAGTAACTAAAGGAATTTTAAAGGAACTGGAGGACTCAGAAGTTGGAGGACGATTGGATACAAACCAAACTGCAGCATTGTTGAGAACGGCCAGAAAACTCAGAAGAGTCTTGGAGACTTGAGGAGACTTGCTGTCACTCAATCTCCAGTGAAAGACCATCAACTAACGCTGATGTAAAAAAAAATACTCTCAAATATTGTAATATGATTATGCTGATGAATGAAGAAAAAATTAAAAGCAGACCGCACAATAGCATTATCAAAGAAAATAAGATTACCAAGGAAATTGCGGGAACAGTTAGGACTCAGGTGTCACTGGTGAGAAAACGCAAAATCTAGAACTGAAAAGTAAATGCAGAATGCGTTCTATAGAGAATATGAAACAGACACGTCTGGGTAAGAACTGTAATTATCTAAGAATTATGCAAGGGATTTGAGTTATAAAGAAATGGTATGAGGGCAAGCCAGAGGCTGTCAAAAAACATATGAAAAGCAAATTGTTACTGAACTTTGACGTGGTGTACTATTTAGCAAGCTAGACAAGACGTACATTGCTGAAGAGATTGAATTTGTCTAGATGCTTCATACTAATGGACTTGTGCCAAACATAGCCAAATGTAGTAAATATCTACTACGGAACTTTAGATCTTAGTGTCGTCTAAGAGATAATGCTAGGATGAGGTTATTGATGCAACAGTTGTAGCTAACCACTGATTAAAGAAAAGAAAAGAATGTTGTTTAATACATAGAGACATCCTTAGAATTTAGGGAGGTATATAATACAATAACCACAGCCGCATCTATATCAACTGACAAATGTGAAATTGCTTCGAAGGCACTTGAAGCAAGATTGAAGAAATTGGATATTTCTGGAGACGGTAAGATTGTTGCTTGATATCATTAAGATTAGTGAAGTGGATGTTGTAGAATTAAAGGGACATAAAAAGCCTTACTCAATAGACAACTGCTTCCATGGGGCAAAAATAGTTATTCAATAAATACTTAGCATACCAGTGGAATTTGACCATGCAATAAAACAGTATCACTGTCTTCACTGGTTTGGTCGCGAGGCGCTATTCATATAATGTGTCTTGACAAGACATTTCCATCATGAACGTGCGTACACCATATCAAAGTTAAAAATCTCAGTCTACATTAATATCTACTTATAGCTGGATTCATCGCTTTCAAAAATGTATTAGCGCTATATATAAACAAACAACTTCCTAGTTCAGGATTTAAACTCAGTTTGGAATGGTTTAATATGGTTTGGTTTGGTTTAATGATATATCAACCATTATTGGGTTTTTAATGCCAAATCCTGTTTTTGTGTATGTATTTAATGTATGCTTTGAAAACATATTTTATAGATACACACAGTTAAATTGTCAAAGTTATCTTTCTTTAAAATTCAATTTAGCATGAGTCAACAAAATGAAATGGCTCCAAGTATTGCTATCTTTTACGAATAATTCAATCAAAAATCAGTCATTTGTCTACACACGGTTAAATTATCAAACAATTAGATTTAATACAAGTCATTTGTTTACACTCAATTAAAATGTCGAACAGTTCTATTCGACCCATAGATAGGACCCTATCTGGAGCTACCACTCCGGGACAGAGTGGACCTGGGAACAATGGCAATAAAGGGGTATTCTACATTCCCAAAAGCTCCAGCATTACTGGGGGCTGACCATCAGATTGTTTTATGACATATTGAGGGCACTTGTTTGTGGAGTTTTACCCCTCTGCAGAGATACAGTATGTGCATTCAACAGCTCAGCCTACTTGGCTAGATCTGACCCCAGGTTGTCAAGTTCACAACTACGACGATTACCGTAAGGAATAATGTTTAACACGACGATTTTTTATGAAGGGATCGTACGGTGATCGGGAGAAGCAACTGTATGAGTTGAATGAGGGAAACAAGGTACCAACTCTTTTTTAAGCTAATCAATCTTGTTTATTTCTTCATGTTAGAAGGTAAGAAAGAAATCTGTTAGATACATGATACGTTTAAAAGACGGTATGAGGGTACCTCGGGTGGTGTAATGGTTAGCAAAACTTTACGAGTGAGTTCGAGTATCATTGAGTGGTCTATTCATGCGGCTTCGTGACATTTCTTAGCAAAATGATTAGTAAATTACAAGTTTTAAAAGATGATATGAAGTTACATTTTGTGATTGAAATTTTGTTATCTTCTTGCACGTTTTCTGCTCTCCCTTGTAACTCCAAACCTCCTTCCAGACTGCCCTCAGCTCGTTTTTGTCCTCGGATCTTCGTTAACATCTATCCTACTTTCTTTTTTTTTATCCCACGTTACCCGATTGACCGGATTAAATGGATCCTCTGCATGAAAATTCAGAGGAAATGAAGTTGGTGTGTAGCGTTCAAAAACTGTCCGCGTTTCGCTTCCCCATCATATTCTTGGTCAAAGCATGAACCTATCTGTTCCCTAATTTATCTTAGTTAAACAGCAGTGAAAATGGTTCTTTAATACTGATATTGTGATCAGTCTAGAAGAAGAGGAAACACTGAATTAAAGCCAGCAGTACACCTCTAAAAAAATTGATCCCATGTTGTATCCTTACCGAAGGCGAGGAGTTTGGTAAATACCTTCTTTGTCCTGTTACTTTGCAATCAATGCTGATAACTAATACAAAACAATCCAAACGAAGACATAACAAAAATAAATTCAAAGCAAAAAAAAAAGAAAAAAATACGATCTCACTGACATCATTATCCCGATAGATTTTTACAGCATATTTAAGGAACTTTCACAAAATTAAACTCTGAAAAAATGTTTTGCAATTATATGACATTCAGACACCCCTAAGTTTATTGGTCATATTTTTCATTATCTAATGCCAAATTTTCTTTACACACACACACACACACACACACACGCACACACACACACATATATATGTATATATACGAGTATCATTAAATAGGTTTCCAGACTTTTTTCGTATGCGCACTTTTATTGATAGTAAACACATGAAACTCTAGTCCCCTTCGAAGTAATCTTCTCCGGATGCAATGTATTTGTTGTACCGTTCCAACAACTTCTGGAAGGCCCCATGGATGTCCTCTTGTGTGAGCGTGGCAATGACTTTCGTCACAGCCTCTTTCATCTCCTCAATTGTCTCATAACGACAGCCTCTGAGCTTTGGGAATAACCAAAAATCACAGGGAGTAAGGTCTAGACTATAGGGAGGCCGAGGAACTGTCTTGATGCCCATCTTGGTCAAATAATCTGTGACAACGATGGAGTTGTGGACTGATGCATTGTCCTGGTGGAAATGCCACAGACCCGATTTGAAGAGTGCTAGCCTCTTCCGGCGGAATTTCTTCCAGAACTCCCTTAAAACCTCAATATAGTAACCATAACCCTAACCCTTTGACCAATCAACTGTGGTGTATTGACTTCCTTACTCCTCCCACACCTCTTATCATCCCTCACAGACTCCCTGCCTTCATTTAACCTATTATGCCACTCAAAAACTGATGCTCGATTCAGGCAAGATGGTCGAAATGCAGTCTGAAGCATTTCATACTTTTCTGTGGCATTTCTCCAAGTTTAATACATAATTTTATTGCATACCTTTAAGCATATGATTTTTACTTGAATAGTTTGTGGGTAATATTTTAAACAAGCTAGAGCTCATTTGTGCGCCCAAAGTTGGATGGTTTTAAGAATTTCGATCTAACATGAATAATTCTTTTTCGTATTAATCATTTGTTTGTATACATTTTCAAGTTTTGCTATCTAACAAAAACAGTTTTATTTGCGCACAGTTAAAGAGTTTCATGTACTGCTACATAAAAGTAACAATTCAATTTAACGGGAGTCATTTGTTTGCACACCGTTAAATGCTCAGGCGATTGCCTGAGACCCGAAGATAGCATCCGTCAGGTCAGTGTGGAACGGGGAGTAATGGTTATAAATGAGTATTCCACATTCCCCAAAGCTACAGGATAGGAGCCTCATCTTCAGCTGCTGTTTTGTCTCATATGTTGGACATTATTTCTATTTAACCCATAGGTGTTCAATTTAAAGTGGACCTGGGAGTTATGCCAATGAATGAGTACTTTAGAAGCGAAGCCTCGCCATCACATTCAATTTAGTGTCATTTTCGGACACGAGTTGGTGAGCCTCTTCCTCCGCAGAAGAGATTTGGTCGGTGTATTCTACAGCCGCAGACATCTGGATTTATTTTAGAAGTAAGAGTGCTAGGAATGATAAAGTTTAAGACGGGTGTACATTGAAAAAAATCACAAGAAATGTACCTTTTTGAATTGTAAAATCCATACTTTCAGTCTTCTATAATTAATAACTTAAGCAATGATACTCTTGAGAAAGACATGAATCCGACTCTTTTTACCTCAACTATGGATAAGTAGCAATAAGGCCTTCGATCTTTAGCCTTGATGAGACAACCAGGCTAGCAAAAGGAAAATTCTGAATTTAAACTAGTTGTATTCCACTTAATATATGACCCTTTACTTTTCATGGTTGCGTTATTGGGTAAAACGATTCAGGAAATCTATTAGATATATCTGAAATTCCGATCCGAAGTATCAAAATCCTCTAAAAATAAAAATATCTTTGTTTACTCAGTCTCAAGTGTCAGCTGATGATTTTCACTCTTTTTCCTATGTTTTTTTTTTTGTTTATTTGTTTGGGTTTTATGGCGTAACAATCTTTGTCGGTTATTAACCGCCAAATTATGTCTATATGTATATAAATTTAACCAAGAATTTCTGAACGAATTCTTAGTAGGTTTGTTTTATTTGTTTAATGGTATATTGGCCTTTGTGGGTTCATTACTGCTAAAGCCCTCCTTGTAGAAGAATAGTTATGGTACAATTTAACCCATACCTGCGGGTAGATAACTTTCTCAAGGATATTAGATCAAATTCGCATACTATGATGTTACAGTCGAACAAGTCGAACAAGTTAGCCAATACGCATCATGCTCACTCCACCTTCAGCTGTTTTATTTTGTTGTTGATAAAGGTGCAGCTGCAATCATTATCATTCTGGTTCCGTAACCAGTTTTAGTTGTGGGGTCGCTATTCATATAGCGCGTCCTGCGTTGAAATAGCCTTATGGAGCATACCCGTTTTTGTGTCTACAACTGATTGGAATTCAAAGTTTTCCTTCTTTTAGACCAATTGTCATGCTAAGTTTACTGTGGTCTGGTGTTGCTTATTTAAAATAATTGAGAGAAGAATTAAAACAAAATGAGAAACGGGTTAAAATTCACTTTTTTTGAAAGCTTAATGCATTCGAAGATGTATCTAAATGCTTAAAGGTAAGTAAAATATCAATAAACTTTACTGCTCTGCGGTTGTTTTGGCGAAAGTTAGTAGGGTGTTTAATATACATGGGACGCATGTGACTGCTAATAACTCTACTAATATTAATTCTGTGCACTTTTTTCTTTCAGATTTGAAAATAGTTTACTAAAACAACTATTAATCCTCGAAGGGAAGTGAAGAAAAATATTTTACCTCGTTACTTATAGGGAGAAAAAAAATCACTCAAAACTGTGCAAGCAAAATTTCACAGGAAATTTAATTTAGTTATCCCCAGGAAAAGCAAAATTATCGTTGGGTAAACAAATTTCAACCCACAGGATCAGTAAACAACTTCAACAAGAAGGCAGATAATCCCAGATCAGGCAGGAAGTTGACCGGAAGATGTCCTAACCAGATGGATGCAGTGAGAGATTCTGTCCAAAAAGGTCCCTCCGAAGACGTTCCCAACAACTTTGTCTTTCCCGTGCACTGTAAGATAAAGTCAATCAATTTCTATTTTTGTCATCTTGGTTTGACCTTTCCGAAGAGATAAGTTTGCTTTTTAAGGCAAGGTGACTTGATGAAATAATCATATAATTGGATTGCATCTATTTTGAAATACAATGTATGAAAAGTGTTAGAATTTTATAATCAATTGTTTCTGGGAATGTTTTGGCTGAAGTTAAAAGCTCGACAACATCATTTCAGCGGGTTGGTCAAATAACAATTTGATAAGCCTGGTGCAGATCGAAAATCAAAAATAAACTGAAAAAGGATATTTTTCAAGTCTGACATTTCTTCTGAACGTTGGCGTTTTTCGGTATTAAAACATCACGTGAACACTGCCCCTAAGAGGATTGGGGTTGAGAGAACTACAAAGTTGGTTGAGTTTTTTCAGAGGGGTGAACAAATCTCCGATCCCTAATTGAGAAAGAATTATTTCGTTATTCATGACTGAAATATCACATGAAGACAAGTCATCACGCTTAAAGATAATTGGAGTTAGGTGAAATACAGAAGTTGAAGTTTTAGCTAAGTAGTTGACCAAATTTCCGATCTTTTACTTGGAAAGTATTATTTCGTCATCCATGATAAAAATATCACGTGATAAAAAGTGATCACCCTAAAGAGGATTAGGGTTAGGTAAAATATAGAGTGGGTTGGAGTTTTTGCAAATAGGTGGATCCAGTATACTGATCCAGTATTTGGAAAAATTATTTCGTGATTTACTAGAGTCAATCTGACCATGGCGATCTATACCTACCCCAACGGGGGAAATATTCCATATAAGCAGAATGTTTTCGCTGATCAAGGATCTAATTTCAATCCGCTGCAGAAGTCAGTATCACTTGGAAATGCCTTCTGAAATCTTGTCCATGTGCCAGTCTTTGAATACCCCAGTGTCTCGTGACTAAAACGAGAACGATAAGGGTTAAAACTGTTGCAAATCTCCAACAAAAACCATCAAAATTTAAACGTATGGAAACTCAAGAAGAAGAAGGAGACCAGGACTTTGTAAGTGATAACGAATTGGAATATTACTGTCAGATATAATTGACAAATTATGAACTATCCCATGGAAACGACAACTAACAGTGGCGGAATCTAGTGTTCAGGATGCTAAGATTATGTGGTCAGAATACTGAGGACGATTTTGAATATATAAGGTGACTGTCTGTCAGTCAAACCCCCAAATTAATCAACTGCAACATAAATTGTAGATAAAAACGGGCGAAAAGAAAAATAGAATATTATCTGTCAACTTTAATATCATCAAAAGCATTGCATCTACACCAAACGCATTTGCTCGCAACTTTGACTTATGCAAGACTCGTTTGACTAGTTCATCGGCTTACCAAGATACTCTCATGGAATAGAACCAAAATAAACCACAGTTCACACACTTCTTCACTCGGTGTTGCAGAGTCTGGAGCCTATTTTTTCTAAAGTCATCAACAACAGATATGACGTATCATATGAACTTTCCCCAGTCTGAAGTATACACCGACTGCTTCTCTGGAGAACAGAAAGACACCACCTCCGAGTGTCCAGTGGCCCAGTCATCTCTGCTGAGGGGTAAGACACCCACCAAAACGATTATCCTGGATATTATCAAAAAACATCTGATGGTGAGGCCTCATTAATGCTGGAGCTTTGGGGAATGCAGAGTATCTTTCATTGCCATTGCTCCCTAGTCCACTCTTGCCTGCAGTGGTAGCACCAGAATTGTTTGAAATAGAACTGTTTTTGACATCGATACTGTGTAATTATGTTAAACTGGATTGTAGGAAATAGAAATGTTTTGGCATTTAACTGTGTGTAAACAAAAAAGTACACTTATGCTAAACTGAATTGTTTGAATTTAAACTCTTTATATGTATAAAAATGGATTTGGCAATAATTACCAACAATGGTGGATGCTCCATAGCATATATATATATATATATATATATATATATATATATATATATATATATATGTGTGTGTGTCTGTGTCTGTGTCGGTGAGAGTATGAATGTGTTCACGTATGTGTATGTGTGTACGTTGATAGATAGATAGATAGATAAAAAAGAATATTCCGGAGAAAAATAGAATCAATAAATTCAACAGCGTTTTCTTTCTAGTGTTATGTTAAAAGAAGAAATTTAAAAAAATGACGTTGTTATTCGACTTGATCGGTTAACACATGTAAAAGAAATAAAAAAAAATGGTGGAACGCATAAATTGTAAAAGCTTGTGTAAAGAAAGCAATCGGTTTTGGAGATTTTTCCCGCCCGAAACCCTATTGACAAATCATTTGCCGTCTTTACAGCTGTTGCTGTTCTTATTGGCTCTTCATTTCTTATTTATTTATTTTTCTTAGTGAAGAATATTGCTGCACCTATTTGGTTGATCGTGAAGAGACAAGACAACGAACCATTCCCAATGATCAGCTGAAGATTTTTTTTTGTGTGTGTGTATGTGAAAGGGAGAACGAAAACAAGGATAAACAAAAGGTTTTTCACAATTCATGGTCAGCACCTGCATAACTAATGATTGTCTCTTTCTTATATAAAGCAAGTATTCAAGAATCTAAGCTCTGTTGTTGAAGTAGTTGACTAAGTTCACTAGCCAAATGTTCTATACTTGAGCTTGGGTAAAAAAATGAGTGTTTCAAAGAATAATTAATTACCATTCCTGCCGAGTTTTTCACTGAAGTCTGAGTGACAGCAAGTATCTTCAGGTATCCAGGACTCTTCTCAGTATTCTGGCCGATTTCAGTAATGTTGCAGCTTGGATGGTCTCTGCTCGTCCTCCGATTTCCAACTCTAGCCACCTTATCTAGCCTTTAGGGATCATTCCAAGCACACCAATTACAATTGGTGTCACTGTCTATTATTATTATTTTACTTTTTTGAGAGTTTTTCACTCTAGCGTCTGTAAATCTCCTCAAGTCTCATGGACTCATCTCAGTATTCTGGCAGATCTTAACAATGCAGTAGTTTAGAAAGCCTCCACTCGCCCTCTCATTTCGAAGTCCTCAAGACCCGACACCAATCACCTGGTGACTCTAGCAAGAGCACCAATTACAACTGATATCACCGTCACTTTGATGTTCTACAATTTTTCAGTTTCCTAGCAAGGTCGAGGATCTAATCTTTCTTTTCTTTTTTTTCAATTCTACTATGTGGTCTGCTGTGACAACAAAGTCCACAAATCGGGAAGGTCTCTTTTTTTTGTTTTTGACTATCACAAGATATCTAATCGTCTAGCAGAGATTAGATGATCCGTTTTCATCTCAAAATCCTAGAGAATTTTGTGCGTCTTATTCTCCAGGATAGATTCTGGGTGTGCATATTCCTCTTATTTTCGTTTGTTCAAATTTCCTTTCTTGCACAATACCCTGTGGCTCACCTTGCTCCCACCAGACTGTGTCCAGTCTAATAATTGTTCTGTTATGGAGGTGCCCGTGGTGCAATGGTTACCGTCGTAGGAAATGGACAGGGCGACACGAGTTCAAATCCTGGACGAGACTGATTGCATTTCACATAGCACTAATACCCTTGGGAAAAGAATGAATACATTCATTTTCCCTCCAGCTATGGGTAAATAGTCGGCCTGACCTAATTATCCAGCCTTGCTGAGGAAACTAGTCGAGGAGAAGGAAAACTCTGAATTCAAACCTGTTAAACTCCGCTTAAAAATTGACCTCGTGTCATATCCTGCCCAAGCGGCGGGGTTGGTAAATATATATAATTTTTCCATGCTATTTTCTTGTGTTCGCGTATTATGTCATTGATAAATAAGGGATGTGCGAAAGGAAAGTGTATGACTCAAAATGTGCGAAAAAGCTTGCAAACAAAATCCAGTTTCATCTATGTATTTAACACACCCAAACGGAAGAAGAAGAAGAAGAAGAAGAAGAAGAAGAAGAAGAAGAAGAAGAAGAAGAAGAAGAAGATGAAGAAGAAGAAGATCTTTATGTTTAATAGATTTTTTCCCCAAAGTAACGCTATTAAAGAGGACCGTTGACTTATCTTAAAATTAGTCCTCCCGTCCAACTCTCAAAGAAAGAAAAATTACAAAAGAAACAAAAATAATCCAACTAATAAACATTAAAGGAATAATCATTAGAGTGCTCCTTATATTATTATATATTATAATATTTGAGACTAATCTAGTAAATTATTCGAATTAATCAGAAAAAAATCACATCAAGTGAAAACATTGAAAGCATATTCAAGATTATCCGTTTGTAGTACTCTCACAAGTTTTGTGAAAATATTTCGTAAAGTTTATCTATCTATATAATGTCTACAATTTACAAAAAAATTGGGTCTAAATCCAATTGAAAATATTTGGTGGAACTTCTTAAAATTTTGTCCAAGAAAAACTTACATCCACCAAAGAATAACAATTAATAACCATTCGTAAATGTTGGAACGTTTCAATAAAAAAAAATATCGTTTTAATTTAGGGAAATCCATTCCAGGAAGAAATAAGAATTCCATAAACGATTGGGAAGGAACAACTAAGATTTATTTCAATGTTTTTAGTCACTAAATTTGATATTTCCTTAATATAGGTTTATTCACTTGTATTTTGACCTGGTGTGGTAGCACTTGATAGAATCATATCTATGGGTCAAATAGAAATAAGCTGTGTACATATGTTAAACTAAATTACTTGAAATAAAACTAGTTTGATTATTAAACTGAGTACTGAATCTAAACTGAATTGTTCGAAATAGAAATGTTTTTGATATTTAAACTCTACTGACGTTAAAATGAATTGCTCGAAATAGAACTGTTTTGACATTTGTGTAAACAAAGCCTTTACTTATACTAAATTGGGTTATTTGAATTACAACTGTTTGACTAAACTAAATAGCTTGAAATAGAAATACTTTTGACAGTTAAACCCTGTACTAATGCTAAACTGAATTGTTTGAAATAGAACTGTTCATTTGTATAAAAATGTATTTGGCATTAAATAACCTATAAATGTTGATATGCCTTTAAACCCAAAGAAACAAAGAAAAAATTTACTCTGTGTACCTCCCTGCAACACTGCTCGGATTAGCCAATATCTGCGAAGAATATTTGTTAAAAATAGATTATTATGGTTCCTGCGAATATTTCTGGGACACTCATGATCTTCTAATTCATTCCAGTCGAGAAGGAGGTATCCTTGTCGTCTAATGGTTAAAGCGATGAACTGCTGAATCGGAGTAAGCGAGTTCGAACTGCATTCGTGCTATTACGTCCACTTTTGGACAAATACCATTTGGAAAATTATGAAACCCCCTTATCCTCCAAGAGACGGGTTAAATAGTACCACTATCGTTCTTCTCGAAGGATGGCTTTGTCATTACATAATCTACATAGGTTGATATGCTATTAAATAAAAGAAACTAAGCAAACCTACTGTCGATAAACTTTACTAAGTTAGCTTTCTAACGCTTACCCACTGACTATTCGTCCAGTGGATTTTCGATCAAGGACTGACGGACGGAGAAACAGAGAAAACGGAATTTATTTCACCGTAATAATTGCGAGATTATCTAGCAAACTTTGGCTGCAAACTAATGTAACTATTGTTCACAGAAAAATCGTTAACTACGCAGTTTGTTCGCTGATCATTAGCAATGAGTGGCCATTTGTTCGCTTTAGATTACTGATTTACGGCAGGCGATGAATAAGACTATGAACAAACGAACATTGCAATGCATAAATATTATTGTGAATATAAATTTCCTTCTATTGTAGCAATATATATTTTCATTATGATTCACAAAATCAATCATAAAACTAAAATGAGATGTCCTTTTCCATACAATATATTCTTCAGATCGGTCAACCTTAAAATTATCACTTGTTTCCCACCTTGTCTGGTCAGTTAAAAGTATGGAATAATTCTCTGAAATTAAATAAAAACTGTAATCTTTAAATCAAGATTGAATATTGTTTGATTAGAATATATTCTCGTTATAAATGTGGTCAGGAATGGGGCTTTACAATAACCCAAAAGCATTTTTGGAGAAGGTTAAGAGTCCCCCATAATCATCATCATCATCATATCGTGCTGGCAGCACGGATATCCCTGACCCTCTCTCGCCACTCCTCCCTATCGTTCATCGCCCTAGGTAGGTCTTCAGGACAACAACCTGTATCCTCACATAGCTGCTGAATGTACGTTCGAGCTGGTCTTCCTGCTTTTGCGCGGCCATGTGTGGGGATCCATAAGAGTACATCTCTTATGAGTTCATCTCTGCTTCTCCAGCAGTGTCCTGCATGTCTGGTTCGTCTAACTTGAATAGTTTTCGTGATAGGGGGCAGGTGGCCGTACAGTTGGTGTCTTGTGGGGTGTTGCTGCCAGGACTTGTTCAGGATTGCACGCAGCATTCTTGTGTAATTGCCATCTAGTTTCTTCTCCAGCTGTTTTCCCCCATAATGAGTATCCTTAATATGACAATAATATGAAGAAGTTCCAATTTTAGATGTTTGGAAAATGTGGCGTACTCCTTCATTGCCATTACTCCTTGGTCAACACTGACACTGAGTGTTAATACCTGTTAGGGTCAGATCTATTGGTCAAGTATAATATGCAATCATTTTCTAAACTTGAAAGTATATAAGTCTGTTAATAAGAGTTTGATTCCAATATTTGAAACCCTTTTACTGAAGCAAACAAATGAATTCTGGCTTATTTAAAAATTATCACCAACAAAATATTCCTTTACAAATCATATATATTTAATGAATATTGACTAACAGTTTATGGCATTAAATAACCTGCAAGGGTTGATATGCCGTAAAACACAACCACTCAGCCAAATAACCAACCAGCATGAAGTTATATGAATTAAGAATTTTGTTATGAGAATGTACAAAACTTTTTTAAAAGTTTTAAGAGAGTATTAAAATGTCATTCACACCAAAAATTCGTACACATCCAGAAATGACATGCATACTAAACATTCGTACTCATCCAGAAATGACATACTTACCAAAACTCCGTACACATCCAGAAATGACATACTTAACAAAAATTCGTACCAAATCAAAAAATGACATACATACAAAAATTCGTACACATCTAGAAATGACATACTTACGAAAAATTCGTACACATTCAGAAAGTATATACATACCAAAAATTCCTGCGCATCCAGAAAAGAGATATCATCCCCTAGATCAAAACCACGTACTTTTTCTGAAACCTGAAAGAATAAATATTTAATAAAAAAATATCAATAAGAGAAGGGTGAGTCCAAAGTTTTGAAATGTTTGGGGAATGTGAAGTTCAATAAGACAGCTCCGGATGTTTTTGCCGGGTCATGAATTATATATCCTTCTGTACTGTAAAGTGCCGAGCGAATATGATATTTTTCGATTGCTTCTTCTATGGCTTTGAAAACAGAGTAAGAATCCACGCTTTTAAGAAATCTTGACCTTGTCTAAATTGTCATGGTTCTTGCTACTCGAGCCAAATTCTACAACCATTTGGTTTCTGCACAGTAATCAACTTTGTTTTCACCTTTTACATAACTAATTTGTCTGGCTACTTCCACGAAGTATGGTTCAATTCAAACTCATAGTGCATAAGTTACCGAATAGGACGTAGTTGTTCATTCATCTCATTCACTGGAAAGAAACAATGCATAATGCTTCAATGCACCAAGTACTAGAATATTATCATATGCAGAGGTTACCGAGCATAGTTTGAACCACTTCGGTCACAGTAAATATACCCATCGCCACTTGTGCCTTATACTGAGAAATAAAACTTGTGCCTATACCGAGTTGAAAAACCAAAAGAAAAAACGAAAATCTCAAAATCGCAACTTCGTTTGACAATTTCTCGGTCTTCAGGTGAGTGCTATTGACATCATCCAATCATATATATATATAGTGGAAGAGAGAAAATTGATATGCAAAACCGATCAGATAAACTTGTATGTCACTTAAGTTGCCCTTTTTGGGAGAAAAAGTTTTTTTTATTGTCGATGTAAGAGAACCGTATTGTGCTAACGCAATTCATTACTCAATGAGTTTTTTTTTTTTGTGTAACATGAAAACGAACAAAAACAGATTCTCATGATATAAATTATTTTCATTTCAAAAATTGATTTCAGATAGTTTGGTTTGTTTTGGTTATATGGCACATCAACCATTATAGGTCATTAATGCTAAATCCAGTTATATTTAAAAATCCAGTTTAGCATATGTACACAGGTTCAATGTCAGAAACAGTTCTATTTAAAATGATTCTGTTTAACGTACAAAAACTGTTCTATTTCTAACAATTCACTTAAGCATAACTACAGAGTTAATTCTGTTTGACTCGTTGATAAGAACTTATCGGGTGCTACCTATCCGGGCCAGAGTAGACCTGGGAGTGATGGCAAAAAGGAGTACTAAGCATTCCCCAATGCTCCGGCATTACCGCAGCCTTGCCATCAGATTGTTTTGTGTCATATGTAATACACACTTTGTGGGAGTCTTACTCCTCTGCAGAGATGCAGTCGATATATTATGCAGCTCCAACCGACTGTTTAGCCCATTTGTTAAGATACTTTCACCAAAACATGTTTCTCCAAAGGCATCATTCATTATTCATAATATTTTAAATAATTTTCATTTTTCAGACTCAAAAAATGTTTAGGAAACCCCTGTTTATACCAGGAGTCATCGGAATTTCTATCATTTTGAATTGCCAAAAAACAAATATTTTTGAGATGTTGAAATATTTTGGGTCATACTTTTTTTTCACAACAGCATATTCATATGACATTCTGTTGTGAGGAAGTGATGCAAAGAAATGTCTTTTTCTATGGGTATCATTTTAACTTGTTTTCTAAAACGTCTTTTTGTTTTTACTCTGAGGACATACCAACCTCTGTATATTACATGTTACTTCGTCTTTATAAAACACTGCTTTAGTCTGTGTACAAATATCAACACATTTGTATATAATAGTTTACTTTAAATCCTATTAGGGCGTTTGCGTGTCTCCTAGAAAATCACTAACTCCCTAGAAGTTATCTTAAAATATTCTGCAAAATCATGTTTTTTTGGCCTTGTTTTCTTTTCCTTTCTTATAGTTTATTTGTTTGATTTTGAGGGACGTTGTTTATATTTATTTATTCATTTATCTACATATTTATCGATGACTTCTTCGACGAATAATATGACTGCACATAGTATTTTACCACGTTCTCTGAAATGGTATATTTTGTATGTTAGGCACCCAACACCACTATTAAAACAATTTAATTTGATTTCACAAACTATTTTGTTTGCGGTTTAAACAATAACCAGCAAGATGGAGGATATTTTGCAAATTTTTTCAAATCAATGTGTTGTGACAGTCCTTCAAATTCCGTAATGGAGATTTCACTTGAGAAAACCAGAAATATTTTCAACCAAACACAACAGTTAACGGATAAATATTTGAAATTCATCGTGTAAAAAGATTCATAATCCTCCGGCAATTTCAGGCAGTTTTCAGCAGAGTCGATTTATTTGGTTTGGTTTAGTTTTATGGCATACCAAACATTATTGGTTATCTAAAGCCAAATCGTTTTTATACAATAATATTAAATATATGATTCCTAATCACATTTTTGTCGATAACATTTTTAAATAAGCCTGAGCTCATTTATTTTTACTCAGTTTCACTTGTTTCTATCTAATTCGAGTTAAATCTATTAATAATCCATAATTTTTTCTGGAGGTGCCCGTGGAGTAATGGTTATCGTTGTAGGAAATGGACACGGCGACACGAATTCAAATTCTGGACGAGACTGATTGCATTTCACATAGCACTAATACCCTTGGGAAAGGTATGAATCCAATTATTCTCCCTCCAGCTATGGGTAAATAGTAGAGCAGACTAGGTTCTTCAGCCTTGGTAAGGCAGCTGGCCTAGGAGAGGGAAAAATCTGAATTCAAACCTTTCAAACTCCGCTTAAAAATTGACCTTGTGTCATATCCTTCCCGAGCGGAGGGGTTGGTCATAATCATTAATAATCCTTTGTAAGCATTGCTATTTAACACTAACAGTTCAATTAAACAGTCCTTTGTTCACACTCAGTTAAACTATCAAACAGTTCTAATGCCACCAATTCACTTTAGGATATATCAAAGTTAATATATGTATCCCTAACAATTCAACTAAGCATTCAATTATTTGTTTACACACAATTAAACAATCAATTAAATCTATTTAAAACAATTCAGTTTAACATAATTTTTTTATTTACACACAGTAGAATGTAAAAACCGATTTTAATAATTCAGTTTGAATATCAAAGAGTTTTATTTGACTAATAGATATGACCCTATCAAATGCTACCACTCTATGCTGGAGTGGACTTGGGAGTGATCGCAATATAGGTGTACATCGCATTCCCCAAAGCTCCAAAATTACAGGAACCTCACAATCAGGTTGTTTAAAGTCGTATACAGGGCACCCTATAGGGAAGTCTTAACTCGCTATAGAGATGCAGGTGGTGTATTCTACGTATGGTTGCATTTATCCAGTCGGCTAGAGTTTTAGAATACACCAACTGCTTTTCTGAAGAGGGATAAGATTGTTATGTTTTGACCCGTTGACCCGGCCAAAAATGCCATTCAAGGTGATGCACTGGAAGGAAGTGACACATTCTAATGGCAGTCATTAGAGGAAATCGCGTGGGCGGAAATTGGCTGATGAAATGGGACGAGGTAAAAAAAAAATACCGTTATACTATCATAGACTGACGCACCGGAAGAGAGTGCCCTCTCAACTGCATGACAGTTATTCCCGCTCGATGACGATCACACAGGCCATTCCAAAGGTAGCAGAAGTGACACGTCCCGGTCGCTAGATATCGGAAGAAGTTGTGGAGGCGTGGAGGCGTGTCCATATCACCGCGTGAGAGTTTGAAGGTAATATAAGGCCGACGAATTGAACAGAAGGAGACAGGTGAGTAGAGTTGATGACAAGCAGTATAGTTGGAGCCGGAGTTGGACAATTGGAAGTAAGGAAAGCCAGGGCTCCGGTTGAGCAGCCATGGAGAACGAGAAAAACAGAACGCTGAGGGCCATAACTTTGGGGTCAAAATATTTCAGTTATGTTCGGTCTCCAGCTCCCTCTCACACGCAAACTTTGAGTAGCCCTTTTCGAAATTTACAAATAAAGTGAGAGGTAAAATATTTTATAAAGAACTCTTCCTGCGTCTTTCTGTGTGCGTCGTTTATTACTGCGTTTTTATCATCGTGCGTCTGTCTATTATTGTGTCGTTATGATGCTGCATGATGCTGTAGAGGACCATATAACCAGACTTCCTACCAGCGAGTGTAATGGATATGACACTAAACAATCTGATAGGGTCCTATCTATGGGTCAAATAGAACTAAACTGTGCACTAAACTGAATTGTTTGAAATAGAACTGTTTCTGACAGTTAAACTGCGTACTTATGCTAAACTGAACTATTTAAAATAGAATGCATTTTAAAAAGAATTTAATTGTGTACGTATGCTAAACTGAATTATTTGAAATGGAAGTTATTCGTAAACAGAAACTGTGCTTATACTAAACTGAATTGTTTTAAATTTAATTAAATTTACTTAAATATTAAATGACCCGAAAATGATTGATACGCCGTAAAATAAACCAACCAACCAAACAAACAAACAAACAACTCTGGTTGCACCTATCTGGGTGCAATGGTACATCTATGAGTTGGTGTGATCAACTCTATATGAGTAAATATGTTCTTACGCGTAGCGTATATGACTGTATAGACTTGTGGGTGCGACCATATACAGGCTGGAACGATAAAATTGTCGCCCTACAAAAGACGACATGATTCCATTTTCGTTTAATGAAAACTGGTTTTCTTTTTTTTTTTTCTTTTTTTTTTTGTTGCAGACCATCTACTAGTTGGCCAGTTGTGTACAAATCCCAAGAGCGATAGGAGCCTTCTATCATGTCTGAAAGTGACATAATGTTCAACGAGCGAGATCGGAGATGCGCCGCTGTACAAATCATACTCTCTACCGATCCACGTTATGACAACAGGACCATTGCGAGCACCCTCAAAATGCAAATCCGGACGGGTCAACGCTAGAGGGTACAGCTCAACGCATCTAACAACCCTTTGGAGGTGGTGGAGCGGAAGCTCAAGGCTGAGGACACTGCCAGGAAGACCCGGACCTTGAAAGTCAACACCAAAGTGTACCTGGATATGCTGAAGAGTGTGGTGATCCCCTGGTGCAATCAGGTGGCCGGTGGAAGACCGTGAGTGTAGCTGCAGGACTCGGCGCCGACCCACAAGGCCGAAGAGACCCAGGCTTGGCTTCAGAAAGAGTACTACGACTTCGTTCTCTTCACTCATTGGCCCCCTCCTGAACCCGCTGGACTACTTCGTTTGGTCATATGTCGAGAACATCACCAACATGACCTCGCACAACACCAAAGTCAGCCTGATCACAGCCATCCACCGACTATTCACCGAGATCCTGCCGGCGCTTGTGGAAAAAGCATGCTCTCAGTTCTGGATCCGTATCGAGGCGGTGAGTGAGGCTGAAGGCAGCTATATTGAATAGATGTCTGCTCTACTACATAATCAAGTAGTTACATATTGACCTCCGACCCGGCCAAGCTGTCAAAATAGGAAATACACCTGTGTAAATAACAGGTGCATCCAGTCGGGGAATATCAGGATATAATCTTGACTGTCTAGGGGTTGAATTGAGTGCGAAATTGTGACGCTCGCAAGAAGAAGGTGGTCGTCAAATTATTATATAACCCTGGCGACAGGAAGTTAAAGTCAGTTGGAGATATTATGCTATATAGAGAACCAGCTCCCAGCAGAGGGGGCCCTCACGACCCCCGATTGAGCATTTGGAGTTCAGGTCAGTTGGAGATAAGATGCAGTTGAGAGAACCAGCACCCAACAGAGACTGGGCTCCAAGGCCCCCGGTTAAGCACCCCAGAGGAACAGGAAAGAAACGCTATTATGGCCTTAACAGTGGGGTCAATATGTTGCAGTTCTGTTCGGTCTCCAACTCCCACTCACTCACAACCCTTTCAATAAAGTGAGAGGTATATTTTTCTGAAGAACTGTGTCCGCTCATTTTCATTGCGTCGTTATGTTTCTGCATGCATACGTGTATGTGTAGTTGTTCATGGCTATACAACAAAGTTACCTGAATTGATTTTTCAATAAAAGTTTTAAAATAAAGCTGTAGTGTTGTTTTCTTTTGGGCGACAATTCTATCGTTCCACCCTGTATTTATAGATTCGTATCAACATAGTTATCCTATATGTATGTATGTGTACGAAAGTACATGTCTGTATGTTTTTTTGTAATTGTATCAAAAGGATATCTAAACTAATTAAGATAGTTAACATATTTTAATTGAAGACAAAATAGAAAGATGATTATTTCTCGATGATTGTCAATAGGTATTTTTTCATGTCCGTAATAAACCCTAGTTATCAGAACTAGTACGATCAGAGGTCATTAGGTCAGCATTTTTGTAAAGTTCTTTAGTTGCGCAGAAAAATCATTTTACTTTTCTGGAAGCCAAAACTGTATATTTTTTAAGTAAGGTGGTAATTAGAATTGTAGATGAAGAGCAATCCGACCAGAGTTGTCCGTTGGAATGCTCCCCAGTTCACGTTGGTAGGTGACAGATCATTTGTGAGATAGAGAAAGAATGATTACGCTGCTGGGTTGCCTCTTAAAAGAGGTCACTCTCCCGACCACTATAGTTGGTTGGTTTCTTGGGTTTTATGGCATATCAACCTTAGTAGGTTATTTAACGCCAAATCCATTTTTCTGTAAATAATCTGTTCTTTTTAAAACAATTCAGTTTAGCATAAGTACACAGTTTAATGATCATACATATTTCTATTTCAAACTATTCAAGCAGTTATATACAACAACTCAGTTAAGTGTAAATACAGTTTTAATGTCGAAAAACAGTTCTATTTCAAATAATTCCGATAAGCATAAGAACGCAGTTTAAATGTAAGTACGGTTTAATTGTCAAAAACATTTATTTCAAGCTATTCAGTTTAGCATTAGTATGTTGTTAGTTCTATTTAACACATAGATAGGGCCCTATCAAGTGCTACCACTCCGGGCCAGAGTAGACCTGGAAGCAATGGCAATAAAGGGGTACTCCACATTCCACAAAACTTCAGGACACTCGTTAGGGGGTCTTATCCCTCTGCAGAGGTGCAGTCAGTGTATTCAACAGCCCCAGCTGACTGGGCAATACACAGAGTTAAATGTCAAACAGTTTTATTTCAGATAATTCAGTTCAGCACTACTATGTAGTTCAATTGTCAAAACGGTTCTATTTTAAACAATTCAGTTGAGCATAAATACGCAGTTTAAATGTAAAAAGATCAGTATAGTGAAAGAAGCAGGTTTAGTTCTATTTAACCCATAGATAGGACCCTTATCATGTGCTACAACTACGGGCCAGAGAGGACCTTGGAGCGATGGCAATGAAGGGGTACTCCACATTCCCCAAAGCTCCAGCATTGTTGCAACCCTACCATCGGATTGTTTAGTGTCATAAATAGGACACTCGTTGCGGGGAGGTCTAACCCCTCTGCAGAGAAGCAGTCGGTGTATTCTACAGCCCCAGCCAACTGGGCAAGCCGACCACTATAGTTAGTCGTAGGAAGAATATAGACAGTAGAATTAAGAGTTGGTCTTCACACAGAATTGGACTGAAAATGTCGTCAGCCGTCCCTATCACGATATTAAGGGATCACTACCAACTTCATATTCTGAATTTTTACATGTACCCTCAACCTCAACAAACCAGGATAAAACACGTGAGAAATTGACATCTATATTTACGGCGGAGGGATTTGATACTCAGGTTCATTATGTATCTTTTTTTTAGCGGATAACAGACCCATGGCTTGCAAGGGTTTGCGCCAAACTCAGCAATGTATATACATCCTTTTGGAAAGAAGAACAAAGTGATGAGAGGGATACACATTTTAGCCGCTGAAGGAACCTTTTAAAATCATTTAGTAACTAGCGTAGAGAAATCAAAACTTCTCCAGTATCTAGAAACTAATTTTAGCTAAAACCGAACGTGTTCTACCAGATACAAAAAAGAAAATTACTTTGATAGTAACTTGTTAGAATTATGATGTTTAAACAAATTCGAGACAATGAAACTGTTAATTCCTGATTATCAACCAGCTGAAAATCGTTAACGTTGTGTAGAGCAATCTTATTAGATTTTACGAGAAACGATATTGTCCAATAGTCTACTTAGTTGTCTTTTGTATGAATGTATGTATCTTCGAAATTACATAACTATTTATGTGTTTAGTAACATCAAAACAAGTTGAGGAAGTCGAAAGATTTTACTAGCATACAAAAGAGATGTATTTTTCACGACGGTAGACAAAGGGTAGTTTTTAATGTCCGTAATAATCTCAAGTTTTTGGCGCCAGTGCAGTCCGAGGTTAGAAGACCAGGTTACCATTTTTGTAAAGTACTTTAGTTGGAAGGCTTGTTCGGCGAATCTTATTAGAGTTTATGAGAAACGGTATTGTATAATTGTCTATTTAGTTGTCTTTCCAATTTGCGTGAGACGTTTAGCTAACATAATGCATTGTACTTTTAGCTAAATCAATACTTTTATGGGGTTCTACTTCAAACGTTGACTTCAAAAGATAATTATTCAAACTGGCTGTTTCTTCTGAATGAGGTTCGTCAAAAATATTACAGGCATCTTTAAACATCTAAATCATCATTTTCTTTTTTCAGAGCCACTGCACAAATATTTTCTTTTGAATGTTTGCATAGCAGCCTTTATAAAATTCAGACTTTATGATTTGGTTTATTTAATTGTATACTTATGCTAAAATGAATTGTTTGAATTAGAACTGTTTGACTAAACTGAATAGCTTGAATTAGAAATGTTTTAACAATTAAACTGTGTACTTACATTTAAACTACGTACTTATGCTAAACTACATTGTTTGAAATGGCACTGTATTTGACATTAAAATGTACTTACGCTAAACTGAATTGTTTAATATAGAACTGTTTTGGCATTCAACTGTGTGTAAACAAAATGTATACTTATACTAAACTAAATTGGCTGAAATAGAACTGTTTTACTAAACTGAATAGCTTGAAATAGAATTGGTTTTTACAAACAGTGTAATCATGCTAAACGGAATTGTTTGAAATAGAACTGATTATTCGTTTAAAAATGGATCTGGCATTAAATACCTACAAACGTTTATATGCCATAAAACCTAAACAACCAAAAAACCAACCATGGATCCGGAGTGGACCTGGAAGCAATGGCAATGAAGGGGTACTCTGCAAAATTACATAATTAATCGACCTTCACCATCAGATTGTTTATTGTCGTATCCATAACAGTTGTTGGAGAGGTCTTATGCCTATGTAGAGATGCAGTCGGTGTATTCTGCAGCCTCAGCCAACTGGGCCACCAAACAATGTTAGAGCAATGATTCCTATAGTTAAACGTAAGTAAGTGTCCTAACTTTTGTCGCATTTTTTCACAGTTCATAAAGTGACCTATAGATTCGAATACATTTTATCTCCCACAATCTTTCGGCAATTCAAAAATGACATATAACTCTTACATACCTTTACCCGGTATATAATCTAATATTTAAAAAACCTGTGATTTCTGGTTACTTTTCATATTGTCGTGAAAATTGGACGAATTTCTCAGAGAAAAAACTAGATGAGAACTACTCAAGATTGCTGACAATTGTTTTGAAAAACCTGGAAACAATACCGTACTAAACAGTATTTTCACAACTACTTATATCCCATCTCACGAAACTTCCAAGTAAGACGAACAAGACATTCGCACTACTGCTGGTGAAATAAGGACAAGTTCATAAGCAGCAATTACTTATGGGCTCCTTCACGAGGACACGTCACAGTTATCTGATGAGAAAGGTCTGACATACAGAGCTTCTTTCCAGACACTGGGTGTCGTATAGAGGACCTACGTAGAACAGTAATGAAACC
This sequence comes from Sepioteuthis lessoniana, assembly GCA_963585895.1. Taxonomy (NCBI): domain Eukaryota; kingdom Metazoa; phylum Mollusca; class Cephalopoda; order Myopsida; family Loliginidae; genus Sepioteuthis; species Sepioteuthis lessoniana. Next base: position 100,711,794 of record OY757910.1, read on the forward strand.
AGTGCTCTTGGTATGACCTGACGATGATATCATGTTACCTTGTCCTAACCTAGACAGAGAATTTGATCATGTTTTTCATGTTCATGACGGACTTAGTTAACTATAATTTATTCATTCAAGATTAATTACCTAATGCGAGGGAAACATCCCTGAATGTTTTTAAAGATACTCTAGTTCATTTTTATTAGAGTTACCAGCCTAAAAATTTTTTTTAAATCAGTCTCATTATTCTAAATTGACATTACATTTTTATTACTATTGATTCCTTATATATTACGAAACTTACCTTAATTAAGCTTAAGAACAAACGTATAGAACCGAGTCAATGAGAAACTCACGATACATCTGAATCCATAAAACTAAGAGTCTCATAGCAATACCCCTCAAAAAATGGGGGGAAAGAAAATGATAAGGTCAAAATGAATTTTCGAGAGAAAGAAAATGTATATTCTCAAAATTTTTGTATTTCGAATGCAATTTTAATTTTCGAGAGACTTCATATTTTTCCATTACAAAGGAATCCATGGCAAGTTGTATTACAATCACAATCACCAATAGCAGGATTAGTAGAATTAGTAGTAGAGTGACTGAGTCGGCAGCCAGTGCAGCTGCTGAGGCTGTGGCGATTACAGAAAACACAGCCTTCCTACTGGTTCCAAGAAAATCGAATTAGGTGAGTGAGCTGGAGAAGGATTTAGAATTCCACTGACAGTAATTACGAGTTACAGGATCAAAACAACGACAAAACAACAAACCGACTAAGAGAGACCCAGTGGTTAATTCGTTCAACAACATGATACAAGGTACATCGTTCAAACTCCCCAAAGTTTTAGCATATTTTATCGTTTTTGACGAAATAAATTGCCTCTTTTATACAATGTTCATGCCAAGAAATTATCTTTCATTAATTTGATAAAAAAAAACAGGGATGAGTCTTTTCCTACTCAGAAAAAAACATGTATATACTCTTATGATAGATCTACATTTTACTCATATTCTCAATAAAAGCGTTTGGCATAATGGTTAGCATCTGATTTGTTTGGTTTGGTTTGGCTTAATGGCACATCAACAATTGTAGGTTATTTAATGCCAAATCTATTTTTATACATACCAAGTTCCATCTCAAATAATTCCGTTTAGAATAAGTACAATTTTTTTTTTGGTTTACACACAGTTTAATGTAAAAACAGTTCCATTTCAAACAATTCAGTTAAGCATAACTACACAGATTAGTCCTAATTGAAACATAGATAGGAACCTATCAGGTGCTACGACTCTAGACTAGAGAGAACCTGGGAGCGATGGCAGTAAAAGTGTACTCCGCATTCCCCAAAGCTCCAGCATTTTTGGAACCTCACCATCAGCTTGTTTTGTATCAAATCTATAACACTCGTTGGGGTGTGGAGTCCTACATCTCTTCTGAGATACAGTCGTTGTGTTCTGCGGCCTCAGCCGACTGGGCCAAGAATACCATCTGAGGAAATAGACATAGTTATCCAGTACAATGTAATTTTTTGAGGGGGTCACTTTTACATCTATATTCTTTAATTTTTCTGGTTTGTTTAATGGCATATCAAACTATTTACATTTTATAATGCTAAATCCATCCTTGTAAAATAACAGTTATGATACTATTTAACTCATAAATAAGGATAAGTGGGTTTATGCCTTTCTCAAGGTTATTATTCCGAAAGTGAACTTAACAACGTGGGTAGAGTTCGAACTTGCTCACGCTAATATCAAATACGAATTATAAATCCATCCCTTTTACTTTAGTTTCATGTTTTATCCTACTCTGGTGTTCACCTTTTGAGCATTTTTTTATCTAAGAAAAGTGCTTTGTAACAATTTATTTATTACACTCAAACACACACACACACACATATATATAAGCAAGATAGGGCACCTGTGGTGGTGTAACGGTTAGCAAGCTAGACTAGCAAACCTACACGAGTGAGTTCGAGTCTCATTGGGCGCCCCATTTATTCGGCCTTGTGCCACATCGAAGCAACGAGCTTCGTAAATTACTATATATAAGCAAGATATGATTAGCATAAAAACAAGGAAAATATATCTGGGTAACCTGTTCCCAATCTTTAGTTGAATTAATGCTTATTACGTCCTGAAAAGTTGCTCACAAATGCATTGACAAATATATATATATATATATATATATATATATATATATATATATATATATTTAATATATATATATGGTGGGGTATAATTAACCACTATGCCCAAGCTGAATGTGATATAAGGTCAATTTTTAAGCGGAGTTTAACAAGTTTGAATTAATTTTTTTTTTATTTCTCGGTTGATTTAAAAGGCAATCAGCGCTCTATTAAATGATTATAACCCCATCAAGGAATTGAATACCAGTTGCTTAAAACGACAAGCATTACGGCCCGATAAGTCCTGGCAGCAACACCCCACAAGACACCAACTGTACGGCCACCTGCCCCCTATCACGAAAACTATTCAAGTTAGGCGAACCAGACATGCAGGACATTGCTGGAGAAGCAGAGATGAACTCATAAGAGATGTACTCTTATGGATCCCCCACACACGGCCGCGCAAAAGCAGGACGACCAGCACGAACGTACATTCAGCAGCTATGTGAGGATACAGGTTGTTGTCCTGAAGACCTGCCTAGGGCGATGAACGATAGGGAGGAGTGGCGAGAGAGGGTCAGGGATATCCGTGCTGCCAGCACGATATGATGATGATGATGATATATATATATAGTATTAGACAAAAACAATCCAGACAGCTGACATCAAGATTTGCTCAATTCCAACATTGAATTGTAATGTTGCAATGTTATGTCGCTTTGCTGTTTTAACATTTTCGTATCTTCAAAGCAAGTGCTGTTTTTTTCTTACGATCATCACCAACTTTTAGACGATAATTTTGATTTTTCTAATAATCTTTAATGATAATCTCAATTGATGAATAATTCAGATACAATTACCTTATAATTTCGGAAGTGACGGTACACTATCATTTTGTACCACACTTCAACGTTGTTGAAACTCATAGAACAGCTTACAACCAATTAGCGAAGGATTAATCACAAATTACTTAATCAAATCAAGACAAAGCTGTCTAAGAATTTTCTCTTTTTTTGTCGAATTTCTTTTAGCACTATCTAAAGTTACTTTGACAACAATAACCAAAATCACTTCCTATGCGTATCTCAGGCATTGAAGTTGCATTGAAATAAGTAGTATCAACAAAAATTTTCATTTTGTTTCCACTGTCTGATTTTTTGGGGGGCAGTATTATATATTCCTATTTACATATATATGGGGTGAGTACTTGCGGTGGGGGCGAGCGTGCGTCGATGGTTGCATGTGTGCCGTAATATTAACAAATTAGCACATCTCAGAGAAATATTCGTAACATAAATATACTTTAAAATACTACAGAGAATAATTTAATTGCGAGTCTAGTTTAAAAAACAATGATCAATTTGTGAGGGTCTACGTTTCAGTCAAACGTCAAATTCTGGATAGAGCGATGGTAGATATAATCTACGAACTAAAATTTAAATTGCCCCCACAGTTATCATCAGGGAATTTCTCTAATCACAAACTCAATGGGTTTGCGGCAATATATATATATATATATATATATATATATATATATATATATATATATGATTTAATGAAGTATGTATGTTATTTTGGATAGAATACACAGAATCATTACACTGTTGATTTAAAAATAAATATCACTGCCGGTATAGATTTAATCGGAAATAATAACTATTTCTAATTCTACAATAAAAATTGCATCCAAACCCTAGTAATAGCTGTGGGAACAAATATGACTCAAAAGTATGCCGCCTTAAACTTAGCATACAAAGAGGAAAATCTATATGAAGATATAGGATAAAATACTGTAGCAGTATCAAACAGAATTTATTAGATCGTCGAGAAGATATCTGGATGAGTGTTCCATAATTGCGAAATGCTCAAGGGGGACCAATAACGATTTACATCACATACTCCCAAACCTACACTCGAAAATAAATTTGATGATAGAACACAAATTGAAAGAACTAAACATTTTCGGCATTCTCATTACAAATCAAAAAGGCAAAATTAACAGATATTTACCACAAGCCCCCATACACCCAACTTGACCCCTATTTTAAGAGTCATCAAACAAAAAATGTATAAATTGCATCCTTTACATCGTAACACTTAGAAAATGCATCATAGTCACTAACACATATCTCCAACAAACTTGCCTAGAAAAAAATTTCGAAACTCAGGGGGGTTATCCCACAAATAATAAATAAGAGATTCCAATTTGCAGAAAAAACACTTTTATAAGAACTATTCATCCACAAAAAATATAACATCAAACAAGCCATAGCATATATCTCTATGTTCAACAAAAATAACTCAGAAGTATTCATAGAAATATCAAAAAATATAGATGAACTTAAAAACAATCATAGAATAAAAAAAAATAATAGACACAATAAAATCATTAAAAGCAAATTACATAAAAGCATTAAAATAGACTCACCTAAATTTAAGAAACACACAATGCATGGATTCTTAAAATGCTAAGATAAAAATGGGAAATATGAAATATAATTATTTATGGTAAATACGATAACTTCAAAAAACATTTATAATGAACAGAAATTTAATCTGCAAGTCAAAAATTTTAGTCTACATAATGAAATCTACTACCTGCTGTGCGATATACACTGGCTGCAATCAAGCACTTAGTAAAAGAGTATCTTTACATAAAAGTATCATCAAATTACCAGAAAATGGACAATTTTATGGATCAAAATACCTCTATGATTGCAGCAAAAAAGACATTAAAAATGCACCTGTACGAGAAAGAAAACTATAAATTACTCAAAAAAAGGTGGAACCAACATTAAAAAGTGACTCACAACACGTGCACTCACATTAACACACATATTTATTCAGAAACAAATATATATACACAGAGAATTGCTTAAAATTGATCTACGAGTGGTGACAAATACGTTTTCACACACATTAAAACCACTAAATATCTTCCATAAAATATATATGCTAATGTATACATAATTGTAAATGTGTGTGCATGCACAGAGAGAGATAGATAGATAGATAGAGAGAGAGGGGGTTGGGGAAAGTCGAAAAGCAACACATCATCCCTTAAAATATATGTGCAGTGTTATGAATGTGTACATGAATATATGTGATTGCATGCGTGCGTATGAGCGCGCGCGCACACACACACAAATATATACATATATGTTTTTGCAGACAATAATCTCCAATAAGATATTTAATGTCAACAATCTAGAATTAAATAGAATTTTAAAAATATATCAAGTGTATATATGCATGAATGTACTTACATATTTTTATGTGTACACACATACAGAGAAATCATACTTATATTTTAAAAAGAATCATTTATGTACATTGACTTATTTACAAGGAAAATCTGCAGAAACCAGAAGTCTTCACAGACAAGTTACTCTAATAAGACATTCCCAGATACAAAGTGTAGAATTAAAAAAGCTCACATCCTTTCAAAACAATAATCACGATGAAAAGAAAATCAGCTGAAACTTATCTTAGCCATTCAGAATCTGCTGAAAAAGACGTTAAGTCAGAAACACGCTTAAAACACAGATAATAAAAAATAAACTAAGTACCAAAATTGAAATTATTTGCGGACACGTTCAGTCGAATGTATATATATATATATTGTACATTACTATTGCCAGGTCGGCTGGGGCTGTAGAATAAACCGTCTGCTCCTCTGTAGACCCCCGCTCAATGAATGTTCTGGACATGACACTTAACAATATGATGTTGAGGTTCCAAATATGCAGGAGCTTTGGGGAATGCGGAGTACCACTTCATTGCCATTGCTCCCAGGTCCACTCTGGTCCGGAATGATGGCATCTGATAGGGCCCTATCTATGGGTTAAATAGAACAAACTGCATACTTGTGCTAAACTGAATTGTTTGAATTAGAAGTGTTTGACTAAACTGAATAGCTAGAAATAGCAATGTTTTTGACAATTAAACTCTAGTTACATTTAAACTTCGTGCTTATGCAAAACTGATTTGTTTAAAATGGAACTATTTTTGACATTGAAATTTTACTCACGCAAAACTGAATTGTTATATAGAACGGTTTTTGAAATGTAACTATGTGTTACCAAAATATCTACTTATACTAAACTAAATTAGCTGAATTCGTACTGTTTGAATAAACTGAATAACTTGAAATAAAAATGTTTTAGATATATAAACTGTGTACTCATACTAAACTGAATTTTTTGAAATAGAACTGACTATTGGCATAAAAATTGATTTTGCGTTAAATAACCAACAAAGGTTGATATGCCATAAAACAAAACCAACCAACCAACCAACCAATGTACATTACTAACCCAATGATTGATTGATTGATTCATTCATTCATTTTAACTGCATATCAAATAGGTTTATTTCATAACTAGGAGACAGGAAATAATCATCATCCTGAGATTACATTTTTGTGTAGTTGTTTCCAAGAGTTTTTTTTTCACTTTCGAATATGAATGATTTTGAAGCGATTTTATTTAGTCCATAATCGGGAAACTAAACACATACTCCTCCTCCTCCTCCCTTCAAGCTACAACTACTACAACTATAACAACTACTAATACTACTACTAATAATAATAATATGCACAACCCAATATCTGTCCTGGATAATGACATACATAATGAGAATGAGACTCCTCTGGGACTTTGACATACAAACAGATCATCTAATTTCGACCAGACGTCCAGACCTAATAATTATGAACACCAACAACCAAAAATAACAAACAAAAGAGAACGGCCAGAATTCTGGACTTTGCAGTTCCAGCTGACCACAGAATAAAAATGAATGAAAGCGAACAAACGGATACCTTGACGTCACAAGAGAATTGAGAAAAACTGTGGAATATGAAAGAAACGGTTATACCACTTATAATTGATGGTATTCATACAGTCACCAACGGATTAATACGTGGACCTGGAAGACTAAAAAAGAAAAGGACGAGTAAAGACCCTCCAACCCACTACATTATTGAAATCGGTCAGAAAACCGAGACGAGTCTTGGAGACTTGAGGAGACTTGCTGTTACTCAAACTCCAGTGAAAGACCAACAGCTAACGCTGAAGAAGTAGTAAATAATAATAATAACAACAACAGTAATAATAATAATAATAATAATAATAATAATAAAGAACTTGCAAAATGTCGACTTTGCTGTCCCGGCTGACCACAGAATAAAACTGAAAGAATTTGAAAAGAAGGATAAGTATCTTGACTTTGCTAGTTGAAAAAAACCCCCCCAAAAACTATGGAACATGCAGGTGACAATTATACCAAGTGTAATTGGTGCGTTTGGAATAGTAACTAAAGGATTACTAAAGGGACTGGAGGAATTGGAAGTTGGCTGACGAGTGGAGACCATCCAAACTACTACATTATTGAGAACAGCCAGAATACTGAGAAGAGTCCTGGAGACTTGAGGAGACTTGCTGTCACTCAGACTCCAGTGAAAAACCATCCGCTAACGCTGAGGTCAAAAACTCTAATGAGTAAATAATAATAATAATAATAATAATAATAGAGAAGATATAGTGGATACGTATTATAAAAGAAAAAACAAACTTTCGTATTGACATGTCAGTGCTAATAGCTAACAGCAGAAAAGTGAAGAAATACAAATAAGCAAATAAGACTCACTGGAAATAGAAATTGAAAAAAATTGATGCATAAAACAAGCTAGCCCAGCCGGCCGGTGCTGTAGAATACATCCAATGGAAAAGACACCCCACCACAACGAGAGTCCCAGATATGACAAAAACATCCGATAGCGAAGTTCTACTCTTGGAGATTTGTAGAATGCGGAGTACACCTCCATTGCCATTGCTCCTTGGTACTGTAGAACATGAAGGGGTGGCACCTGATAGGATCCAATATATTGGTCAAATAGAACAATCTATGTGCTATCAAATGACTAATATTAAATTTTGACTGTGTGCAAAAAAGAGCTCAGGCTCGTTTAAGAATGTTATCTACTAAATGTGTTTACATATCCTATATATATATAATCAACATAAATTTTTAAACACGATTTGGCATTAAATAACCAACAATGGTTGATATGCCATTAAGCCCAACTAAACCAAACCTTAAAAGAATCACAATGTCGGTAATATTTTGAGCCCTTGGTATGATAAAGAAAGGGATACATAAACACATTTTTAAAAAAAATCAGGGAAGCAGGGCCTATAGGAAATACAAAAATACTCTATGAAGAACTGCTTATCAACTTAAGAAAGTAGTATCAATATGAATGAAAAGAGGTACCCACAAAACAACTGGAATATTTAGAATCCCTGCTTTCCCTCACGCTAGGTCTTGAGTGAAGACCCGCTGAAGGATTGTTTATAAGAAACCTAAAGTGAAACTGAAAAATGATTAATAATAGCTAGTTGACGGAGATGAAACCATCAATTCCATTATAAGCCAATGCAGCAAACTGGTCAGACTGAACTTGAGAGTAATGTCCTTGAAGGGCTACTACCACACTTCTCTCTGATCAAGAAGTGTAGCCTCACAACTGAATTCAGTATAGTGACACAAAAGAGACAGTTCTTTTTCCGTGTGGAAGGGCTTACTCCGCTGCAGGATATACTGGCTATCATCGTAGGAAATGGGCATGGCGACTCGAGTTCAAATCCTGGTGGATTCTGTTTGCATTTTACATAGCTTTAATACCCTTGGAGAAGATTCGACTCCAACTATTCTCCCTCCAGCTAAGAGTAAAAAAGTAAGGTAGACTGCGCTCTTTAGTTTGGTATTGCAATCGGTTGAAGAGAAGAAAATCTTTAATTCAAATCTGTCAAACTCCGCTTGATATATATATATATATATATATATATATATATATATATATATATATATATATATATATATGTGTGTGTGTGTGTGTGTGTGTGTGTGTGTGTGGAAGTAAATAATGGATTGTAATCCGACAGTTTGTAAAGAAAAATTGATATCAAGGTAATCCAAGTAGAAGGAGAGATTTTTTGAGAAACAAAGTCGACAATATTGCGTTTCGGTTCTACTGAACTATCATCAGGACAAAGAAGGATTATGTTAATGATGTTAAGTTAACGATGGATGTGTAAAATATATATAAAAAGGTAGGAAAATTTGTATAACAAGAAAAAGATGGCTGTTTATTACAAGAAAAAGTTGGCTGCTTGATAAATGAATCTGCGTTTGTTACTTTAGTGTACGTCACCTGACCTATTAGAAATATTGTGCAGAATCCACATTCCGTACGTTCATCGAGAAAGACTTTAAATCATTCATTGTTTTCGACGAATTTAAAATCCTATAAGAATTTTTTTTTTTCAAATGTATATGCCTCGGAAAATCCCAAAACACGAATACACAGACCAACGTAATCCAGGAAAACGCTCGGATGGACGAAGGACGTTGGACATACCGGTAGGTATGATTTTTTTCTTGTATATAGTTGGTTATAAGAGTCTTCCTGTTTTTTGAGTAGGTCTTTACATCTTGTTGCTCGATGGGACAGAATGGAGGAAAATAATGGATTGTAATCCGACAGTTTGTAAAGAGAAATTGATAACAAAGTAATCCAAGTAGAAAGAGAGATTTTTTTTTGAGAAACGAAGTCGACACGATAGCATTTCGGTTCTACTGAACCACCATTAGGGCTATGAGGGGTTAATCAATGATGTTAAGTTAACGATGGATGTGTTAAAAGTGTTATATATATATATATATATATATATATATATATATATAATCCAGGTCAGAGTCTATCTAACTGTAAAAGGGTGCTCCGGATTTCTCAAAACAACAGGACTGGTGTCTCACTTTCTGATAGATTGCAGTCATATTCAGGAGACCCGTTGAGGGCATATTACCCCATTGCAGAGATCCAGTCAGTATATTCTACCGCCTCAGCTAGCTGGCCTCCTAAACTGCCTATAATAGAAGTCCTCGGATGTGGTATTGTACTCTTTCATTGTCCTTATTCCCATATTTCCTCTGACTGGAGTAGTATGTCTTTCAGTCTTATATATTGGTCAGATATCATAGTTTGGGACAATCGTTTACTTGTTTAAAATAATTGTAAAGATATGGTTTTCAATTGTATATAATTAATGATCATAATTGTTAAACTAACTTCAGCATAGAATGATCCATATATATATATATATATATATAGTATTTCATATAAGTCACTTTCATTTGATCGCTTGAATTTGTGTGTTAAAAACAAGAGACACTGCATGAAAGACCAGAGTTCATTATATTCAATAGGAAATGGAATGTTATGTTTATAAAAAAGAGAAATCATTTTTTAGATCATAATTATCATATGAGAAAGAAGTGTGTTTTTTTTTTCAATCTTTAAACTCGTGTTGTAAGCCTTGTCGATGAGGCCATAATAAAGGATAAAAGAATGAAGGTACTAATTATGGTTTAGGAGTGCACACAGATAAATATAACTCTTACGGTAGAATTGCTTCAAAAGAAAAGACATCAAAAGAAAACGAGACATGCAACAACACATATTAATATATAAGTTGGGTGCTTCGAAAAGCCTACTCGTAGACAACTTAGACTTCATGACATTAATGTATTTGAAAAAAAGAAAATGTCTAAATTGAGAGACTGAAACGATAACACTGACAGCAGAAAAAACAATTTGATTAGGGTTTTACGCATATAAAATCGAACCTTCAGTCATAATCAGAAAATATCAACCTGCCACAGAAATAGCATTAACACATTTGAATGATCAAAGTAAATTTCAGTAAATTACAAACATTTGTTTGCAATACGCCAACTTGGAAGCGAGTAACAGTTATCGATTCATCATATATGGAAACGTTATAAACAAGCTGTTCATATGCAGCAGCAACTACAACGAATGAAACTAATGAAAAAAAAAAAAAGATGGATCTGAAATTGGAGCTACACTTGAATTAATAATAGCTGCATTAGTGTGAGGACAGACCATAAACAAATGTTGTTAATTTGATTGATATGTCGATGTTAATTTGTATCATATCCAGGTAATAATTTGAAAAAAAGAAGCAAAGTTTCATGAAGAAGCAGGTACTTTAATCTAATTGATATCCATCAGAGCTCCATTCTGCTTGCAAAGCATAGAATAGGCTGACTGTGTCCACCACATAAAGGACACCTCTAAAAATTAGTGTTGAGGAAATGACACTAAATTGCAGATATTTGTTGGTTTGGCATTATGACATATCGTCCTTTGCAGTGTAATTAAGGTCAGATTCTGTATACATTAAAGTAAATTTCACGACCGTAGTCAAGGGCGACTAGAAAACTACCTTTTAATAGTTACCACACTGAGGTGTAGGGTATCGTGCTACTGCTTTGCCTGGATTTCTTCACTTTACCCTTGTTCCCTACCTTATAATGCTGAGTGTTACGCAAGGAGATATCAAGTACCATTTTTTTTGAGTCTTTGGTATAACTCGACCTGGAACTGAACCTCAGTCTGCCGGGAGATTGGCGAACGCTCTACCCACTAGATCAATATCGAAGGATTGGTTTCATAGTATGTCACCAGCATGACGTATAGTTAAGCGGGTTTCGATCCGGGTTATAAGCGTCCTGCGTATCTAGTCACACGGAAGACCTTTGATACAACGAAACAGCCTGTATGTGAAGGACTATATATATATATATATATATATACCAATCACGTGTCCTTATTCTTTCTTTGGACCTACAACAACCATCTTTATATATATATATATATATATATATGTAGAACAAATGGTCTGTAAGTAACATTTTTAACGGCCCAGAGCCCATTTGTTTTTACAAGGTCATATGTATTCCATGTTCAAAGTATTGCTATATTACTAATTAAATTTAACATCGGTCATGTGTTTACTCACTGTTAAATGGTTTCAAGTATCGTAAATGATAGAAAGATTATATTTGGCTCATTGATTGGACCCTAATAAGTACCGCCAATTCAGGTCAGAGTGTACCTGGTAATAATGGCTGTAAAAGAGTACTCCAGATTTCTCAAAACAACAGGACTGGTGTCTCATGGTCTGATGGTTTGCAGTCATATCTAGGAGACTCGTTGAGGACATGTTACCTTTTTACAGAGATGCAGTCGGAACATTCTACCGCCTCAGCTAGCTGGCCTCCTAAACTGCACATAATAGAAGTCTTCAGATCTTCAGATTTAAATGTGGTATTGTACTCTTTCATTGTCGTTATTCCCATATTTCCTCTGACCGGAGTAGTATGTCTTTAGGTCTTATCTATAGGTCAAATATCATAGGTTTTGACAATCGTTTACTTTTTTAAAATAATTGTAAAGATATGGTTTTCTATCGTATATAATTAATGATCATAACTGTTAAACTAACTTCAGCAAAGAATGATCCATCAAGTCTGGCATGCAATAGAATCAACCAACAACCGAGCCAATTAGTCTGACAGAAAATAATTATCGAAGAAGAACATTTGTTTCAACCAGAAACAAACCTTATTTTCGTTACTGCGTGCACGAATATACATAATAGCATGATCCAATGGTCCAATCGGTTAGGGCAGCAGAATGCACCGACTGCATCTGTTCAGAGGAATAAGACTCCCTTAACGAGTGCCCTGGATATGACACTAAGTAATCTGTCGGTCAGGCTTCTCTAATGAGGGAGCTTTGGGGAATTCGGAATTTGGTGTTTAGATGTGAAGGTCCAGTCCTGAAGTTGTTGTGAGTGTGAATTCACGTCTCTCTTTCTAATTATTCCCAGGTCCATTCAAACTGGGAATAATAGTATCTGTTATAGTCACAACTATTGAACAATTAGTTCTATTCGAAAATTATTTGTATTTGATAATGTTTCAAAACATAATTATGTGCGAAGTATGCATCTAAATATTCACCCTCCGGCTATCCGTAAATATTAGGGTAAACTTGGCTCTTTAACATACATAGCAACCAGCTTAAGAGAAGGAAAAATATGAATTCAAACCTTTTAAATTCCACTTTAAAATGTGTTTCTCATCCTGCTCATGCAAAGAGATTAGATATATATTTTGAAAGGTTTGCTCACCTAAACGTCTGATGAGCTTGATATATTATTTCTCTAAAACTGAGGCAAGAAAGGTTAGATTCATGCCTTCGCACAACATTATAGCGAAGAAAAATACAGACACCCTGTTTTGGAGGAAAACGTTCTCTCTTCAAAATTTAGAACCCCATCTTTGAATTATTCAACAATCTTTTTCGGTGGTATGGCTGATTGGAAATGTAATCTCAAACTGATACCTGAGTTTAATGATTTAATTTCAATTGTGGTCAGGCTAGAAAGAGTCGAGCTAATATGTAACCTGTCAGGAGTTTAAAAAGTTGAAAAAGTGATCCCCTTGTGACAGACGGGAAGGTCTTTTGATGTTTACCAGCAAGTATGGGATGAGGATATGGTCGATGTGGCCCGGGTGAAGGAGGCACTTAAACTCTGCGAAGCATATTAGCAGTTTTCAAGATAAATTCTGTCCCTCTACGAAACGGTTGATGAATTCTATGCAGCGTTATAGAAACTTGCCAGTCTGTTCAGAGGAATACATGGAAGAACAATGACGTATGCATTTATGGCTGGGCTGCCCGTCCGCACAGAAGAGCTTTTACGGGCATCTGCTGAAGTTGACCTCATACCTGCATAACGTATGCTAGTCCAAGCAAGTGTCATTATCAATAATGAAAAAGTTGCTGCCATAGCCGTCTGACCAGCCACAGTAAAAGTGCGCCCACTAAAATCTGTTGAAGGCTCACTGTACTGTTTCAACTGTCCAGGACCCAATCATCAGGCCAGGTACTCTCTGTTTGAATGACCTCAGCAGCGCGGCAAGCCACATGTCCAATGTTACGAGTGCCAGGAGGAGGGCCTCACCGCGTCGAAGTGTCTGGGAAACGGAAAAGATGCAGGAAGTGATCGCCACCTTCGCTTCATGTAATGCACTAACTAGCCTGCGAATGATGCGTGTTGGCTTCAACGGAGTGATGTGTACTTCATTGCTCGATTCAGGATGCACCTTCTCCCTTAGGAAATATTCAGTGTGAGGCTCGTAGGATAGACGGAACTGTGGCTTGCAGAAGAGTTTGCAATGTCACACTGCAAGTGGGGGATAGGATCCCCGTGGTAGTTGAAATGTTAGCCATAGATTGCGACCTATTAGGGTTTGATCCTTTGATTGGATTGGATGTCATACGCCAACTGGGTGGTGTCCATATTAATGAGCGTGGTGAATCCAACTTTCCCATCAAAGTGCCCAGAATCAGTGCTGCCGTTGTAGTGAAAATTAAAGAATCAGACTTCGAGGTGGAATATGACCCAACTAAGAAAACACGGATAGCAAACTGGAAGTGGTCGGATGACCTGCCACTAGAACGCTAAATTAATCGGACGTCTGAATACACCGTGCCTAAACACATCCGACAGGAGTACGACCGCGAGTTACATACCTGGATTAGTATTGGATAGTTAATAACGTACCCAGAGTAGGAACTCGGTCCCCCTAGAAGTCTAATGCCACTGATGGGTAGATTTCAGAAGAACAAAGGAAATATGCGACCCGAAATGGACTATAACGAGTTGAACGACCACATGAATGCAAAAACTGCACGTGCCAATATATGCTCTCAAAGACTGAGAGACTGACGTAGGGATGGATGCGATGAGTTAGTATTGAACCTAAGCTTATCTCTAAGTGTATGTGACCGTTCTTTGTGGCCGTTCCAGTTTGTGCTTATTAAAGGGTGAAAGCTCTGCCTTACTCGCATAGGATTTGCGCTTGACGTAGCACCATCCATTATGCTGTCGATCGTTGAGGCTGTGCAATCTAAAGATGAGACTATTCAGCTGGTGACGTTCGCATATATTGAAGATGTGTATGTTATGTCAAAAACAGCGTGGCGCCCACAGAGTGAGTGAGGCGGCATTTATCTTGGTTCGGGCTCGACAGCAAGGACCTGCAGCACATCGAGGGCGGCGCATGAATGCTAGGATTGGAAGTCTGGGGAAGTATGGCACTTTGCAGTGAACGCGAGGGGATAAAATTCTAAATGTCCTAGAGATTGTGACACATCGTGTCGTTTTCTCTCTGTGCAGGAGATTGATTGGACACTTGCCAGCGAGTGGGTGCCTTCGGGCATCGGTGGCAATAATAAAGAGAATATTCTGTTACGACATAGTTCAAGGGTTCAAGAGACGATAACCATAGCGAAGTAGAGATATCCTTCGCAGGGCCAATGCCGCGTGAACGGACAGTATGTCAATGTATGGGTTGACGCAAGTTCCCAGGTGACCGGCGTATTCCTGGAACGTGATGAAGTTACATTAGAGGATACGTGCTGGTTGCGACCAATGAATGACGCTCAGCATATAAACCAAAGAGAACTTGATGCAGAACTGAAAGGCATTAATGTGGCTTTGCAGTAGCAGACCAAGGTTGTGCATCTGAAAACAGACTGAGCGTTTATCGCTGGCTGTTGGAAACACTAACGAGACAGGCCCGATTACGCACAAAACTTGCAAGTGAGATGCTACTCCGGTGGAAAATGGAAATTATAAAACTATTGGTGGAAGAATATGGACTGTCCATAGACATTACTTTCGTCCTGTCGGTCCAAAAAATGGTAGACCCCATGCTGCGAGTAACAGAGAGACGGCTGGAGATGATGAAGAGTGCAACGAAACCGGCAACTCTCACTTGTGCCACGATGGTGGATGGGATGACAAGCGGCCAGTTTCTTGAACTAATTAAAAGTTGAGAACACATAGGCATCTGACGAACAATGTACTTCACTCGGCGGGTCTGCCCATCAATCGCCAAGGTGGTTGTGAGGTCAGCAATTCAGATATGTGAAGAGTGTCAGACAGTTGACCCGGTCTCGGTTCACTGGACAAAGGGGGAAGTGGCAGTCAAAAACATTTGGCGGAGATTGTTAATGGACATTACCAACTACAACAACAATCACTTCCTAACAGTCACAGACTGCGGCCCAACACTTTTTTTTTTGTATCTGACAGCTGTTGTCACAGAAGGATTATGGGAATATCATTCGGTTACTTGAATCAATATTTTTGGAACGTGGCCCATCACAGGAATTATTAACGGATAACGACATTGCATTTTCCAGCGGCAATTTCAGGGAGTTTTCAGCCAGCTAAGGAGTGGACCTGCAATTTCCGTGTGCCTATGTGCCGACAGGCAACGTCATCGCAGAGCAGTGCTACCGCAGGGTTCAACAGATTGTAGCCTGGATCGGGTGTTCTATTCAGGAAGCCGTGTACTGGTTCAACGTGGCTTCTAAAGATGATGTATCATCGTTGACTGCACTCGCCAACGGGATCTACATATATGAGGTCAGGATAAAAGGGGTAGACCCAGTATCAACTTCAAAGCTTTCAACACAAAACAAATATCATTTGGAAGACCTTTTATGGATTAAACCACCCCATTACATATGTGCTTCTGAATTCCAAGAAGGACAAGTAACGGAAGTCATCAGCCCGCAATCTGTTTTTGTCAACAGGGTTCCACGTAATATCAAGGATCTACTGATGACGTGAATCGTCATGTGACACGGGATATATCATATTGCCGGGCCGGCAAACGGAGCTGGACGATGAGACAACACAACAATCCCAGCAACAAAGCACACACCGGAGATAGCCACGGTGACCATGCCTGTGTTGTGATCAAGGATCAATAGATGTGACGAAAGTTTAACCAAACAAAACAAATCAAGAAAACACTGGCTTCCTTGAGCGTACTTACCCTTCAACGGACTGTTGTGAAAAAGGGAAATTCGCTTATCCAGCAGCCATTTATTCAGTAATAGCAAAGTCTCGTGATTTCTCAGGAGTGGGTAAGTAGGGAAAAAATAAAGGAGGAAAAGACAAGCTACCGTTTGAGATGGAATCTACGGTTGACAGTGAATGTTACGAGAGAATTGGGAAATTACTACGTTGACGGTGTTTTGGAGGAAAACCTTGTCTGCAAAAGTTAGTACCCGTCTTTGAATTCTTTAACAGAGTCACGTCCAACTTTTGATATCAGGTAGTCAGGTCGTTTACCTAAAGCAATAACCGTTACGCTAGAAACATGACATGAAATCATGTAGTCTCCCTATAAAAGAAACAATGTATAAACACTATTTCGAGCGCTTTAATATGCAAACTGTGTGGTTTAGACTAAGAAACATATCAATATGCCATTAGACTTAGAAACAGATCAATATGCCATCAGACTATGAAAAAGATTAATATGCGATTAGACTATAAAACAGATCAATATGCCATTAGAGTTAGAAACCGATCAATATGCCATTAGACTACAGAATCGATCTATATGCCATTAGACTAAGAAACCGACGAATGTGCCATTAGACTAAGAAACCGATGAAAATGCCTTTAAACTAAGAAACCGATCAATATGCCATTAGACTAAGAAACGGACGAATACGCCATTAGATTAAGAAACTAATGAATATGCCATTAGACTAAAAAAACGTTGAATATGCCATTAGACCAAGAAACCGACTAATATACTATTAGACTAAGAAAACAAAGCAAACAAACCTGATCGATGAAATCGATGAGTTTACTCAACATTATTGATGGCATTATCGATGTCATTATCAAACAAATCAATGAGTGTCTTCATCTTAATTGTTAATATTATCCCATTTCGCGAGTTGTACAGTTTGGTCTTTTTACAATGATTGTTGAAATAGTTTATCTTTTGTTAATTTCGAAACGATCATTTCTTTGAACCTAGAGGGAGAGATTATTCATCCACATTTTATTTGTCTCAGGTGATGCTCTTAGGGTGAAGGAAAACTGATTCAATAACAACTCGATTTTTGAACTAAACTGAAGATGCTGCGTGACTTAGACTACCACGAACTGTTGGGGTTATTGAATACACAGGCTGCTTCTCCGGAGAAAGTTAAGAACTCCCCAACGAGTGTCCTGTTTATAACACTAAACAATCTGATGGGGAGTCTCCTCTAATGCTGGAACTTTGGGGAATGGGAAGTACCTCTTCATTGAGATCGCTCCCTGGTCCACTCTAACGAGAGTGGAGTACCTATGCTGTGTGTAGACCAATGACTGATGTTTAATAGAATTGTAAGAGATACATAACCTAGTTGAAACTATTTAAATTTGTTGGCTTAGGCTAAATTGAATTGTTTCAAATAGAACTGTTGGATTATTTAACTATGTGTAAAAATGATTGATGTTTAATTGAATTGTTAGTGATACATACCAATACTTAGAACTATTTAACTTTGTCGACTTATATTTACAAATCATATATGTCAAATAATATGAATAAACTGGCATTAAATAACCTACAATTGTTGATATCCATAAAACCAAAAAAAAAAAAAAAAACAAGTTCAAACTACTAACAACGAAGCTTCGAACATGAGTCATTGTCTTTACATCCCATAATTCGTGCTTACACTAAACGAGTGAAAAGTAACCCATCTATGGAGACGAAGCCTGTTGGTGAAGACGAAGAAAGATTTTATTCTTGGCTGATATACAGATATTGTAGTTAGCTGACATTGTATATGGCTGTAAAACGCTATCACATATGGTGGTCATGTCTTTGTTTGGGCTGCTGCTGCTTTTTGCTAGACATTTGGTATCTTTCGGATGTCACTGCATCTGCTTAGTTACCGTTTGTTATTTCATCGAATCGTCATCTCTTCCAAGTCACTACTGTTTCTTAGTGATCGTTTACCATCTTTTTAGAGGCTGCTACCAACATCCATTTCTTTCTGAGACCTAGGAAAAGTCATACCACTCAGTCAGACAGGCTCATATCGGATCAGGTCAGCTCAGAAAATGACTTGCTTGAAAAGTGCTTAACAGTTGCTGATTGATCAGGAAAAATTTGATTATCCTTTAAATTTTTCTTCCTGTTCCTCACGAAAGTTAGTGCATGAAAATGGACACATTAGTGATAGTTGTCAAAGTTAAGACTTCCAGTTGGGTTATTAAAAGAAGTTTCTAAATGTGACAAGGGTTAATAGAAATCGTCTTTCAAGTGTATTTCCCCAATATTTATGTAAATGATAGGTTTTCAATACCTAGTTAAGTGATCATAGATTAAAATGCTCGCTAAATCCTATATTTCTATGACAGGTTTTTTTTTCAGAAAAGTTTAATGACATAACTTGAATATGGATATCAGTAAACACCTATCAGAGTCAAATCAAATTTAATATTGAATGATAATATTTGCTATTTAATCATTTTCTCCATTAAGAAAAAATAATAGTTTAACGACGTATATATTTTTTACTTATTGACATAATGGCTTAAATGTTCGCCCATGGCCACGGATACTAGGGTTAAATCCCAGGTTGACTCATACCTAAGACTCAAAAACGGAACTTGATGCCTCCTGTTTTGATACTCATCATTATAAGATATGGATCAAGGGTAAGTGGTGCAATATAGGGAAAGGAGTAGGGCCCTCTATTACTCCTTGGAGTTGTTATTATTGAAAGAGGAGCCTTTTGAGTCGACCTCGACTACGGTTGGCCAACTGAACTTAACTTGCATAGAAAATTGGGGAGTTTTCATCGTTCCGGGATGCTTGATATAATAATACTGTGATTTAAACGACATCTAAGTTAGATCATTTTATGAGGACATATTTTGTAGTTATGTGTACAAGGTGATATTTCCACACTAGACGGAACCGCTCTGAAACTGGTAGACAAATTCACCTACCTAGGAAGCAGTGTCTCATCAACAGAAAAAGACGTCGACACGTGGTTAACGAAGGCATGGACAGCTATCGATAAGCTATCGATCATATGGAAATCAGACGTGACAGATAAAATGAAACGCAGTTTCTTCCAGGCTGCGGTCGTGTTGATACTGCTGTATGGATGCACTACTTGGACGCTAACAAAACGGCTGGAGAAGAAGCTAGAAGGCAATTACACAAGAATGTTGCGAGCAATATTGGATAAGTCCTGGCAGCAACACCCCATAAAGCACTAACTATACGGCCACCTGCCTCCCATCACGAAAAACATCCAAGTTAGACAAACCAGACATGCAGGACACTGCTGGAGAAGGAGAGACGAGCTCATAAGTGATGTAATCCTATGGACCCCTACATATGGCCGAGCAAGGGCAGGACGATCAGCTCGACATACATACAGCAGCTATGTGAGGATACGGGATGTAGTCCTGAGAACCTGCCAGAGGCGATGAACGATAGGGAGAAGTGGCGAGAGAGGGTCAAGGATACCCTTGCTAGCGGCACGACACGATGATGATGATTTGATGCATATTTGATCTATGTATATCTATTAGTCAGGACAAAAAAATTATCTATATAAATCAAGTAGGCATAATAAAAACATAGTGTTACATTATCTCTGCATTGCAAAGTAAAAGAAGATCTCTTATTAACGAAGTACGAATTTATCCAACCCCTCCGACACGAAAAGAGTTTGATATAAGATCATTTTAAGGGGTGAAGTGCTCGTTTTACTTCATGCAGACTGGTTAACGAACCAAAGTTAAAGAAACCCGTCTGCCCTATTCTTCACACACACACACACACACACACACACACACACACACATATATATATATATATATATATATATATATATATATACTGAGATGAGAGAGAGAGAGAGAGAGAGAGAGAGAATAAACGGTTTCAGAAAAGTATGTTAAAACAGTCTAGTCAGATAAATGAATACTAACCAGAGTTAGTTTTATAATGAAACATTTAATTCATACATGACAAATAGCTTCTCAATAGCTATAGTTTTTAACATGCTGTCTGCAACACTTGTTCCTACAAAACATGGGTATCATCAGTGTCGTTGATTCAACAGATCAATTTTGGCTGAACTGAGATCAGCTTAGAAATTATGAGGCAAATATATTCACAACCGCAGGTTAGAAATCAAATCCCTTTTCTGATATTGGTATTTTTCTAGCTTGTGAAACTGACGATCATGTTGGCAAATATCTATCATTTCTATTTCCAGAAATAAAATAATTCATTAAAATTTACAAGTGAAATGTGTAGTGTGTTCAGTCTTCAAAATATTCTTAGAGTCATTTAAGTTAAGTAACTTGGTGTAATGGTATATCAACTCTTGAATGTTATTTAATGAGAAATTGTTTTTTATACATATGTGTGTGTGTGTGTGTGTGTGCGTGAGAGAGAGAGAGAGAGAGAGAGAGAGAGAGAGAGAGAGTTTTGTAAGTAACGTTATTTTCAAATGAGTTCGTTATCATTTGTTTGTAGAAGGTAAAATGATTTTGAGTAATATTATACAGAACTAATAGCTTTAATCTATGTTAGTCATTTGTTTAGACACAGTTAAATGCCTTCAAGTAATGCTAACATTAATAATTCTAAATGGTTTCAAGTATTGCTCTCTAAAACTATTAAATCTATGTTATCACGCTCTTTACATGTATTCAAATATTGTTTACACTAATTTTTCTATTTTGGGAGAGACTGTAGAATACAGCGTCTGCTTCTCTGCAGAGGAGTAAGACCCCCACGAACGAGTGTCCTGGATATGACACTAAATAATATGATGGTGAGGTTCCAACAATGCTGAAGCTTTTGGGAACACGGAGTACCCTTTCATTGCCATTGCTCTCAGGTCTACTCTGGCCCGGAGTGGTAGCACCTGATAGAGCCCTATCTATGGGTTAAATAGAACTAACTGAATGCTTATGCGAAACTGAATTGTTTGAATTAGAACTGTTTGAATAAATTGAAAAGCTTGAAATAGAAATGTTTTTGACAATAAAACCGTACTTACATTTAAACTGCGTGCTTATGCTAAATTGAATTCTTTGAAATGGAACTATTTTTGACTTTGAAAATGCACTTTACTAAACTGGTTTGTTTAATATAGAACTGTTTTGACGTTTAACTGTGTTCAAACAAAACCTGTACTTATACTAAACTAAATGAGCTGAATTAGAACTGTTTGACTAAAAAGTAAACTGTGTACTTATATTTAAACTGCGTGCTTATGCTAAACTGAATTATTTGAAATTATACTGGTTTTTGATATTGAAACTGTACTTACACTAAACTGAATTGTTTAATATAGAACTGTTTTGACATTTAACTGAGTGTAAAGAAAATCTGAAGTTATTCTAAACTGAATTAGCTGGATTAGAACTGCTTGACTAAACTGAATATCTTGAAATAGAAATGTTTTTTCACAATTAAACTGTACTTAAATTTAAAATGCGTACTTATGCCAAACTGAATTGTTTAAAATAGAACTATTTTCATGAAAATGAATTTGGCGTTAAATAACCTACAAATGTTGATATGCCATAAAACCCAAACAGCCAAACTAATTCTTCTATTGAATTTAAATTATTTGTTTGCACAAATTTGAATTGTCTCAAGCATTGCTAATTAACTTTAATCATTATCCAGAGTTCCCGTCTAATATGAATACATTGCACACGGATGTATGATTTAAAAGAATATCAATTCTAAATAAATGATTGAATAATTCTATTTGAGACATATCTACACCCTACTGTGGTGTAGATATTTTTATACTGATAAATACTGATAATTCTAGCTTTTGTAGATCTGTGAATGCAAATCTTGACTGGCTTAAAAACCTTTTCATTGTATCATTTACCTAATGATTTAAATCTTTATCATATACAAACACTAGGGAGGACGTCTTGGATAGTTGGTGAGCTAAGCTAGTAAATCATTGTTAGTGAATCGATTCTCATACCAGATAACGAAGTTAAACTTGGTAAATTATATTAAAAATTACATTGAGGTTTCTTTTTGCAGTTTAAAAGAGTTAAATTTAACTTTTAGTACCTGAGTGACCGGTATTTGTGGCGTTATACAAAAGGATACATTTTCAGGTGTTCTGTCGAAAACTTTCATTTCTACATTGCTATAACATATAAAATGTTATAGTTTATCGTAATATCAGATTAAAGCATTTAATATTTCCAGTAGACGATAATTCTGTTTGTTATTATCGATTCATGAATAAACATAACGCCTCATTTTATTTGCTTTTCGAATTCAAAATAGTTACTTACATTCTGAGTAAGTTCTTTTGCCGTGTACATATTTCTAATGAAAAAGACTTGATAAACACAATCTTGTCAGTAACTTGAATAGTTTTCGAATGGTTTTGAATCCCCATTAAAATGTCTTGGATATCATGGCTATTACACTAAACTCCATCTGATTGTGAGGTTTCGATTCTTGAGCTTTAGCGAATGTGGAGTATCCTTTTATTGGCATTTCTTATATTGGAATACTTGAAACCATATAACTACCGATTATTCGTTCCAAGGATAATTGTTGGCTATAATGATTGTTTTCTAAGTATTATCAATTCTAGTAACTCAAAGACACAATTGCTTGAATATTAGAGAAGTTAGTCTTGAATCACTGTAACTATACATAGTTTATAAAGATGAATATCGTCATCATTCCATATTGCCAGCACGGATTTCCATAACTCTCTCTTTCCCCACCTCTCTCTTCCTTTCTTTCTCTCTCTCTCTCTCTCTCTCTCTCTCTCTCTCTCTCTCTCCATTTGTCTCTATTATCCATCGCTTCCGGTAGGTCTTCGAGTTTACATCCTGTGTCCGCACAGTCCTGTTGTAGATAAGTTCTAGCTGGTCGTCCAACACCTGCACGTCCGTGTATAGAAGTCCATAGGATAACAACGCTTATGAGTTCGTCCTTACTTCTCCAGAAGTGTCCTACATGTTTTGTTTGTCTAATTGGGGTGGTTTTTGAGATGTGAGGTTGGTGGCCGTACAGCTACTGTTTTGTCGCTATCTGATAAAATAAAACGAATTTTTTTCAAAGCAACGGTCGTGTTCATACTATTACATTGATGCATCACATGGATACTGACTTAGCATATAGAGAAAAAACTTGACGGCAATTGCACAAGAATGTCACGAGTTATATCGAACAAATCGTAAAAGGTGAATATACAACATATTTATTTGATCATTTCATTCTAAAAATCTATTTTATTCCAAGAATTGAACAGGTAGTACCACAAAATATTTTTGAGAAAGAGTGCCACCTAAAATTAAGAAAGGGTGTCAAAGGTACAATAATAACCAGCATCTGGTGGTTAGGGTCTACTTTTGAAACTGTGTGATATTAGTACTGCTTAATGAATGCTTAAACGATATAACTGTTTGCAAAGGAATGGTTAGCAATGCTTAATGAATACGTAAATGTTATAACTGTGTGCAAATGTATGGTTCGTACTGCTTAATGAATGGTTTGAACAATATAACTGTGTGCAAATAAATAGTTAGTACTGCTTAATGAATGCTTAAACGATATAACTGTTTGCAAAGGAATGGTTAGCAATGCTTAATGAATACGTAAATGTTATAACTGTGTGCAAATGTATGGTTCGTACTGCTTAATGAATGGTTTGAACAATATAACTGTGTGCAAATAAATAGTTAGTACTGCTTAATGAATGCTTAAACGATATAACTGTTTGCAAAGGAATGGTTAGCAATGCTTAATGAATAAGTAAATGTTATAACTGTGTGCAAATGTATGGTTCGTACTGCTTAATGAATGGTTTGAACAATATAACTGTGTGCAAATATATAGTTAGTACTGCTTAATGAATGCTTAAACGATATAACTGTTTGCAAAGAAATGGTTAGCAATGCTTAATGAATAAGTAAATGTTATAACTGTGTGCAAATGTATGGTTCGTACTGCTTAATGAATGGTTTGAACAATATAACTGTGTGCAAATAAATAGTTATTACTGCTTAATGAATGCTTAAACGATATAACTGTTTGCTAATGAATGGTTAGAACTACTTAATGAATTCTTAAACGATATAACTGTGTGCAAATGCATGGTTAGTACTATTTAATGAATGCTTAGAACGATGTAACTTTATGCAAATGAATAGTTAGTAATGTGAAATGAATGCTTAGAACGATATACCTATGTGCAAATGAAGAGTTAGTTGTGCCTGATGAATGCCTAGAATGATATAACTTTGTGTAAATAAATGATTAGTACTGCTTCATGAATGTTGAAACGATATAACTGTGTGCAAATGAATGGTTTGTACTGCTTAATGAATGCATAGAACGACATAACTGCGCGCAAACAAACGATTATAATTATCAATAAATAGGAATAGTGACTTAAAGTAGTACAATTGTGTATAAATTATTGGTATTTGATAAGTACACTTGAAATCATACAACTGTTTGCAAGCAATTTTTATTGGATGGAATAATTGATACCATTTATCTGTTTAAGTAACTAGATATCATTACAGACAAATAAATATGTGCAAATAATAGATTGATTGCAAGGAAAAGTTTAAGATATAGTGATGATTATAATCAAGCATTTCCAAATGAATCCGGCCCTCAGAAAGCGGTTGATATTCCGTTAACTAAAGCAAATCCAAAGAAACTTCGTTAATGCGGGGCTAAGGATATGCGTGTGGGGGTAAATGGTGAGAACTTGATTATGTGAACGTATGGGTAACTAAAAAAGTGTCGAAAAGGAAAGAAGCTGAATACAAAGAAAGAAAGAAAGAAAGAAAGAGCTGAAGAAAGAATAAGAATGGAAGGAAGAAAGAAAGAAATGGGGGAGAAGAAAGAGAAAAACATAAAAGTCGTGAAGAATGAAGAAAGCAGAATACTTAGAAAGAAAGAAAGAAAGAAAGAAAGAAAGAAAGAAAGAAAGAATTGAAGGGAGGAAGATAATAGGAAAGGAAGGAAATAAGAAAGAAATGTAGGAAAACGGGGAAAAAACTATTATAGAAGAAAGAAAGAAAGGACAGACGGAAGGAAGGAAATCAAAAGTAGGGGAAAGAAGAAAGAAATCGAGGAAAAAGAAAGAGAAAATTATAAAAGTAGGGAAACATGAAACCAATTTTAATAAGGTTGAAAGAAGTTAAGATATTCTTGAAGAAAGAAAAAAAGAAAGAAAGAACAGATGAAGGAAAGGAGTAAAGAATGATAGAGGCCCAGATTCATCATCATCATCAGAAGAAGAAGAAGAAGAAGAAGAAGAAGAAGTAAAAGAAGAAGAAAGTTGGAATAATCTTTGGAAGAAACGAACGAAACATTATAACAAAAGAAAGAAGAATCCAACATGAAGAAGTAAAAATGTTGCTGAAAAGTTCTGGAAGAATTTTTAAAAAGTGAAAAACCTCACAGAAACAGAATCTCTTGAATCACTGATAGAATATGTGGAATAGCATGAGTGTGTAGAACGTAAAGGTTATACCCGTCTTGGTTGCTCTGAGGACTTGTCGGAACCGCCTCATAAACAGGATATCAAAAAGAAGATGAAGAAAGGGAGTTGGAGCAGTAGAAAGATATGAGTGTATGAAAATAATATCTGGTGGAAAGTAATTGCCGAAGAAATCAAGTGGCAGAGAAAGACAGATTAACAAAAATGAAAAAAGAAATCAAAGAGAAAATTAGTTAAGAAAAAAGAATTTAGAATTAACATAGAAAATATCAGGTGGAGTGAAGTAAAAAGAAAAAAAAAGGAAAAGAAAAAGGAGAAAACAAAAAAAGCTTAATAGAAAAAAAATTACATAGAAAACAAAAAAAATGCAAAAATAAGAAGAAATGAAGGCTAAACAGAAGGAAGGAAGGAAAAATTAAAAGAACAAAATAAAAAAAAAATGGAATGAAAATTGGAATTGATAAAGAAATGTGGGAGAAGAAGTTAATCCCAACGGAATGTAGAATAAGACGATGATGGTGATGATGATGAGGAAAGTAAAAAGGATGAAGACATAGAGGCGTAGAAGAAGATTCCCTTCAGTTTGCAGACGACTGGAAGTCGCTTCAGCAACAGACAAGTGGACAAATGAATGCGTGACTGTGTAAGATAGAAAGATGGACAAAACTACAGAGGTATTTTGTTGCTGAACGTGTTTGATGTATATGCATTAGATGTGGTTCGATACAACAAAGATGACGACAGCAGCAGGGACGCTAGGATCTGGCAGGCGAGAGTCAAAGTATATCTACAGAGAGACAGAGACACAGAGAGAAAGAGAGAGAGAGAGAGAGAGATGACAAGAGGAAGAAATAAATAATAACGGAGATATAGAAAGAAAGAAAGAAAGAAAGAAAGAAAGAAAGAAAGAAAGAGTGGAGAAAGAGATAGAAAGAGAAATGGTGAAAGAAAGAAGAAAAAACAAATAAACAAACAACAAACACTGAAAGAAAGAAAAAAGAACGTTGATATGAAGGCAATATTGTTCTCTTCATCTTTTTGTCTTTTTATTTTCCCTTTTCTTATTAATCAGTTCATATATATATATATATATATATATATATATATAAGTCCTTCAATGATTCCTTTTTTTATTCTTTCATCCTTTGAAGAAGATGAAAGGGATAAAAAGCTGAACAAACAACTTTTAAAGGACAAGAAAAAAAAAAGAAAAGAAAAATGGATGAATGCAGAAAGGAGAGAAAGCGAAAAGTTGACTTTAAAATAAAGGAGAAAAAAACAACTTTGTAAAGAATATAAGGAGAAGAAAAAGTTCGAAGGAAAAATAAGTGACACAGAAGTATTAACAGAAATATATGACAAAAGGGAAAAGAACAAAATCTATTTTACAAGGAAAGAAGAAAATAAACGGAAGATGAATGAAAAAATATAATTAAAAGAAATAGAAAAAAAGAATAAATGAATGAATGAATTTGAGATAAAAACAAATCATCTTATCCTGGCCAGAAGACGAGACCTAATTTTAATTTTAAAAAAAAACAGAAAAGAAAAAAAGAAATTGCTTACAAGCGGATTGTGCTGTTCCGGCGGATAACGGGAAAATACAAAAAGATAGACAAATATTTGAATCTGGCCGGAGAGCTGTAAAAGTTGTGGAATATGAGAAGGACGATGATATCATTATAGTTGATAGGTTTGGAATGAGACTTATAGGTTTTGAAAAAAGACTGGAGGAATTGGAAAATAGATAAAGGCTCGAAAACATACTGAGCACCGCTTGGCTGAAACCGGCTGAAATACTACTGGAGAACTGGGGGAAATTGCCGCCCCTCGGTCTCCATTAAAAGACTACCATATAGCTTGTGCGAAAAACTTGATACTTAATAATAATAATAATAATAATAATAATAAGAAGAAGAAGAAGAAGAAGAAGAAGAAGAAGAAGAAGAAGAAGAAGAAGAAGATTAACTGAAAGGATTATTATGTTGTGAATATGTTCACAAAAAAAAAAGACTTAGCAACGCGTAGAAAAGTAAAAGTGAAAGTACCAAAGTTATAGAAGTCTTAATACAAAAAAGTAAATTAACAAACCAAAGAAAGAAAGAAAGAAAGAAAAAATTGTTGAACTCATGAAACAGAGAAAGAAAGAAAGAAAGAAAGACGACAAAAGAAATAAGAGACACTGAAATTGTTTCGTAAAATATAAAAAGCGAAAACGGACTTAATTTACAAGAAAATGAGAAAATAAGACGAAAGATTAGGAAAATTTTATTATTACTACTATTATTATTATTATTATTATTATTATTATTATTAGAAGAAGAAGAAGAAGAAGAAGAAGAACAACAACAACAACAACAACAACAACAAGAGGAGGAGGAGAAGAAAGAAGAAGACATGGTCTTGAAGGATTACTATGTTTTGCATATATTCAATAAAAAAGAATGTTGTAATACATTATATGAAAGTAGAAAAAGTCGAAGATAGAGAGGGTTAAGTAAACTGAGCACAAAGTAAAAGAAAGAAAGAAAGAAAGAAAGAAAGAAAGAAAGAAAGAAAGAAAGAAAGTGTTATAAGAGGCATTGAAATTGTTAAATGAAAGTATAGCTAAAGAAATAAAGCTATTTGATAAAGAAAGGACGGAATGGAAAAAAAGAAACGATAAAACGAATAAAAACAAAGAAGAATAAAAACAAAGAAGAAGAAGAAGAAGTAGAAGAAGAAATGATCTGAAAATATTATTATGTTGAAGATAATATTTATTAAAAAGGATTTTAGTAGCACGCAGATAATAAAAAGTAGAAAGCCAGTAAGATAGAGAGTGTTAAGTACAATGAGAAAAATGCAAAATAACACAAAGAAAGAAAGAAAGAAAGAAAGAAAGAAAGAAAGAAAGAAAGAAAGAAAGCGTGAAGAAAATGACACGCAGAATCAAGCATCTGCCCACTCATAGAAAAAGCAGAATAGTGGGTGCTAACACACAAAGACACAAGTACACATACAGAGAGAGAGAGAGAGAGAGAGAGAGAGCGGAAACCAAACAGTGACAGATACCCAAGTAAGATCTCATCACTGTCACATAATGAGAAACAGCAAAGCACATATGACGTTAGATATCCTGTGTATGAGCTTTGAAGGGATACAGTTATATGGTGCTGAATGGAAAGGGAATACTTTTATGTGAACTAGAGTCAAGTGATTGTTATTAAAATATCCGTTTGCAACTATTACAACTACTACTAGGACTAGACGTAGTCTACTTGCAGCTGACTGTACAAATCAAGGTGTGAATCGTGCTGTTAGGAAGAGAGATGATGTGCGTTCTGAGAATCGAACCCACGAAGGTCACTATTATTAAAACTTAAGATTTAGACTCTTCGAATAACATCGTCTTTAATAATTAGGTTTCACATCCAAATTGCATGCATTTTTATTGATAACAACAGAAAGGAAACTGGAACCCAAAAAAAAAAAAAAATACTGATCAAAGATTATCGAAAGATATGAACAGAGCAACGATAGTAATAAGGATATACTTAAAGTTAGGCAATCATGGGCTGAGTCAGTATAAAAGTTGGGCGACCACTAGGGAACACCAGATAGCAGAAGCAGCCTTTGTTCTATAATAATAATAATAATAATAGTATTGAGATTGGAGGTGCCCGGGGTATAATGGTTATCGTCGTAGGAAATGAACACGGCGACACGAGTTCAAATCCTGGATGAGACTGATTGCATTTCACATAGCACTAATACTCTTGGGAAAGGTATGAATCCAATTATTCTCCCTCCAGCTATGGGTAAATAGTCGGGCAGACTAGGTTCTTCAGCCTTGGTAAGGCAACTAGTCTAGGAGAAGGAAAACTCTGAATTCAAAACCTGTTAAACTCCGCTTAAAAATTGACCTTGTGTTATATCCTGCCCGAGCGGAGGGGTTGGTAAATATGGTTAGGCACAATAACTAAAGGATTATTAAAAGGCCTGGAGGACTTAGAAGTTGGCGGACAGGTAGAGACTATCCAAACGACAGCATTGCTAAGACCGGCCAGAATCCTGAGACGAGTCCTGGAGACTTGAAGAGACTTGCTGTCACTTAAACTCCAGTGAAAACCCATCAGCTAACACTGATGTGAAAAACTAAGAAGAAGAAGAAGAGTGAGGGATGTGTAGATGCGTCGTATAAATGACTCGAGCAATACATTAAATAGAGTGAAGAAAGACTAATTACAGTAGCTAGTAATAATAGCGATAAAATCAAAAGAAAAATAAAAGTACCAAAAATCGAAAAAGAGAAATGAAAAAAAAAGTGATTGTGTAGATAGTTAAATCTACAAACTGAGAAGATTGCACTCGAGAAGATCTGAAAATGGGAAAGAAAGAGAAACCTAAAGAAAGAAAGTAAATCCCCGTTAATAGCATAAAAATAATATCATAAAACCAATTAGATGAAAACGAAAATTTATAATACGCAACAGAATTGCAAGTGTGGGTTGTGTGGAGACAGAGATGAAACGGTTAATCATATATTTAGCGAATGCAGTGAACATGCACAAAAAATGTATAAGACTTGGCACTACTGGGTGGTGAAAGTGATCCAATGGGAATTGAGCAAGATATTTACATGTGATTATGCTACCAAATAATAAATGCAAAAACCAGAATCCAGAGAATAAAACTTATCAAATTCTCTTGGATTTTGAGATACAAATGGATCACCTAATCCTGGCAAAAAGACCAGACTTAGATTAATAAAGAAAACAAGACAAAACGAAACAAACAACTTGCCCTTTAGTAGATTTTGTCATTCCGGGATATCAAGAAATGAATACGACAGAAAATAATACTTAGATCTTGCCTGAGAGCTGAAAAAGTTGTATAACATGCGAGTAACAATCAGCGTCTCAGCCATGTAAAGCAATTGTGGGGCGCTTGAAACAGTCACCAAAAGCTAGGGGAAAATATTGGAGGAATTTGAAATCAACTGAAAAATTGGGACCATCCAAACCACAGCATTGCTGAAATCAACTAGGATTCTCAAAAGAGGCATGGAGACTTGAGAAGACTTGCTGTTACTAAGACTCCAGTGAAAGAAAAACAGCTAATACTGGTGGGAAAAACCCTGTAATAATAATAATAATAATAATAATAATAATAATCTTGAGAAAGTGTAGAAAATTTGAGGAAGATAAAGTTTGTAGTCATACCAATTGTAATTAGAGGCCTAGGAACAGTCCCCAGAAACATGCAAAACTGACTAAAGGAACGGAAGAGGTGAGGATGATTTCAGGCTATCTAAAGCACTGCATTGTTAAAATCGGTTATAGTACTCAGGAGAGTACTGGAGATCTGATGAAACTTACTGTCACTTAAATTCCAGTGAAACACCACCAGCCAACGCTAGAGTGAAAAACATGAATAATAATAATAATAATAATAATATGGCTAAGAAAAGGAAACTTTAAGAGAGAAACAGAATCTCTCCTAATAGCAGCACAAGACAGCGCCATAAGAACCAATCATATCAAAGCGAGAATAAATAAGACTCAACAAAATAGCAAATGCAGGCTATGTGGTTACAGAGATGAAACCATCAATCATATGATAAGTGAATGCAGCAAATTAGCACAGAGGGAGTATAAGGCGAGACACGACTGGGTCGGCAAGGTGATTCACAGGGAAATATCTAAGAAATTTAAATTCGACCATACAAACAAATGGTATATACACAATCCAGCACCTGTCCTAGAAAATGACTTGCATAAACTCCTATGGGACTTTAACATACAAACGGTTCACCTAATCCCGGCCAGAAGACCAGACTCAACAAAAAAAGAAAACTTGCAAAATAGTCGACTTTGCTGTCCCGGCAGACCACAGAATAAAACTGAAAGAATGTGAAAAGAAGGATAAGTAAATCGACCTTGCTAGGGAATTGAAAAAAATGTGGAACATGCAGGTGAAAAGTATGCCAATTGTAATTGGTGCGTTTGGAACAGTAACTAAAGGATTACTAAAGGGACTAGAAGACTTGGAAGTTGGCTTACGAGTGGAGACCATCCAAACGACAGCATTATTGAGAACAGCCAAAATACTAAGAAGAGTCCTGGAGACTTGAGGACATTTGCTGTCACTCGGACGCCAGTGAAAAACCATCGGCTACCGCTGATGTGAAAAGCTGTAATAAGTGAATAATGATAATAATAATAATAAAGCATAAAGTTGACGTCTCAAGCATATATATATATATATAATGTTTATATATGATTAAAGAAGAGTATGTAATTATTTTCTCCTTCACAAGGATATTAGCGTACAAAAGACATGGGTGATTCAAGAAATGAACAAAACGTTATGAAACACGAGATAGGGTCACTTTCATTCGAAGCAAGCAAGTGTCGCGTTATCATAGCATCAAGATCTGGTTAATAAATAAACACCAACAGTTTATACATGTAATGACATGGAAATATGTTTTTGGTTTCTTTTCTAATAGACCTTTATCTTGTGGAAATCCATATATATCCTAATTTTTTCCCCAGTTGAACGCACAAACTCTTCACGGATTTTGAGATACAAACGGATCACCTGATCTCGGCCAGATGTCCAGAACATATTATAATAAAAAAAAAAGAAAAAAAAGAACTAGTAGAATTGTGGACTTTGCTGTCCCGGCTGACCATAGAGTAAAGTTGAATGAAAGCGAATAAAAGGATCAGTACTCGATCTTGTTAGGAGATTGAAAATCTGTGGAACATGAAAGTGACGATTATACCAATTGTAATTGGTGCTCCAGGCACAGTCGCCAATGGATTGTTAAAGGACTAGAGGACTTGGAAATAAGAGAACGAGTGGAGACAATCCAAACTACAGCATTATTGAGATCAGTCAGAATACTGAGAAGAGTCCTGGACACTTTAGGAAACTTTTTGTCATTCAGATTCCAGGGAAAGACCGTCAGCTAAGGCTAATGTGAAAAACTCCCAAATAATAATAAAAATAATAATACGTGTGATATTGGACTATTGAGGGAATTTGATCTGACTTAAATACGATTGGTAACTGAACCTGTGTGAGACATGATAGTACCATAGTATTAAACAAAGTTGGACTTGGAGACAGGGATGGATGATTTGTTGATAAGAAAAAAAGAAGAGACTGACCAAATCAGAAAAGTGTTGAGTTGGTCAAAATACTGAGGATAGTGCTGGAAATGCGTAGTGAATTGTAATTACTTTATTGAAAGCAACATCGACAAAATATTTAATTGTTGCACACTTGGAATTAAACAGAAGTTAAAAATATTAAATCAAGAAATATAATTTTAAATAAAAGAAATTTAAAAAACCAAGAAAAACTGAAATTATAAAAATAAAATAAACAATTAATAAAGTTGAAATGCCGTGAAGACTTGCTTGTACTTGATCGCAAATCAGTCTTATATGATATTCTGATGTTAAACCGCATCATGGAGAAAATTAACTGTCAATAGTTACGAGATGCCTTCAATAAGTTTCCAGACTTTTTTCGTATGGGTACTTTTATTGATAGTATACACATGAAGCTCTAGTCCCCTTCGAAGTAATCTCCTCCAACTGCAACGCACTTGTTGTACCGTTCCAACAACTTCTGAAAGGCCCCATGGAAGTTCTCTTGTGTGAGCGTGTCAATGACCTTCGTCGCAGCCTCTGTCATCTCCTCAATTGTCTCATAATGACAGTCTCTAAGGTTAGGGAATAACCAAAAGTCACCGCGACTATAGGGAGGGTGAGGAAATGTCTTGATGTCCATCTTGTACAAATGGTCTGTGACACGGATGGAGTTGTGGACTGGTGCATTGTCCCGGTGGAAATGCCACTGGTCTCTTCCGACGGAATCTCTCCTGAACTCCCTTAAAACCTCAACATAGTATTCCACGTTGACTGTCTGTCCAGTGGGAACCCAGTGCATGTTGATCATGCCAGTGCTGTCAAAAAAAGGGATCCTCAAAAGTTTGTGGGTGGATTCGCTCTGTCTGGCCTTCTTGGGTCTGGGAGAGCCGGCATGCTTCCACTGGGAACTCTGTCTCTTGGTCTCTGGGTTATAGAAGTACATCCAGCTTTCATCGTATGGCATTTTTTCCAAGTTTAAAACAGAATTTTATTGCATATAGTTCTTCTCAAGTCCAGATTGCATTTTTGAAATTCACCGGCTGTGACAATCTGGCTTTAGTAGGGCGTATTCCAATTCCTGCTGTAGCTGTTCATTTAAACCTGATATCA
The DNA here is from genome assembly GCA_963585895.1 of Sepioteuthis lessoniana. Classification (NCBI taxonomy): domain Eukaryota; kingdom Metazoa; phylum Mollusca; class Cephalopoda; order Myopsida; family Loliginidae; genus Sepioteuthis; species Sepioteuthis lessoniana. The sequence goes on from OY757910.1 coordinate 100,746,467, forward strand.
TAAAAATTGGCCAGTCATTTTATCAGAGGGATAGCAATAACATACGGAATTATTACGACAATTTTAAATGCCTGCACCAAAAAAGTCTGGAAACGTATTGAAGGAACATCGTACATCGATAAATGATTAAAAAAGAAAGAAAAATAATTTCCGCTGTTCTGGAATAAACTAAAAGTTAAATAAACAATAGCTTCATCACCAGGTCATCATTTTATTTTTAAATTTGAACAATTATTTTTTATTTTTCATTACAGTTCAATTGTAAAGTGGTGCAATCCAGAGAAAGGAGTAGTGCCCTTCCCTATACCTCGGTGTAGAACCTACTAAAAAGGTAGCCTTCGTTTCCCACTTGACTACGGTCTCCTTCTTTACTTACTTATATTGTGTGTGCGCACGCGTACACGAGCGTAAGTGTGTGATTGAGTGTATTTCTTTATCATTATTATCAATATAAAAAAAAAATCTTTTACCCAATTATATCTTTTTAGAGAAGGGCCTCAAATTTCAAAAAACTTATGGTCACAGTTTTTGAAAGTCCTGTCCAAGACCTCGCCCTCGTACGGAGAAACATGTAGAATACGACATGATGATAATGATGATGATGATGATGGTTTACAGTGCAACGTAAAAAACGAGTACGGTGGAACTATCTAAAAGGTCTGTGATTTCAGTTCTATGGAGGGGTCAAGAGTATCCAGGCCTTATCATCAATATGATAGGTAAAACAGGTGAGAAGGGTGATTGGGAATTTGAGAAAACCGATTCCTTAGTAACAAACAGCAGAGTAGCATCACGAACACGCAAGCACATAAGATATACAGAAACGAATAATAATAATAATAATAATAATAATAATAATAATGAGAAAAGTCCTGGTGACTTGAGGGGATTTGTTGTCAATCAAACTCCTGGGAGAAACCATCGGCTAATGCTGGTGTGAAAAACTCTCAAAAGAGAACAAATAATAATAATAATAATAATAATAGCTGAAACTCTGGACGTGCTTGCTGTCTCTTGACAATTCACGCTATTCTTGGCATAAAAATACATAGGAACAACAACAACCACAACAAGTACTAGACTAATAGTCATGTCCTAATCAATAAGAACTACTTTTTAAAATTCACGTGATAATAATTATAAAGCGTTGGAGTAAAGAGAAGATTTGCTGTCACTTTGTTTTAGGCGGTAACTATACTTGTGTGAATATAACAATTAAAAATAATGACTGATGCAATGCGGAAAGCCAACGGATACTGGGGAGAGTTTTGGAAATGCTTGAAGGAGAACTGCTATCACTTTATCCCCAAATATTTGCACCGCAACTACTCATGTGAAAAGGCAAATAATAGTAATAAAAAGAATGATGATGATTATGATGATGATGTCCTGAGTAGAAAAACAATATAAAACAATATAAAATAATACAAAACTATGTTTTTTAAATCAACTGTAATTAGCGATATAAGCAATAATTATTTTTAAAAAAATTCATCGGGAATGTTTTAAAAAAATGCAATGTATGAGATGCTTATAGTCATAGCAACAATGAAAAGGTAGTGACCATAGTTATCGGAGCACTTGGTATAATATCAACATTCCTTTTTATCTGAGAGAGTTGGAATTCAGAGTTTAAAATTGAAACAATACAAAGCATGACTGCTGAAATATCCAAGTATACATAACGAAATAGTTCAATTCGGAAGAGACTTGTGGTCACTTGAACAAATGCTTGACTTTCTATGTCGAGATTCAACAGATGCATTGGTACATGTAACAGTGTTAATAAATGTAAATCTGAGGAGTTGAAGCGACAAGTGTGAGTAAGACGAGCCAGAATAATGAAGAGTTTCACTTCGTTCCCTTACTGCAGTCATCAAATACAGCTGGTTTAAAAGAAAAATCAACCACAGTAAAATGATCAGTATTGCGACTATTTCGAAAAAAAAAAAAGATCTTAGGTTCAAACATAGAATAAAAATGAGTCGAAAAAGACAAGAAAGAGAAAGAACAGAAATCATAAGTCTAACAAAAAAATATATAAAAAAATAATAAATAACTAACACAAATGACTGTCTCCGAAAACATCAGTAACAAAAAAAAAACGAATAAAATGAAATAAATAAATAAATAAATTAATAATAATAATAATAATAATAATAATAATAATAATAATAAACAGCTGATCTTGTAACTACTACTACTGCTTCTTAGCAACTTCTGCTAACCATACTTCTACTGCTAGTACAGAACCGTTTATGTAAGAAGAAGAAGAAGAAGAAGAAGAAGAAGAAGAGCAACAACAACAACGACAACAACAACAACAACAACAATACAACAACAACAACAACTATAATGATAATAATTGCCGGAGATCAGAGAATGAACAGAGACCTTCCAGACTTCAGCACTGTTAAGATCGGATAGAATACTTACACGAGTCCGTGAAAACTGTAGAGACTTGTTGTCACTAAGATTTCAATAAAAAAAAAAAAAACACTATTTAAAGCCTGTGCGAAAAACTCGCAGCAGTAGTAGTAGTAGTAGTAGTAGTAGTAGTAGTAGTAGTAATAATAATAATAATAATAATAATAATATATCAGTCAAAGAATACAATAAAGCAAATGAAAAGAGGGCCTGGAAAAATATGTGGCACGTTTAAAATAATCAGCTTGCCTTGGGTATGATCAAGAAAGAGACAGATAAATAAATACAAAGTTGCCCTTTGCGGAATTGCTCATCTTTTTAGGAGAGTAATATCAATGTGATTGGTAAAATAAAAAGTGGCAGCAATATATATATATATATATATATATATATATATATATATATATATATATATATATATATATTGAAAGGGAGAGAGAGAGGAGAAAAAAGAGGAAGCTTATAATCCCTACCTTCCCTCATTCTAGGTTTGGGTAAAGACCCGGTGAAATAATGTAAGAAACCAAAAGTAAAGCTGAAAAGTAAATAATAATAATAATAATAATAATATTAATAATAATAACAATAACAATAATAATAATGATAATAATAATAG